>SJYS01023840.1:48502-69808 GCA_006410695.1 Philantomba maxwellii
CCTCCCTGCAGCTCATCCGGACTCACCCAGAACAGGGCCTGTGCCCCTACCCGGAGCTCACCTCCCTGCAGCTCATCCGGACTCACCCAGAATGGAGCTTGTTGCCCCCACCTGGAGCCCCAGCTTTGTCAGCTGCAGCCCAAGGAGCAGCTCCGGGTCGCCTGGCTCCGAGGCCAGCGGCGCGCGTGTGTGGCCGCGCAGGGCCGCATATACTCGCGTTATTTCAAAGCTGCTACCTGAAGGCCGGCCTTCCAGACGGCCGGGTCTAAGCGTCGGCCAAAGCCAGCGCTGGGCAGCCGCGGTGCACCTTCAGCTGCTTGGAGACGTTAAAATAAAACAGGGGCGCGGACGGTCACACAGGCTTAAAGACACCCAAGGGCATGATTGAATGATAAGGTTCTCCTGCACAAGGCCAACCCTTTAAAACCGGGAAAAGCTGCTATTCTAACTAATGCGTAGAAACTAACAGGGAGTCAAGCAAAATGAAGGAACAGTGGAATATATCCTGAGTGAAAGAGCGAGATCAGGCCCTAGAGGAACACCTGAGTGAGACAAACACAAGGAACTCACTTGATAGTGAATTCAAAATAATGGTCACACAAATGCTCTCCAAACTTGGGAGAAAAATGGATAAACGTAGTGGGAATATCAACAGAGAGATGGAAAATGTTAGAAAGTTCCAAATATATGTCACAGAACTGAAGAATGCAATAACTAAGTGAAAAAAAATCACCAGATGGATTCAACAGTTACTAGAGGAAGCAGAAGAAAGGGCCAGTGAACTCAGAGGCAGAGCCAGGGCCTTATTCAATCAAAGAAGCAAAAAGAGGACAAAATGGAAAAAACAGTGAAGACAACATCAAGCAAACTGACATTTGCTTTACGGAGATATCAGAATGAGAAGAGGGAGAAATGAGAAGAAAACATCTTTAAAGAAATAATGGCTGAAAACTTTCTTAACCTGAGCAAAGAAACAGAAATGCAGACCCAGTAGCCCAGAGATTTTCAAAGAGGATTTACCTAAAGAGACCCACACCTAGACACATTGTAAGTGAAATGCTGAGAGCCAGGGCTCAGGGAAGCAAAGAAGCCCATATTTCAAAGCTAAGCGGCCAGTTAGCCTCAGAGCCAGCTCCGAATCTGCTCCTTTCCAGCTAAGAAACACTCACCTCCACCACCCTCTTCTAGATCACATGTCAGAACAGCGACACAGCTCCCCTACCTGGAAATGCTCCCCTCTGCATCCCCTGGGCGCCCGAGGCCTTGACTAAGCACCGCTGCCCAGGGGAGGGGGTGCAGTGACTCAGGGAGCAAGCCCGTCGGAGCTCAGAGTCTGGAGTGCTGAGGAATCTCAGTGAGCATAGTGACCTCCCTACGCACCTTGAGGTACCGTGTCACCACTTCAGCCTCCAGCTCAGTGGCTCATTGCTCTGGGCATACTATGAACAGTGGCTTATAGCTTCCTGTTGCTTTAAAATCCACCCATTGATCTCCCCTGGTTGATCTCTCTGTGGCCTTTGACCTGGAGTTTAGAAATAGTGTTAAAGGACCTCTGTGGTGTCCCAGTGGATACGAATCTGCCTGCCGACGCAGGGGACACCAGTCCAGTCCCTGGTCTGGGAAGGTCCCACAGGCCACGGAGCAGCTGAGCTGCGCCCACCACCACCACCACTGAGCTGGTGCCCTGGAGCCTGTGCGCGGCAGCTACTGAGGCCTGGGCACCTGGAGCCTGTCTTCCGCAGCAAGAGAAGCCGCAGCAATGAGAAGCAATGAAGACCCAGCACAGCCGTGAATAAATAAAGCTCAAAAGAATTATCTTTAAAAAAATCTTATTAGAGACAGTTATTCCTATACTTGGACCACTGCCAAGAACTGTGTTTTCCAGAACAGAGAATTGGCAGGGGCCGCGCTGGCCCACGCAGCACTGAGAGCAGTGGAGGCGCTAGCCGCTCAGTGGTGCCCAGTTCTTTCTGACCCCATCGCAGCCCCACGGGCTGTGGCTCGTCAGTCTCCTGTGTCCGTGGGACTCTCCAGGCAAGAAGATTGGAGTGGGTTGCCAGGCCCTCCTCCAGGGGGTCTTCCCAGTCCAGGGAGCGAGCCTGCACCTCCCGCATGTAGGTGGTTTCCTTACCATCTGCAGCGCCAGGGAGCCCTGTGTCTGGAGAAGCAGCTCCTGCTATTGCCTGTGCCACTGGCCAGGGGTTTGTCTGTCATCACAGAAGGGAGACTCCAGGACAAATGCTACAGGCCAGCCTCCAGGAGAGGGGAGGAGTGGAGTGACGGAGGGAGGTGCTCCGCTTACACGTATTTTCTTCTTCTGTGCTCACGGCAGCAAAATGATGATCATCCCCATGTTAGAAAAAAGGAAACAGGGGCTTGGGGAACTCATAATACCGCGAAGAGGAAGCCCAGGGCCAGGATCTGCCTCAGCCCGCTTAATTCTGACGAGAGCCCATGCTCCAACAGGCCCGGGAGGCGCGGGGCCCAGGCCCGTGAAACTTTGAGGACCCACAAAAACAAAATCGGAAGAAACAACAAATAATGGTAAGCGTATAATGTCGACTCCAGCCTGGACTTCGCCATTGCATCACCACAACCATAGAGTAATTTTCCCAGCACTTATCCGTCGGGGAGCCACGAGGGCCCCGGCGCCCTCCACCGCATCTCCGAGGAGCCCGTGCTCACTCAGGGCGGCACCGGCCAGGCCCGGGCCCAGGCCCTAACGCTTCCCGGGCGCCCAGGCCCGCCCCGTGGCTGCCTCGCCTCGGTATCAGGAGTTCCCCGAGCCCCTGTCTCCTTCTTTCCTCTAACACGGGGATAATCAGCGGCTCGAGGCTGCTGAGGATAGAAGTCGTGTAGGAGGCCTAACAGCCCGCCTCATCCCGCAGCTCCTCCCCTCTCCCGGCAGCTGAGCTGCAGCGCTTGCCACGGATGCCTCCCTTCTGTGACGAGAGGCAAGCCGCGGGCTGGTGGCGCTGCTGTCAGCAGAAGCTGCCTCTCTGGGTCTCAGGTCGTCTTCCTCCCTCTGCTCCAGTGAGCACATTCGGGGCATCCCTAGAACTTCCCTGCGATGACGGCCACTTCACCGCAGAGGAATCCGCGTCTCCCGGCTTTTGCGTAAACACAAGCGAACCTCCTGTATGGAAAAATCCCTTGAGCATGTTTTTAAAGACTAGCTACATAACAGAGTTACTTCAACAATGAGAGACAGAGGAGAAATATATGTCCAATTAGTGGTGAAAATAATCAAGATTGATACATTCTGTAGTATCCTGAGGCCTGTCTTGCTCAGCTATTCATTTGTCATAAATACTTGTGAAAGATTTTCAAGTGGGGGAAAAGTGGGCGAATATATGGTACAAGTGATTCCTGTTCACACAAATGCAATTTAATTGAGCCCTTATTACAAGGCAGCTGGTCACTGCCCGAGAGAAGAATAGTCCTGACCCTATTTGCATTACACACTGCTCATTTGGTGGTTCCTTATTCCCTCACTATCTAGTTCTTAGAATTCTCCCTTGAACTGGTTGTAACATCTTACTGATTCCTTTATTTGATTAATGAGTACAACAAGATCTTTGGTACACATTCATTTTATATTGTGTGAGAGCCTCACTTTACCTTTTTGTGAAATTATTGACATATTTCATCATCATTGATGAGATCACTCTTGCCTCCTTTACACAATCTTATCACATTCTGACATGGACCAAAGCCTAAAACAAGATCTTTAAGTCATAGGCCCATGATAGGCCTAGACTATCTGACAGAAGGAAAACATGTCAAATAAAATAAGTGTTATAAGAGAAACAACCTCACTACGAGACATCTGGAAACCCAACCTCTGATTACTGGTTTGCGATCATCAGATACACATACTCTGCTTTGATACATGTTAAATGCATGTGTGTGTGGCTGAACCATGTGAAACTTCTATCTTATAGGTTGAAATGGTCAAACAGAAGCACATTCACAGCATTCAGTCTCATATCTATGTACACACATAGGTACTCACAGCACACATTTATACAGAGCAGAGCCCTGAACAGCAGCGGAGTCTCCTGGGCTGACTTCGGAAAAAGCAGAGAACCACATGTCTTTGTGTTTCTCTGTTTCTTTAAGCTCTTATTTCTGAAACTTTCAGTGAAATGTCAAGAGAAGAGGCAGGATAGTATTGNGGAGTCTCCTGGGCTGACTTCGGAAAAAGCAGAGAACCACATGTCTTTGTGTTTCTCTGTTTCTTTAAGCTCTTATTTCTGAAACTTTCAGTGAAATGTCAAGAGAAGAGGCAGGATAGTATTGTAAGAAACTTATAATCCAGGAATTAAAAGACTTTCAGTCTAGCTCTTGCTTGAAAATGTATTCATTCCATTAGTGCGCATCACCTTAGAAAAGCTGTCTTTGATGCTGAAAGATCCTACAGTTTCTCTGGAGCACCGTTTTGATCATCTGTTTTCCCTGGTGATCTGGAATGGACAGGAAGTAAGGCAGAGCTGAAGCTTGAATTCGGCTTTACTTTGGTTGGTCTGCCTCAGGTTTTGAAGAAGAAGATTCTTCATATGAACTTTTGTTCTGATTGAACTCCTGCCCGAGAGGAGAGCGGCAAACACAGACGCTCACCGAGACCCCTTTCAGCAGGGCTCCGGCCGTCCTGAGCTTGACGCTCCTGTATTTTCGTTTCGTTTGTGTGGTTTGCCCCACACCAACCCACGCTCACCCGCACCCATCCCGGCGCGTGCGCCGCCGAGATGCCCGCGGCCCGGGCCCGGGGGCTCCGCGTCCCGCTCGCGACCCGCCAGCAGCCTTGGCTCAGCGCGGCCGAGCGGCTCGCTGGGTCGTCTGCGCCTCCTCGCCTTCTCAGCAAAGCTGTGACCTTCAAGCGCAGACCTTAGAAAGAGCCTAGGGCAAGGGTCAGACAGAGAGAAGGAGTGGGCACTTTTTATATACCGGCTTTATTGGGATATTGCGTGTGTATCGTGTAACTCAGCCTTGCAGAGTCACATCCCGCGAGCTCAGCGCGTTCGGGGGGTGTGGTGCCAGCCGCCCGCGTGGAGCAGGCCTCCGGCGCAGCAGCAGCCCTCCCTGCGTTCCCGCCCCGGCCCCCGCGGCCCCCAGCCTGCTCTCTGTGGCTTGGATTTGCCTGATCTGCGGATCTTACATCAATGAGTCCGGCCGCGCGCGGCCTTCTCCGTCTGCCTTATCCCACGCGCTGCGTTTTCCGGGTTCATCTGTGTCGCCGCGGGTATGAGCACTTCACTCCTTTTACGGCTGAATAATGGTTCACTGGGCGAGCAAACCACATCTTGCTTATCGATTCATCCATCGATGGACCCTTGAGCTGTTTCCACTCTTCAGCTCTTATTTTAAAAATGCTATTACTGTGAGCTTTGATGTGGGTGGATGTTTTCGTTTCTCTTGAGANTCGCCGCGGGTATGAGCGCTTCACTCCTTTTACGGCTGAATAATGGTTCACTGGGCGAGCAAACCACATCTTGCTTATCGATTCATCCATCGATGGACCCTTGAGCTGTTTCCACTCTTCAGCTCTTATTTTAAAAATGCTACTACTGTGAGCTTTGATGTGGGTGGATGTTTTCGTTTCTCTTGAGAGTCTATCTAGTTCTGGGATTTCTAGGTCATGTGAGAACTCTGTATTTACTTTTGTGAGGAACTGCCAACTGTCCTCCTGAATGCTGTCTATTCAGATCCATTGTCCAGTTTTAAAAATTGGGTTAGTTTTCTCTTTATCGTGAAGTTATAAAAACTCTGTATTTATTGTGAACACAAGTCCCATATAAGACATATGGTTTACGAACAATTTTTTCATTATATGGACGGTCTTTACACTTTGATGGTGCCTTTTGAAGAACAAAAGTTTTAAAATTTGATCAATTCACCTATTTTATCTTTCTTCACTTGTGATTTGGTGTTGTATCTAGGAAGGTTTTGCCTCATTCAAGGATAGAAAAATGTACTCCTTGAATTATTTCCAAGAGTGGTATAGTTTTAGCTCTTACATTAAGCTTTTTGACCCAAATGGAGTTAACATTTGTATATAACGTAGGAGGCCAACTTCATTTTTCGGTATGTAGATAACCCGTTCTCTCAACGTTATTTGATGAAAAGATTTCTCCTTTAAGTAATTTTGGCACCCTTGCTGAAAGTCGATTGACCACAGAGTGAGGGTTTATTTGCAGACTCCAGGTTCCTTCCATTCATCCCTGTGTCTATCCTCATGCCAGCACCACACTCTTGCCTTCTGCTGCTTTGTAATGGGCTTTTAAATCAGGAAGATGAGATCCTCTTTCAACTTTGTTGTCATTTTAGAAGATTGTTTTGGATATTCTCTGCCACTTGATTTCCATATGAATTTTATGCCACAAAGGAAAGCCAACTGGGATTTTGCTAGGCATCACATTGAATCTGTAGATCAACTGGGGGAATATTTTCATCCTAGCAATAGATATCGGGTATTCCAACCCATGAGCGTGGAATGTCTTTCCATTAATGTAGGTCTTATTTCATTTTTTGGATGACGTTTTGTAGCTCTCAGTTTGCAGGTTTTATATTTCTGGTGTTAAATTTGTCCCTACGCATTTTATTCTTTTTGAGACTACTATAAAATGAATGATTTTCTTAGTTTCATTTTCAAATTGTTAATTGCTAGTGTATAAAACCGATTATCTTTTATATACTGGTCTTTCACCCTATAACCTCGATGAGCTCATTTATTAGCTCTAACATTTTGCTTTGTGACTTCTTAAGATTTCTGTGTAGAGGATTGTGCCATCTGCAGATAGAGACAGCTTTAATTCTCCCTTCACAACTTGGATGCCTTTCACTTCTCTTTCTGGCATGGTTGCCCTGTTGACCCTCCACTTCAAGCTGGACTCACGTGGCGGCAGCGATCATTCTTGCCTTGTTTCTAACCTGGGGGGAAGCATTCAGCCTTTTACTATATAGTATAATGTTAATTTTGAATGTTTATTGAAACTCTTTATAACATTGAAAATTTTCCTTTATATTCTTAGGTTTTTGGAGCTTTTCTTATGAAATGATGCTGAATTTTATAAAATTATTTTTCTCCATCTATTAAGATGACTGTGAAGTTTTGTTAATTTTTTTTTTTTTTTTTTTCAGGAGAGTNTTTTGAATGTTTATTGAAACTCTTTATAACATTGAAAATTTTCCTTTATATTCTTAGGTTTTTGGAGCTTTTCTTATGAAATGATGCTGAATTTTATAAAATTATTTTTCTCCATCTATTAAGATGACTGTGAAGTTTTGTTAATTTTTTTTTTTTATTAGGGTGTATTACACTGATGCTTTTACAATGTAAACCAATCTTAGGGTCCTCGGGTAAACCTTGGTCTATAGTTTTGTTTTCTTTTTTTGTGGTGTTTTCTGTACCAGTGTAATACTGGCTTCGTGGAATCACTTGAAAGTTCCTTCATATTTTGTATTTTGAAAAGTTTGTGAGCAGTTGGAGATGGTTATGCTTTAACACTTGGTAGAATTCCTCACTGAAGCCATCAGAGTCTATGTGTTCTTTGTGGGGAGGTTTTTTAATCACTAATTCAGTCTCTTTACTTATCACATGCATGTTTAGATTTCTTTTCAATCACTAACTCAGCCTCTTTACTTATCACACGCATTTCCACCTCTTATCACACGCATGTTCAGATTTCTTGTTAATCACTAGCTCAGCCTCTTAACTTATCACATGCACTTCCGTCTCTTTACTTATCACATGCATGTTCAGATTTCTTGTTAATCACTAATTCAGCCTCTTTACTTTTCACACGCATTTCCGCCTTTTTACTTATCACACGCATGTTCAGATTTCTTGTTAATCACTAGCTCAGCCTCTTTACCTATCACATGCATGTTCAGATTTCTTTTCAATCACTAACTCAGCCTCTTAACTTCTCACACGCATGTTCAGATTTCTTGTTCCTTCTTCTGTCAGTTTTGGTAGTTTGCTTCCGGTGCACACATGTGAAAAGAAAAACTTAATTTGAAACCTCTTTCTCTCCCTCCCATCTACCTTGTTCATTAAGTCCATCTCCCCTACAGCGACTATAGAACAAAGGAGGAGGAAACAGTGCTGTTTAGATATCTCAGACCCCTTTAGGTTTTGCTGTGGTTTCTCTTCATATACATGGCCTCCATTTAGCTGCTGCTCCTTGTCTTGAAAGCTACTCAACTGTAGACGAAAAAAACCCCTGGGGTAGGGGAGGGGGAACCCATGGTGGGCAAGAGCCGCTCCAGTGAGTTCTATCTGCCATAGCCATGTGGGTAAAAAATGGGCACATCCGATTTCACCCATGGGCCAGCCCACGCGGGCATTTTAAAGCTCTTACAGTGAGCAGCTTGTTAGAAAAGGTGTGATGATTCATAATTTCAGCAGAATTGAGAACATGAAATTCTATATTTCCTTCCTCTTTAGCATACTAGAGGAAGAGAATACTGCTTCTTCTATGAAAGTTAATTGTAAGTTCCTTTCCTTTCTTTTTGAATGAAATGTCACATTTATTGATGGTGAATCACTTTCACAAAGAACTAGGGAAAAGAAGATTACAGTTCTCATATAATACCAAGGTAATTGAGCAAAGAGGCCTTATTAGAAGGNTTCCTTTCCTTTCTTTTTGAATGAAATGTCACATTTATTGATGGTGAATCACTTTCACAAAGAACTAGGGAAAAGAAGATTACAGTTCTCATATAATACCAAGGTAATTGAGCAAAGAGGCCTTATTAGAAGGAGATGAATTATTTTCCCCGTATTGCACCTTGAAAACCAAAAACTAACCACTACCACCACCAACAAATACTCCTTAAACTTGTGTTTAAACTGCAGTGAGAATAACTGTGTGTGACCCTAGGATAAATATTCATTTTTAAACTCAGTTCTATGGTTTCTCTTACACTTTCTTAAAGCTGCCACTCTTTTACAGTTATTTGAATGAAACTTTCAAATTGATTGTCAGTCTTGTTCCTTTGGCATTCTGATGCCTGTATTAAAATTTTGCCTCATTTATTTACTTATAGATGTTACTTTGAAATCAGTTCAGATTTACGGAAAAGTTGCAAAAATAGCTCAAAGGACCCCCATTTTTCCTCCACCAGGTGTACCCAGGTGTTACTATTTTACCAATTTATTTTGCCTATGCTCATGTTTTTTTAAAAAGCAGTGAACTCTAGGATGGATTGTGGAACAAAGGTTCTCATTTCATCAAGCAACAATCAGCTACCAACAAAATGTGAAGCGTCAACAAGGCAGGTCGCTGCTCAGCGCTCGTCTCCAGTGCTCCCAATCAGTTTTTTTTTCTTGTTTTCCTTCTTTGTTTGCTTCTTGAACCCTGTTTCAGAAAGTCTGAGAACACATGTTCTCATTCATTTAATAAACATCCAGGACCTGAAGGTGTCCGTCCTCAATTATTTCACAACTGAAACTCGCACAAGCTTTAGCCCGTCAAGCTGACACTGTAAGCTGCACACAGCAAACCCACGCTTACTGTGGAGTGTAAACAGGGTGTTATTGCTTCTTGTATTCTACAAAATAAGGCTAATACTCATTTATCAGCACATAAGCTTAACTCGGATATTAAACAAAATAAAGAGACCTTTGTTTTCTACCGGACGGTGACAAAGTGACTGTCACAGCAGCTAGAATACAGTAAAGCAGAGACCTTCGATGTCATCAGATGTTTATTTTCAAGCAACTATATGCTAATAAAAGTTCAAATAGTAAATTTATTTTCCTTTAGATTAAAAAAAGCTATCTGTCTCCTAGTTTGTGAGAAGCAATGGCCCTACTTGGAGACCATAATCATCTTTCTTTTCCGCTTTCTCTCTTGTCCATGGACATTATCTTCACAGAATTCGATTATTCATAATCCCTGGTTCACGACACACTCACCGCTGGGCCGTAACTTGTTGTTGTTTAATTGCTAAGACATGTGCAACAATTTGAGACCCCATGGATTAAACCTCATCAGGCTCCTCCGTCCACGGGATTCTCCAGGCAAGAATACTGGAGGGGTCAACCATTCCCTTCTCCAGGGGATCTTCCCAACCCAAGGATTGAACCTGCCTCTCCTGCATTGCAGGCGGATTCCTTACCATTAAGCCGCCAAGGAACCCCTGGCCCACATCTGGCTCTCTTTTATTAACTTACTCATTTATGTACTTTTAATTATATAAAAACACCCACGGTCCCCCTGCCCATCACCACCAGCACAGAAGCCAGCGCTTTGGCGATGGTCTAAGCCCAGTGCTCTGGCCCTCTTAGGGACTGTGCCGCCACCCTAAATTCTTTACCATTCCCTTGCCTTTCTTTTTAAAGTAAACATTTTCCTTCCTTCTCGTGATTAGTGGGTCACCTTATTCTACTCATTTTTGAGTTATTCCTAGGTCTCACTCAGATAGGCCTTTCACGTGATTGTGTGTGAGAAACTCTGTTCATCGCTGTTGAAGTAATTAGTTCTTCATTTATTCTTATGACTGACAAGGGTAGAGGAAAAGCCCCATCTCACTGGACGATAAAACCAGAAAGTGCTTCTGTGAGCTGTCCTGTTACCTCATGTTGGGTCTACTCATCACACACCAGCTTTGGGCAGCTCCTCCTCCCCCACTGCACAGTATCTGTGGCTAGCCAGGCTCAGAAATGGTCAGCACCATGAGTTTCCTTTTCAGGGGAGTTTCTATATGATGGCTGACTTTTGAACCCACACTGAGGAAGTTTAAAGGGAGGCTGGCTTGGGGGCTATTGTCTGTATCATCCACTGGGGTCAGGGGAGGTTGGCACAGCAGGAGGGAGTGTCACAGAGCTGCGGAAAGAACACGGGCCCCGAGCCTGAAGACAGAGCTGCGGAAAGAACACGGGCCCCGAGCCTGGAGACAGAGCTGCACTTTCAGTCCTGCTGCTCACTGGCTGTGTGACCTTGGGCAAATGGTTTTTACCTCTCTGGGCCTCAGCTTCCTCTTCTGTAGAATCGACACTTCCATCAGATGATTTCTAAGGGCCCTTTCAGAGAAGGAACCTGGAGAAGGAGTGGCTAAGGAAGCTGTCGAGAGTCTTGAGGCTCTTCTTGCAGAGTCAACATTCGGCCCCTTGAGTTCCGACGATGCACCAGGAACACGGGAAGAACACAGCGCTGCGGCTCCTGACTCGGGAGCTCAGGGTCTGGCTGCACTGGGAGGTATCATAAAAGGTAGTTTCCAATCTGCATTACTCAGCAAAGATCTGCTCATGGGCAGAACGTCATGTTAAGACTACTGAACATGAGCAACAGAAGCACACTGGCACTACCTCAATCAAAAGAGGGTGCTTGTGTTAAGAACACGGGGTACGGGGTGCTTCATGAATCGTGAGCAGAAATACAATTTAGGAGCCAGGAAAGTCCAGAGACATCAGCTTGGTTGTGGGGGACATCCAGGAGACCACCTCCGTCCATCTTTATCTCCGATTCTCCTGTCAGCCAGCGTCTTTCTTCATTTTTCCAATAGCTGCCACTTGACAGAAAATAGCTTGACAATCACCCTGTTTTATATGGAAGGAGACAAGCCTGTTTCCTCTGGGTCTCAATTCTGAATTCTTAGGAAAGAACTGTGGTGGCCCACTTCCATCCAATCTACTGTGGCCAAACTGGAGTGGGGCTTAGGGAGGTTATATCACCCAGGCATGCCTCGAGTTCTTCCTCCACAAGGGTGGGATATGGAGACAGGCCTGCGAAAGGCCTTCTGGCGTCAGATCTGAGATAGGCCCGTGATCAGTGCTGCCACGCACGTCTCCATGGGGCTCCAGCCCAGAACGGGTACTCACTACATGCTTTTTGAATGAATGCGCAAATGAATACTGTCAACTAAAAGTAAAAATTTAAGGAAAGACTCACCGAGAGAACCTCATTTTTTTGGCTTTAAAATGAAACTAAAAGAATATCAGCCTAAGAGAGTAAGCCATGTGATTCTGAATTAGAAGTTCCTAGAGGGCAGTGAAACTGGACACTGCACATGTGGAATATTATATGAATCCGTGTGATGGAAAGAAAGGCTGATCATGACCCTTGGGACGAGCATGTATTGTCTTAAAGGCATCAAACAAAAAGGAAGTGGGGATAGAATGACATCATTTCTGAGATTTCAGGGATTTGGAGGTCTTTCTCAAAGCTCGTCACATTCCCTTAAAAATGCAGATACTGAAAAAAGAACAGCCAGGGCAGACAGGGAAGGCTTGCAGCTTGTCTTCTGGCGGTTATGACCTGAAAGCCTAAAGAAAGCCGCAGACGGAGGCCTGCGCGCTTCAGAGCTGGAACGCGCTCTGAGCCCAACCCCACGTCTCAGTCTTGCCCTCATTTTATAGAAGAGACTCGACTATTGACTGCCAGCGAGGGGCAGTGGCCCAGCCTGGTTTTCTAGAGAATTAGTCTTCAGCAACCACTGGTTTTGCAGGTGGACAGTACTTAACAGCTGTCCTACCACTCAGAGTAAAGAGGAGAACCAAGGGCAAACGCATGAATGAGGGCTGTTAGCAATTCGGTTGTTGCTGACATAGTCAACAGAAGCCTGGCCCTGACCTGGACGCGCTCAGAGCTAAGCGTCATGTTTGCAAGGAGCCACCAGCTGTGCGCTGTCTATATTAGGGCCACTGCGATGTAGGCGGACGCCACTCAGGAGACTCAGCACTGAGACCCGAGTGCGCTCATTCTCCCGGCCTGTCTAGCAAAGGCCTTGTTAAAGCCCGGCCTCAGGCCTGTGGGCCTCTGGGTAGGTGCTCAAAGAGGGTCATGGGTCAGCATTTATACAGTCAGCCAGCCGGTCAGCATACGAACACACTGTGGCCGGAGAGCTGCGATACCGTATGTACCCTTGCATTTATCTTGATAGACAGATACAGAGGTGTATACACACACATGCTTACATAACGTGTTTATATAGGTGTATATATCAAACATAGAGATAGATAAATCTATAGATATACAGCTTGTGACAGGGTATCCTTTCCCTAGAATGTATCTGTTTTGTACCTTATGGGGCCTTTTAAAGGGAAGGCATATTTGGCATTTTATTTTTAAAAATTTAAAGCTAATCACCTTAAACTAATAATTTCAAAGTTAACTTGGATCTAAAATTCATTGGGGAAGGAAGCTCATGAGAAATGTCTCCGCATGAGAATGCTACCTGTGCTTTTGAAGGACAATATACCCATTTACAAAGTCGACGACGTGTTTTCCTCTAGAATACTGAAAGTGTTCGCAGAACACACATGTCCTGGAGAAGTGGTTTCCTTTTGAAATTTTATTTTGCTCCAACTGACATCAGCTGACTGATGCATGAGAAACCTCCCACGGTGAGGTGACTCTCCCTCTGATGCCGACACCACCGGGGAGAAAGTCCTCGCTTCTCTCCAGGAGGCGGGGAGCAGGCTCCAGGACGGAGCCACTCCCCGGAAGGAAGATCGTCTAGTGCCCAGTTGGATTTGTTGGCTTAAAACTTAATTTTTCAATGCTTAGAAACTGAAACTATTGCTATAATTAGTAAAGTAGGTACAAGACAAAGACTATGTTTGTAAGGAAAGCGTGGAAAGCAAATGTTACGGAAATGGAAACAAAAGGCGTGGGCCACATCTTTTGAAAGCAGCCCAGAAAATGTTCTGTATCTTAAACTGTTGTAAGAGTGTCAACATGTGTTATGTACTTGACTATACGCACACGGCACGTAACATATATCCTTACATAGCATGTAATTTGTATCTCTTTTAAAAAGGCAGAACAAACTAGCCAGCCAGCTCTGAGCTGGGTAGAGAGCGCCTCTCCCCACTCAGGATCAGCCTTAGCCAAGCCCCTCTCTGCTCCCGGCTCCAGCCCCCCAGGCGCACAGCGACTCCGCTCTGACGGTTGTCTGAAGGCAGCTGGGGGTCGGCACGGCTCTTGTTCTACTTTTATTGTTGGGCAGAAATGACTCCTGCCCAGTCCTGAACTGGCTCCACCCCTCAGGTGACGGAACTGGGAAGGGGACTCTGGCCGTGGGCACTGTGCCCCCCGCCTCCTTCCTCAGCACGAGGGGCTCACTGGAGGCCCCCACCCCCCATGCCCCGNTTGCTAAAGCCTTGTAGAATTATCACTTAAAAGTACCAGCTTTTAAATATCTTTCATTTTTTGAGGAAAATTGAATCCACTATTGTTTTTGATGTTTGAGAATAGTACTATATCACACTAAACTGACAGACACAGAAGCCAGATGTGGCTCAGCGTGCTGGCTTTGCTACTCGTTCGGTCAGATCAGAAAGACTGGCTTGCACCCAGAGCCCAAATGGTCTTCAAGCTACCGCACACCCACCGTCAGGACAGCTGCAGCCCCCCCCGCAGGCGCAGCACCTGGCTCCGTGGGCTTGCCTGGGAGGGGGGACAGGTGCATCCTGTGGCCAGGCTGTTTTAGAAAATGTTGAGAGAGAGAAAGAGATGGAGGGAGGGCGAGAGCGAGAGCACCCGAAGGGGAGGGGAGGGGGAGAAGAGAGCGATACATGAGGAACTTGACCTGCAACGGGCAGCACCAGCGTCATCACTGTTTGAGAGCTAGGAAGGGAAAAGGAGGAGGGGGAGGGTGCTTTCCAACACTTCTGAAAAGCTGGGTTGAGGCAGGGCTAGGTGGGGACAGGGAGACGTCTCTCTTGATCGATGATTTCAGTAGGTCACTGAGAATTTCATCGTGGGCCAAAACTGAAACTAGGCTCTGCCTAATACGCCTTTGCTCATGTTGCATCAAACACGGAGAGTCCAGCAAGAGTTTTAAACAATGGTTGGTCACGACTGTGCATGCGTGTGAATCCTGCCTCCCCAGTAAGCACGCTGCCCCCCGCACTGTGGCCTCGGCAAAGCGGCCATGAAGCCAGACCCAGCCCGGGCCCCGCCCGGGAGCCAGCAAAGCCCAGGGCCGGAGGCCAGTGTCCCTCTGTGGGCAAGGGGAGTGTCCCCCTTCTCTCCGTGCCTTTTCCCTGCGGCACGCCCTGCTGACTCTTTTGATCTGAGGAATTTCCCTTGTTGCTTGTCTCTAGCAGCAACACCGGTAGCTCAGAAGCTGAAAGTAGAAGAATTCCATTCAAGCGTTAGGGCTCTCTCCACCCTTACCATGCCCTATTTAGGCGCTGGACACGCTGCATTAAGTGAAACGGCTCACGTTCCAGTATAAGGACGCAGCAGTGAGCAAGAGAGTGGTCCCTGGAGACGACTCTGCGTGCCTGCATTTGCTTTCTACATGCTCTCACAGGAACTGGTACGTCAATAGGACAGGTTCCATTTACTTTGGAGATGCTCATTGAGACAGCTCTTTGAGGAGAGGTTATTGTAAAGAGGCATGAGTGGCAAATCAGACAGATGCACACAGTGAGTCACTGGCCCCTCAGGCTGTGCGACACACGCTCTCGTCTTAAAGCTTACCATGTTTCGGGAAGTGTATTAAAGCCACAAACTGGTTCCTTTTTAATGATGGACAAGAAAGCTTGAGCTCACATCTCTGCTTGGTTTTAATCAGATAACCAAAAGGGAACAGTAAAAGATTTTGGATTTTTTTTTTTTTTTCAGATAAAGACAAGTTTGAGAGGAAGGTGTTTCAGACTTATTTCATAACCAAGTCACTGTGTTGGTCTCTGTCCAGTGGCAGTCGTTGCTTGGAGCCCACTTCCTCCTGCTGCCTGTGCCTTCTGCCCTTGCCAGCTCTTTATAAACAACGGTTTATTCTGTAATCCAAAGAAAAGACGCTCATCACATAGCAGCCTGCCGTGAGTGTGCAGATTTATAGACTCAACACGGGAGGAGCCTGAGGCTCACGCAGTCCGGGCTCACCTGCGGCACGGCCGAGAGATGGCTGTCTCTCCGGCGTGCTGGCTGCAGGTCCCCAGGGAGCAGCTGCACTTCTGAGGGGGGACGACAATTCCACTGCTGCCTAGGTGTGCTTGTTAGGAAGCGCCTCCATATGCTGTGATTAGAATCCACGTCCATGCAGCTTCAACATGTGAATCAACTCAGACCTATGTTCTCTTGAGCATATGGACCCTTCAAAATGCAGCAGAGGCTGCAGATTGGCACTGGTGGATGTTTTATTCTTTCTGCGTAAGGTTTAATTTTTAGAATAGTTGCCAACAGGTAAAAGTTGAAAGATTTCATGTAATCCAGCTGCTCTTTATAAACTAGAGAATCAGGTAACCCCAGGTCTTCAGCAAGCTAGAAGAAATGGATAAATTCATAGAAACATGCAATCTTCCAAGACTAAATCATGAAGAATTAGAAAATCTGAATAAACCTATTATTAGTAACAGAATTGAATGGGTAATTAAAAAACAACTCTCAACACATGAAAGCCCAGGTTCAGATGGCTTCACAGGTAAATTCTACCAAACACTTAAAGAAGAACTAATANAATCTTCCAAGACTAAATCATGAAGAATTAGAAAATCTGAATAAACCTATTATTAGTAACAGAATTGAATGGGTAATTAAAAAACAACTCTCAACACATGAAAGCCCAGGTTCAGATGGCTTCACAGGTAAATTCTACCAAACACTTAAAGAAGAACTAATACCTATTATTCCCAAATTATTTACAAGTGGAAGAAACACTTCCAAGCTCATTTTATGAGGCCAACATTACCTGGTATTAAAACCAAAGAAGCCACACACAAAGAAAATTACAGGCTTGTATCCCTGATGAACACACATAAACATTCTCAACAAAATATTAGCAAACTGAACCTCAACAATACACTAAAAACATATGATCAAGCTGGATTCATTCCAGGGATGTAAAGATGGTTCAACATTGGCAAATCAATCAGTGTGATATACCACATCAAGAAGTTGAAGAATAAAAACCATTTGATCATCTCAGTAAAGGCAGAAAAAAAGCATTTGATAACATTCAATATCAATTTACAATAAAAACTCTCCAGAAAATGGGTTTAAAGGGAACATACCTCAACATAATAAAAACCGTGCATTATAGTTCAGTTCAGTTCAGTCACTCAGTCATGTCCAACTCTTTGCAACCCCATGAATTGCAGCACGCCAGGCCTACCTTGTCCATCACCAACTCCCAGAGTTTACTCAAACTCACGTCCATTGAGTCGGTGATGCCATCCAGCCATCTCATCCTCTGTTGTCCCCTTCTCCTCCTGCCCCCAATCCCTCCCAGCATCAGAGTCTTTTCCAATGAGTCAACTCTTCGCATGAGGTGGCCAAAGTACTGGAGTTTCAGCTTTAGCATCATTCCTTCCAAAGAAATCCCAGGGTTGATCTCCTTCAGAATGGACTGGTTGGATCTCCTTGCAGTCCAAGGGACTCTCAAGAGTCTTCTCCAACACCACAGTTCAAAAGCATCAATTCTTCGGCGCTCAGCCTTCTTCACAGTCCAACTCTCACATCCATACATGACCACAGGAAAAACCATAGCCTTGACTAGACGGACCTTAGTCGGCAAAGTAATGTCTCTGCTTTTGAAAATGCTATCTAGGTTGGACATAACTTTTCTTCCAAGGAGTAAGCGTCTTCTAATTTCATGGCTGCAGTCACCATCAGCAGTGATTTTGGAGCCTAAAAAAATAAAGTCTGGCACTGTTTCCACTGTTTCCCCATCTATTTCCCATGAAGTGATGGGACCAGATGCCATGATCTTCGTTTTCTGAATGTTGAGCTTTAAGCCAACTTTTTCACTCTCCTCTTTCACTTTCATCAAGAGGCTTTTTAGTTCCTCTTCACTTTCTGCCATAAGGGTGGTGTCATCTGCATATCTGAGGTTATTGATATTTCTCCCGGCAATCTTGATTCCAGCTTGTGCTTCCTCCAGCCCAGTGTTTCTCATGATGTACTCTGCATATAAGTTAAATAAGCAGGGTGACAATATACAGCCTTGATGTACTCCTTTTCCTGTTTGGAAACAGTCTGTTGTTCCATGTCCAGTTCTAACAGTTGCTTCCTGACCTGCATATAGGTTTCTCAAGGTATTCATAGAACCATTCAATTTCAGCTTCTTTGGCATTATTAGTTGAGGCATAGACTTGAATTATTGTGACATTGAATGATTTTCCTTGGCAATGAACATGCTGTCACTTTTGAGATAGATTATACTCAAGTACTGCATTTCAGACTCTTTTGTTGACTATGAGGGTTACTCCATTTCTTCTAAGGGATTCTTGCTTACAGTAGCAGATATAATGGTCATCTGAGTTAAATTCACCCGTTCCAGTCCATTTTAGTTCACCGATTCCTAAAGTGTTGAGGTTCTCTCTTGCCACCTCCTGTTGCACCGCTTCCAATTTACCTTGATTCATCGACCTAACATTCCAGGTTCCTGTGCAATATTGTTCTTTACAGCATCAAACTTCACTTCCATCACCAGTCACATCCACAACAGGGCATTGTTTTTGCTTTGGCTCCATCTCTTCATTCCTTCTGGATTTATTTCTCCACTCTTCTCCAGTAGTATATTGGGCACCTCCTGATCTGGGGGGTTCATCTTTCAGTGTCCTATCTTTTTCCCTTTTTCATATTGTTCATAGGGCTCTCAAGGCAAGAATACTGAAGTAGTTTGTCATCCCTTTCTCTAGGGAACCAAGTTTTGTCAGAACTCTCCACCATGGCCCGCCCATCTTGGGTGGCCCTGCATGACAAGACTCATAGTCCCGTTCAGTTTCAGAAGGCTGCGATTCGTGGGATCAGTTTGGTTTGTTTTCTGTGCCTGTGGTTTTCATTCTGTCTGCCCTGTGAGGGATAAGAATGAGGCTTGCGGAAGCTCCCAAGTATCCTTACCACCAAGGTACCCTCCCTTGTCATTCTTCTCTTTGGAAGCAAGCCATCAAGCAGAGCCCTTGCTAAAGAGGAGAGTGGGGCAGAGAGGAAGGGTTAGTCTATACCTCCTGGAAGGCCAAGTGTCTACATAAATTCTTTGTCATCCTTCTATGTATATGTAAGATTCTTTTCCTTCTTTCCTTCCTTTATTTCTTCAGCTATTCATTCAGTCAACCGCTTATTTATCTTAGTGTGGAATCACAGATATCTACTTTGCACCTTGGGTTAGGGTCCGATTCTATGCTATTTGTTCTGTTGCTCAACAGACTCCTTTCCTAATTTTGAGCCAGTCAGTTGTTCCATGATTGGTTTCAGCCGTTGCTTCTTGACCTGCACACAGGTTTCTCGGGAGGCAGGTACGGTGTTCTGGTATTTCCGTCTCTCGAAGAGTTTCCCACAGTTTGCTGTGGTCTACACAGTCAAAGGCTTGAGTGTGGTCAGCGAAGCAGAAGTAGATGTTTTCAGGAATTCCTTTGCTTTTTCTACGACCCAGCAGATGTTGGCAATTAGAATGGAGACAACTAAAATCAAGAACAGAAAAATAGAAAGTCAACAAGATCAAAAATAGTTTTTCCCAAAAAATGACAAAATTGGCACACATTTAGCTATGCTGACAAAAAAAAAGGGAGAAGACACATAACTAAAATCAAAAGAAAAAGTGGGGACACAGTTTACAGAAATAACAAAATTATAAGTGAATACTCTGAACAGTGGTAACCAACAAATTAGATAACCCATACACAAAATTAATTCAAAATAGGTCATGATCTAAATATAAGGGTGAAAAGAATACAACTTCTAGAAAGAAAACATAGAAATAAATCTTTGTAACCTTGAATTTGTTAATGAATCCTCAGATAAGACATCAAAAATACAAGCAACAAGAGAAAAATAGATAANAAATTATAAGTGAATATTCTGAACAGTGGTAACCAACAAATTAGATAACCCATACACAAAATTAATTCAAAATAGGTCATGATCTAAATATAAGGGTGAAAAGAATACAACTTCTAGAAAGAAAACATAGAAATAAATCTTTGTAACCTTGAATTTGTTAATGAATCCTCAGATAAGACATCAAAAATACAAGCAACAAGAGAAAAATAGATAAATTGAATATCAAACATTTTAAATTTGTTCATCAAAGGACATTATCAAGAAAGCAGAAGACATGCTACAGTAAACGGGAAAATGTTTTCAAATCAATGTCTGATAAGGGATAGATATACAGGATATATTAGCAACTGCTACAACTCAACAACACAAGAACGGAAAAATAGATTAAATGAGTAAAAGGCTTGAATAGACATTTCTCCAAAGAAATCCAGCATAAAGAAATCCAGCATAAAGAAATCCAACATAAAGAAATCCAACATAAAGAAATAATCCAATATGAAGAAATCCAACTGGCCATTCAGTTCAGTTACTTCGGTCACTCAGTTGTGTCCAACTCTTTGTGACCCCACGAACTGCAGCACGCCAGGCTTCCCTGTCCATCACCAATTCCTGGAGCTTAATCAAACTCATGTCCATCTAGTTGGTGATGCCATCCAACCATCTTATCCTCTGTCTTCCCCTTTTCCTCCTGCCTTCAATCTTTTTCAGCATCATCTTTTCCGATGAGTCAGTTCTTCACATCAGGTGACTAAAGCATAAAAGCAAATCAGAATGGGCTACCACTTTACACCTACAGGATGACTATCATTTTAAAAATAGAAAATTACAAATTTTAGCAAAAATGTGGAGAAACTAGAACACTTTTACATTGCTGGTGGTAATTATAAATGGTTTAGTCATTGCTGAAAACAGTTTGGTAGCTCTGCAAAAGGTTAAATGTATAATAGAATTACCACATTATCCAGGAATTCCAGCCCTTAGGTATATACTCCAAAGAATTGAAAACAGGAACACAGATAATTTATGTCAATGTTTATTGTAGCATTATTTACAATAGTAAAAAGGTGGAAAGCATTCAAGTACCCACCAATACATGAATGGATACATAAAATGTGGTATATACATTCAGTAGAATATTATTTGGGCATAAAAAGACATAAAGCTCAGATTCATGTCACAACACAGATGAACTCTGAAAACCATATGCTAAATGCAATGTCAGACACAAAAGGATCAAAAAAATCACATGATTACTCTTATTTGCAGTATCTAGAATAGTCAAATTCACAGAGATAGAAGTTAATTAGAGGTAGCAAGGGCTGAATCAGGGTGGAGAGACAAAAAGGGGTTATAGCTTACTGGGTTCTGTTTGGAGCAATTGAAAAAGTTTGGGAAACAGTGATCATGGTGGAAGAAAATTGTGAATGTAATCAATACCACTGAACTGTACACCTAAAAATGTTTTAAAAGACAAATTTTATGTGTATACTTTCCACAATTAAAAAAAAAAAAGGAGAAGAATAAAAAGTGGCCTCAAAAAAAAAAAAAAAAAAAACAGAGAGAGAGA
>SJYS01023840.1:73711-99770 GCA_006410695.1 Philantomba maxwellii
ATTCTGAAAGAGATGGGAATACCAGACCACCTAATCTGCCTCTTGAGAAATCTGTATGCGGGTCAGGAAGCAACAGTTAGAACTGGACATGGAACAACAGACTGGTTCCAAATTGGGAAAGGAGTATGTCAAGGCTGCATATTGTCACCCTGCTTATTTAGCTTGTATGCAGAGCACATCATGTGAGATGCCAGGCTGGATGAAACACAAGCTGGAATCACATTTGCTGGGAGAAATATCAATAACCGCAGATATGCAGATGACACCACTCTTACGGGCCGAAAGCAACAAGGAACTGAAGATCCTCCTGATGAAAGTGAAAGAGGAGAGTGAAAAAGCTAGCTTAAAACTCACCATTCAAAAAAGTAAGATCATGGCAACCAGTCCCATCACTTCATTGCAAATAGATAGGGAAACAGTGGAAACAATGACAGACTTTATCTTTTGGGCTCCAAAATCATTGCAGATGCAATGATTTCATGCAACCGTGAAATTTAAACACGCTTGCTCCTTGAAAGAAAAGCTATGACAATCTAGACAGCACATTAAAAAGCAGAGACATTACTTTACTGACAAAGGTCTGTCTATCAAAGCTATGGTTTTTCCAGTGGTCATGTATGGATGTGAGAGTTGGACTGTGAAGAAGGCTGAGCGCCNTTTTTGAGATTGCATCCAAGTACTGCATTTCGGACTCTTTTGTTGACCATGATGGCTACTCCATTTCTTCTGAGGGATTCCTGCCCGCAGTAGTAGATATAATGGTCATCTGAGTTAAATTCACCCATTCCAGTCCATTTTAGTTCGCTGATTCCTAGAATGTCGACGTTCACCCTTGTCATCTCTTGTTTGACCACTTCCAATTTGCCTTGACTCATGGACCTGACATTCCAGGTTCCTGTGCAATATTGTTCTTTACAGCACTGGACTTGACTACCATCACCAGTCACATCCACAGCTGGGCACCGTTTTCACTTTGACTTCATCTATTCATTGTTTCTGGAGTTATTTCTCTGCATGCTCAATACACTCTTCTCCAGTAGCGTATTGGGCACCTCCCGACCTGGGGAGCTCATCTTTCAGTGTCATATCTTTTTGCCTTTTCATACTGTTCATGGGGATCTCAAGGCAAGAACACTGAAGGGGGTTTGCCATTCCCTTCTCCAGTGGACCACATTCTGTCAAAACTCTCCACCATGACCCATCCGTCTTGGTGGCCCTACACGGCATGGCTCATAGTTTCATTGAGTTAGACGAGTTGGGCAAATTTAATTCAGATGACCATTATATCAACTATTGTGGGCAAGAATCCCTTGGAAGAAACAGAGTAGCCCTCATAGTCAAAAAAAGAGTCCGAAATGCAGTACTTGGGTGCAATCTCAAAAATGACAGAATGATCTCTGTTCATTTCTAAGGAAAATCATTCAATATCACAGTAATCCAAGTCTATGCCCCAAGCACCAATGTCAAAGAAGCTGAAGTTGAACAGTTCTATGATGACCTACAAGACCTTCTAGAACTAACACCAAAAAAAGATGTCCTTTTCATCATAGGGGACTGGAACACAAAAGTAGAAAATCAAGATACACCTGGAGTAACAGGCAAGTTTGGCCTTGGAGTACAAAATGAAGCAGGCAAAGGCTAACTGTTTTGCCAAGAGAACACACTGGTCACAGCAAACACTCTCATCCAACAACACAAGAGATGACTCCACATAGACGTCAGTTCAGTTCACTTCAGTCGCTCAGTTGTGTCTGAATCTTTGTGACCCCATGGACTGCAGCTCACCAGGCTTCCCTGTCCATCACCAACTCCTGGAGCTTGCTCAAACTGATGTCAATCAACTCAGTGATGCCACCCAATCATCTTATCCTCTGTCGTCCCCTTCTCCTCCAGCCTTCAATCTTTCCCAGCATCAGGGTCTTTTTCAATGAGTCAAGTTTTCATATCAGGTAGCCAAAGTATTGGAGTTTCAGCTTCAGCATCAGTCCTTCCAATGAATATTCAGGGTTGGTTTCCTTTAGGATTGACTGACTTGATATCCTTGAAGTCCAAGTGACTCTTTTTGTGACCCCATGGACTATATAGTCCAAGGAATTCTCCAGGCCAGAATACTGGAATGGGTAGCCTTTCCTTTCTCCAAGGGATATTCCCAATCCAGGTATCAAACCCATGTCTCCCGCATTGCAGGTGGATTCTTTACCAGCTGAGTCACAAGGGAAGCCCCACATAGAAATCACCTGATGGTCAATACTGAAATCAGATTGATTATAATCTTTGCAGCCAAAGATGGAGAAGCTCTATACAGTCAGCAAAAACAAGACCTGGAGCTGACTGTGGCTCAGATCATGAACTCCTTACTGCCAAATTCAGACTTAAATTGAAGACAGTAGGGAACACTACTGGACCGTTCAGGTGTGACCTAAGCTGAATCCCTTACAATTACACAGTAGGAGTGGCAAATAGAATCAAGGGATTAGAGCTGATAGACAGCCTGAAGAACCATGGATGGCGGTTTGTGACATTGTACAGGAGGCAGGGTTAAGACCATCCCCAAGAAGAAGAAATGCAAAAAGGCAAAAGGCTGTCTGAGGAGGCCTTGCAAATAGCCGAGAAAAGAAGAGAAGTGAAAGACCAAGGAGAAAAGGAAAGATACATCCGTCTACACGCAGAGTTCCGAAGAATAGCAAGGAGAGATAAGAAAGCCTTCCTCAGCAATCAGTGCAAAGAAATGGAGGGAAACAATCTAACGGGAAAGACTAGAGATCTCCTCAAGAAAATTAGAGATACCAAGGGAATCTTTCATGCAAAGATGGGTTCGATAAAGGACAGAAATGGTATACACATAACAGAAGCAGAAGATATTAAGAAGAGGTGGCAAAAATTCACAGAAGTACTCTACAAGAAAGATCTTAATGACCCAGAGAGCCACAATGGTGTGATCACTCACTTAGAGCCAGACATCCTGGAATGTGAAGTCAAGTGGGCCTTAGGAAGCATCACTATGAACAAAGCTAGTGGAGGTGATGGAATTCCAGCTGAGCTATTTCAAATCCTAAAAGATGGTGCTGTTAAAATGCTGCACTCAATATGCCAGCAAATTTGGAAAACTCAGCAGTGGCCACAGGACTGGAAAAGCTCCGTTCTCATTCCAATCCCAAAGAAAGGCAATGCCAAAGAATGTTCAAACTACCACACAATTGCACTCATCTCACACGCCAGCAAAGTAATGCTCAAAATTCTCCAAGTGAGTCTTCAGCAGTACATGAACCAAGAACTTCCAGATGTTCAAGTTGGATTTAGAAAAGGCAGAGGAACCAGAGATCAAGTTGCCAACAATATGTTGGATCATAAAAAAAGCAAGAAGATTCCAGAAAAACATCCACTTTTGCTTTATTTACTATGCCAACGCCTTTGACTCTATGGATCACAACAAACTGTGGAACATTCTGAAAGAGATGGGAATACCAGACCACCTAACCTGCCTCTTGAGAAATCTGTATGCAGGTCAGGAAGCAACAGTTAGAACTGGACATGGAACAACAGACTGGTTCCAAATTGGGAAAGGAGTATGTCAAGGCTGCATATTGTCACCCTGCTTATTTAGCTTGTATGCAGAGCACATCATGTGAGATGCCAGGCTGGATGAAACACAAGCTGGAATCACATTTGCTGGGAGAAATATCAATAACCGCAGATATGCAGATGACACCACTCTTACGGGCCGAAAGCAACAAGGAACTGAAGATCCTCCTGATGAAAGTGAAAGAGGAGAGTGAAAAAGCTAGCTTAAAACTCACCATTCAAAAAAGTAAGATCATGGCAACCAGTCCCATCACTTCATTGCAAATAGATAGGGAAACAGTGGAAACAATGACAGACTTTATCTTTTGGGCTCCAAAATCATTGCAGATGCAATGATTTCATGCAACCGTGAAATTTAAACACGCTTGCTCCTTGAAAGAAAAGCTATGACAATCTAGACAGCACATTAAAAAGCAGAGACATTACTTTACTGACAAAGGTCTGTCTATCAAAGCTATGGTTTTTCCAGTGGTCATGTATGGATGTGAGAGTTGGACTGTGAAGAAGGCTGAGCGCCGAAGAATTGATGCTTTTGAACTGTGGTGTTGGGGAAGACTCTTGAGAGTCCCTTGGACTGCAAGGAGATCCAACCAGTGCATTCTAAAGATCAGCCCTGGGTGTTCTTTGGAAGGACTGATGCTGAAGCTGAAACTCTAATACTTTGGCTACCTGATGCTGGGAAAGACTGAAAGCAGGAGGAGAAGGGAATGATAGAGGATGAGATGGTTAGATGGCATCACCAACTCAATGGATGAGTAAGCTCCGGAAGTTGGTGATGGACAGCGAAGCCTGGTTTGCTGCAGTCCATGGGGTCGCAAAGCGTCAGACACGACTGAGCGACTGAACTGAACTGAACTCATCAGCAGTCACTCCCCATTCCCAATTCCTGCTCCCCAGCCTGAGGCAACCACTAATTTATATTTGCCGTGTAGATTTGCCTGTTCTGGACATTTCATGTGAATTGATTCATACAATATTTATCCCTTTATGTCTGATTTCTTTCACTTTACATAATGTCGTCAAACTGTTTTCTTAATTTCCTTTTTGGATTGTTTATTCCAAGTGTGTAGAGAAGCAAATTATTTTTGTATGCTGATTTTGTATTCTGCAGCTCTGTTGGAATTATGTGTTAATTCTAACAGTTTTTGCTTCTCACTCTGCATGTATGTGTAAGAATTTTAGCATTTTTGACCAAAAAATCCTATCATCTGTGAGTAGGAGCTTTACTTCTTCGTTTCTAGTTTATTTTTATTCCTTTTCTTGACTGATAGCTACAATTATATTATGCACCAAATGCTCCCCCCAAACTCATATGTTGAAGCCTTAATCCTTGATCTTCTGATATTTGAGAGGTAATTTGGTCACGAGGGTGGAGTCCTCATGAATGCAATACAAACCCTTATTTTCTACAAAAGGCACAAGAGAGACTCTCTCTCTCTTTCTCTCAGCAATGTGAGGAGGCAATCTGCAAACCAAAAATAGAGTTCTCATCAGGACGCAAATTGCCTTTGATCTTAGATTTCCCAGACTCCAGAACTGTGAGAAACAAATGTCTGTTGTTTAAGCCACTGGATTTATGGTGTTCTGCTCTAGCAGCCCAAACTGAAAAGAAAAAAAGTTAAAAAGGCCAGAACTTTCAATCCTCTGCTGAACAGAAATGGTGAAAATTAGCGTTCTGGTCTTCAGGAACACCTGATCTCAGAGGAAGAGCTCTCAGTGTCTCACCATTGAGTGTGAGGCTAGCAGTGCATTTTTCATATATGACCTCTATTATATTGAGTAGTTTTCCTCTATTCCTAGTTTGCTGAGGGATCCACGAAAGAGTGCTGGATTTTGTCAAATGCTTTCTCGATGTAGAGAAATGTAATTGATGATCATGTAATTTCCCCACATTGTGTTAATGGGTGTGCTGCGTCAAAGATATCCATATGCTGAAGCATCTTTGCATTGCAGGAATAAATACCACTTGTCCATGGTGTATAACACTTCCAGTGTGCTGATAAGATCAGTTTGATTATATTTTCTAGAAGAGCTTTGGATCAATATTCACGAGGACCTTCGTCTGCAGTTTTCTTTCCTTGCAGAGTTCTGTGGCTTAGCTATCAGAGCATCGCTAGCCTCTCCCTGACAGCTCAGCTGGTCAAGGACCCGCCTGCGATGCAGGAAACCCCAGTTCGGTTCCTGGGAAGATCCCCTGGAGAAGAGGCAGGCCACCCGCTCCAGTATTCTGACCTGGAGAATTCCATGGTCTGTATAGTCCATTGGGTCGCAAAGAGTCAGACACGACTGAGAGACTTTCACTTCACTTAGAATAAATCTGGAAGTACTCTCTCCTGAACTCTTTGAGTTTGAGAGGGATTGGTGTTATTTCTTCTTCAAATGCCTTCCGGCCCTGGGCTTCTCTTTGCTGGGAGATTCTTTATCACTGACTCAGGCTCCTCGCTAGCCACATCTCTGTTCAGATTTTCTGTTTCTTCTTGATTCAGTCTTGCTAGGTTTTGTGTCTCCAGGTTTTTGTCCATTTCGTACAGCTTATCCAATTTGTTGGTGCACAGCTGTTCGCGCGCCCTCTCATATTCTTTGGTACGCCTGTGGTTTGGTAGTAACGTCCCCACTTTGATTTCTAATTCTAGTGATTTGAATCTTTCTTTCTGACTTACTCCAGCTTGCTTCAGGTTTGTCGATTTCGTTGATCTCTTTGAAGAACCAACTTCTGCTTCATTGAATTTCTCTATTGTTTTTCTATTCTCTATTTTATTTATCTCTGTTCTGATCTTTATTATTTCCTTCCTTCTGCTAGCTTTGAGGTTAGTTTGTTCTTCTTTTTCTAGTTCCTTAAAGGATAAATTTAGATTGTTGATTTGCGATCTTTCTTTTTTTTCAATGCAAGCATTTACAGCTGTAAATTTTACTCTTTGCCACGCATTCACTGCGCTGTATCCACTGTGACATGCTATATTTTCATCTTTATGCAATTCTCAGTGTTTTCTAATTTCTTTTGTGATTTCTTCTTTGACCCACTTCTTATTTAAGACTATACTTTTACATCATTACATGTAAATTTTTTCTATTTTATTTCTGTTATCAACTTCTAATTCCAACTTGTGCTTAGGAAAGGCATTCCGTGATAGCGATCTCCTAGAATCTGTTGAGACTAGCTTGTTAGTGTGCGGTTTGTAGTGTGTGGCTTGTCTTGGAGAGTGTGTCATGCGCTCTGGAGAGCACGCACCCTGTGGGCTGCGCTGAACTGTTCCGCGCGTCACGTCTGTCAGCTCTAGCTAGCTTACTGTGTTGTTCAAGTCTTCTATTTCCTTGCTTATCTCCTATCAGGTTGTTCTAGTCATTACTGAAGATGGGAAATGAAATCTCTAGCTATTATTGTAGAACTGTCTGTACCTCCCTTCAGTTCTGCCAGGTTTTTCTTCATATATATTTTGAGGGTCTGTTTTTAAGTGTGTAAATATTTATAATTGTTATATAATCTTGCTGTGTTGAAACATTATTATATAGAGATTTTCTGTCTCTTACAGGCATTTTTGATTCAAGCTTATTTTGCATGATATTAGCATATGCTCCCAAGCTCTCCTGCTTTCTATGCATAGAATATCTTTTTCCATCTTTTAACTCTAAAGCTTTTTATGTCTTTGAATCTAAAGTGAATCCTTGTAAGCAACATACAGTTGGATCACTGTTAACAATTCATTCTGCCAGTCTTTGCCTTCAGTCGAGAGTGTGGTCCGTTCACATCTAAGCTGCTCACCAGTGAGGAGGGGCTCGGTCCTGTCGCTTTGCCGCTCGGGAGGGCTTGCCGCTCTCCTTCATTTCCTGCCTTACTGCGTTACTTTGTGTTTGATTGAAACAGTTTCCTTCCTTTTTCAGTTTCCTTCTGTGCACACACTATAGCTATTTTCTTTGTGGTTACCATGGGGATTACATTTAATATCCTGAAGGTTTAACACTCTAATTTGAGGTTATGCCTGTCTGAGTTTAATACAAAGCAAAGCCTCTGCTCCTATACAACTCTGTTCTGAGTTTCTAACACCCTTTTATTTCAACCTGGGGGATTTCCTTATCATTTCTTGCAGTGAGGTCAGATGCTAATAACCCCCCTCAGCTTTTGCTTATCTGGAAACGTCTTAATTCTCCCTTATTTCTGAGGAAGAGTTTTCCTAAATGCAGAATTCCAAGTTGGCAGCTTTCTTTCAGCACGTTGGTGATCTGAACTCATTGCCTTCTGGTCTCCAAAGTTTCTGGTGAGAACTATGCTAATTTTGTTGGCGGTGCTGGGTGTGTGTGATGAATAACTTCTCTCTTTTACTTTCAAGATACTCTCTTTGTTTTCATCTTTCAACNAGCCTCTGCTCCTATACAACTCTGTTCTGAGTTTCTAACACCCTTTTATTTCAACCTGGGGGATTTCCTTATCATTTCTTGCAGTGAGGTCAGATGCTAATAACCCCCCTCAGCTTTTGCTTATCTGGAAACGTCTTAATTCTCCCTTATTTCTGAGGAAGAGTTTTCCTAAATGCAGAATTCCAAGTTGGCAGCTTTCTTTCAGCACGTTGGTGATCTGAACTCATTGCCTTCTGGTCTCCAAAGTTTCTGGTGAGAACTATGCTAATTTTGTTGGCGGTGCTGGGTGTGTGTGATGAATAACTTCTCTCTTTTACTTTCAAGATACTCTCTTTGTTTTCATCTTTCAACAGTTTGAGCATAACTTGCTTCAGTGTGGGTCTCTTTGACTGTATCCTGCTTGGAGTCCACTGAGCTTCTTGGATTTGTAGATTCTTATTTTAGTTCAAGTTTAGGAATTTTTATATCATTATTTCTTCAAATATCTCTCTGCCCCTTTCTTTCTGCTGCTTCTGTGATGATGCCTCTGTTCCTTTTCTTGACGATGTTCCCCAGATCCCTCAGGCTCTACTCCCATTTCTTCAACCTTTTTCTCTTCCTCAGACCTGAGAGTTTCGATTGTCTTTTCCTCAAGTCTGCTGATTCTTCCTTTTTCCTGCTCAAGTTTGCTTTCGAGTCCCGTTAGTGGGTTTTCATTTCTGTTACACTTTTCAACCTCAGCACTTGTTTTTGTTCCTTTCATGCTTTATGTTTCTTTATTGACATTTCTGTTTTGCACACACACTGCTTTTCCTGACGTGTCCGCGTCTTCCTGTAACTCTTGAGCATCCTTAAGGAAGTTGCTCTAAAGTCTTTGTCCAGTGAGTCTGGCATTTGGTCATCCTCAGGAATCATTTCTATCCATTTATTTTGTCTCTCTGCATGGGTCATACTTTCCTGTTTCTTATATGCCTTATAATTTGTTGTTGTTGACACCTGGGTATTTGAGTCTTATTACATGGTGGCTCTGGAAAGTAGATTCTCTCCATTCGCTAAGGCTTGCTGTTTTGTCTTTTTCCTACAAAGAAAAGCAGACAAACTTTTGAAATATTGGGAACACTATATGCTAAGCACTGTAACCTTGACAAAGGACTTTTTGTTGCTGAAAACTATTTGCAAAATGGAATGAGATCTTTTCCTTATGTTACAAGTGTATAGTGTAATAAATCCTTGACAGTTGCTAGATTATTTTCAGATATTTTCCATTTCCCCAAATTTGCAACTATCTTTGTATCATAGCAGTTGAATTTCTTTGGAGGTCATCTCACAAAGAACAAAGCTTTAACCTATTTATGGTGATAAGTAGAATACAACAAACTGTAAACGAAATTTGTGTGCGTATCAGTGGTAAAGCACACGTATCAACTAAGTAACTTGGTTCTACACATTGTAAAGCAAAAATGATTCACATTTCCCTCAAAAAACTTATACATGGCCATGAGTTGAAGACCTTTGACATCTCTCATATTTAATCTTTAAGTCCCATTGTACAAATGTTGACCATAAATAGCATTTATGTTTTTTCTTTGTTCATTTTAATTTTGTCTCTCTCCCTCCATCCCTCTGTTCTTACCTCCATCTCTCTCTCTTTCTCTCATAGTTAAAATAATCTGAGCTGCTTATTTAGGGCAAGTGTTATCATTGTGCTTAATTTTAAAAAGTCACGGCAGCCTTAATAAATGTAACAGAAGCCTTATATTCTGCACATAAAAACAACTACCAAGCACTCACCGTGTGCGAGACACGGAGCTGTTGCATGCTTCTTTGGACCTGCATATGCAGTGCGGCCGCCCAGGGAATCTTCTAAAACTCAGACACCCAGGTCTAGGCTTCGGCCTGCTGAGCCGAGGCAGGTAGCCAGTGGGTTCCTGAGTTCCCAGCTACCAGCCGCTTCCATACGCCTCTCTTAATTCTCATAACTGTGTGAGGCTGTATCTTGCCACACACCATGCTTGAGATGATTGACTCTCTTCAGTAAACTGCCCAAGGTTGCAAGGTGTCCTTTTCTTGTTCTTGATCTTAGATAAAAAAAAACTTTCAGCTTTTCACCATTGAGTACGATGTTAATAGAACTCCCATACAGGTAAACAGATTGAGAGGTGAATAGGCAACTGTAAAGGTTACCACTCCTGAAATATGAGTGTGGCATGTTATTCACACGCTTCACAGCTTTGGTGGCATCATCACTACACATTTCTAGCACGGTAACTGCAGTTCTTTTAAAGTGAGTTAAGTGAGATATAAACATTAGCATAATCTTGAATATGTTTCAATGTCATTTGGTAAAACTTTTGGTACTGCGCTGTGTTGGCCATCAAGATCACATAATAAAACCATGTCAAGTTTAAGTTTCATTCATGTTTACTTTTTTAATGTAACAGACATCACTTGACTAAAGGTTTATCCCATAATTAACATTTCTCTAGAATAGTCAAAACACAGGGTTAGATTTCCAGGCATATTTCGTCTACACTAAATGTCCCTGATTGCAGGGTCGTAATTAATAAGCCCAGTGTATGCATCTGACCTAACATGGGCCAACAAAGTTTTTCTCCCAGGCATGTAAAATCTGGAAATGAAAACCCAGATGTTAAGAGTTCCTGGAAGAGAGTTACATTATTGCACTATCTCAGGAAAGGTTCACAAATTCCTGTTGCTCAGGACTGCTCCTGTTCCTTGGAGACATGCTGGATATTCCTCTGCTGACTACTGGTTGCTTCATTTTTCCTGTGAGTCTGAGATTTGTTCACTGCCTAGTCAAGAACCCTCCCTCACTCTTCTTTGCTTAACCCCCCTAGATATCTCTCAGGACTGTTTCATGAGATGACTTATAATTGCTCTAAGGCTTTCCAGACAATACAGTTTATCTCTACCAGATAGTCCATCTTTTTATCCTTTCTTGCAACAAAGGTGGCCATTTGACCCCATACTGACCAAAGATACATGAGAAAGTCTGAAGGAGAGATGCTGTAACAATTCCCCCTCTTCCTTGTGGCCTGGAAAGCAGACACAGACCTGGGCTGCAGCAACAGCAGCAAAGCCAAGACCCTGAAGGTGGTGGAGTAGAAAGATGAGGGACNAAGGTGGCCATTTGACCCCATACTGACCAAAGATACATGAGAAAGTCTGAAGGAGAGATGCTGTAACAATTCCCCCTCTTCCTTGTGGCCTGGAAAGCAGACACAGACCTGGGCTGCAGCACCAGCAGCAAAGCCAAGACCCTGAAGGTGGTGGAGTAGAAAGATGAGGGACGAGTTCCCTGACGGACCGCCCAAGCCTAACCCCACTGCCTCCAGACTCCATCTTACCGCAGAGAAAGAATTTCTCTTTCTTTAAATCGCCATTAGTCATGTTTTCTATTTGCAGCTTCAGAATTTTTGACTGATGCTCTATGTAGACAGAATGTATCAAATACGTGCACATCCGAACCTCCTGTGAATATGTTGCTTTATACAGCAAAATGCACTTTGCTGCTGTGATTAAGGCTAAGAACCTTGGAACAGAGATATTATCCTGACCCAGCTAAACATGTGAACCCTTTAAAGTGGAAAACAAAGGAAGAGTGTTTCAGAGAAGCGCAATGTGCAAAGGACTGACGTTACTACTGCTTTGAAGATGGAGGAAGGAATCCAGTGATCCCCAGAAGAGGAAATGGCCCTTTGCTTACAGCCAGAGGGGCTTCCCTGATGGTTCAGACAGTAAAGAATCTGCCTGCAATGCAAGAGACCCGGGTTCAATCCCTGGGTCAGGAAGATCCCCTGGAGAAGGAAATGGCAACCCACTTCAGTTTCCTTGCTGGAAAATCCCACAGACGGAGGAGCCTGGCGGCTACAGTCCACAGGGTCGCAGAGTCANCAATGCAAGAGACCCGGGTTCAATCCCTGGGTCAGGAAGATCCCCTGGAGAAGGAAATGGCAACCCACTTCAGTGTCCTTGCTGGAAAATCCCACAGACGGAGGAGCCTGGCGGCTACAGTCCACAGGGTCGCAGAGTCAGGCACAGCTGAGCGACGCCACTCACAGCCCGAGAGGAGACAGGGGCATAGGGTTCACAACCGCAAGAGCTGACTGCTGCCAACAAACCGAGGGGGAGGAAGCGGATTCTCCCCTGCGGCTCCCAAAGGAATGCCTCCCACCAACACCTTGACTTCAGCCCAGTGCAACCCCAGGCAGACCTCTAGCCTACAGAACTGTGTAAGTGGAACCTCGTTAAAGCAGCAGGAGAAAACTAGTACAAACACAGAACATCTCAGTAAATTCAATTTATCTCCCCTAGAACTAAAAGAATTTTTGTAATTCAAGAATTTAGATTCAGTAAATTAAGCCTAAGTATTCTCTGAGTTAAAAAGAGAATATGCTCTCCCGATACTCTCAGACGCGTGCCCAGTATGATCGTGTTTCTGTTGTTGTCATTGTTAGTCTGTACTCTAAGACAAGGAAACTTCTATATTGTTCTCTGTTATTCTTCAGAATTATATCTGGAATTGTGGTTCCTCTTTGCTGCTTCCTCCATCCACTTAGATACACTCAGCCAATCAGAAACAAACATTTAGCAGAATTAATTAGAATCACAGTAGATGTCTAGAAATAAGTGTATGAAATGAAAAACAATAAATTCTAACCTGTGATTATATTATTCAGCTCAACATATGGATAATTCATTAATATTATTAAAAATAACTCTATTATTTAAAAATGGTTGTTTGAATTCCATGTGGGATTGTTCAGTAATTATCTCTAATGAAATGCAGAGTACGCATGCAGAATACAGAGAGTTCACGTTGGAATAACAGTTGAGTACTGGCCCCCTGAAGCCACACCGCCTGATACAAATATCACTCTTTCCACTTACTCAGCACAGGACTATGCAGAGTTAGTCTCTTTCAAGGCTTCCCAGGTGGTGCCAGTGGCGAAGAACCCACCTAACAATGCAGGAGACATGAGAGATGCAGGTTCAGTCCCTGGATGGGGAAGAGCTGCTGCAGGAGGGCATGGCAACCCACTCCAGTACTCCTGCCTGGAGAACCCCATGGACAGAGCAGCCTGGCAGACTACAGTCCACGGGGTCACAAAGAGTTGGACACAATTGAAGCAACTTAGCACGCACACACCCTCTTTTAACTTTCGTTTTTGATCAGTTAAAATGGGAGTACAGTAAGTGAATCACAGACCTGTAGGCATCAAATTAATGACCCATACTAACACTGAAAATTATGTATTGTGTATGTAAAAACAACTTTTTTTCTGACAACCCCACCCACTCATGACCTACCAAAGATATGCAGAACAACGTGACTCCCTGGGAAGGGGTAGAAGCCCAGTCCTGGAGCCCCAGGCACGCCTTCTGAGGCGCACTGAGCCAGGGTGGCAGACTTTCCCGTTTTGAATCCAGACAGCACACGCTAAGGAACAAGAGAGGGCTGCCTACCACTGGGAGGTGGCAGAGGCACACAGTTTCTGTTGTTCGTGTGAAACGCAAACTCAGCTCTGTTTCATTGCTGAATCTGGGAGGCCCGCGTGACGCGGTCCCTGCCCTCTCCCAGTGGCAGGAGATCCGGGTACAGGGTCCTGGCAGGGCTGTCTCCTGTCCTTCCCCAAAGACAGAGGCTTTACTTCTAAACTTTCTTCAGACACAGTGCATGTTCACCGGCGCCCCAGGGCTGACAATGTTTCAAAGCTCTCCCCGTGACAGAGGGCTTCAGTCACACGAGGAAGAAGGATCTGGATGGGGCTCGAGGTTCTCCTGGCGTGGAAGCGCCCCCTCCTCCATGTCTGCGCCCCCGCGGGGAGGGGGGCTCTACTCAACCTCCTGCCCCTCCCGCCCCGATCGCACTGACGGGACCTCGGGGAGAGTCTGGGACGAGCCTGCGGAAGGGCGCGGCCGCTCCTCAGGCCCTTCTGGGCCTTGTGTTACAGAAAGTATAGCTCTTACCGCCCTGTCTGGGGCCTGACCTCTTTCCACTGTGTCCCCCCACTGGTGGGCAAGTGCTGGGGTCCTTCTACCCTTGAAAGGGCCTACCTTTCCTGGGATTCAGAGCTGTTTGGTTAACCTATAACCTTAGGTCTTTGATGGGTTCAAGGAAAGCTCTAATTGTACAGTTTATCTAGATCTCACTTGTTACAGTAGGAGAAACACTCCTTGTTTTCTGGATGTTTACCACTCCTTGTCTTTCTGTTTTTATTAGGACATAAAAAAGCACACACGAGTTTGTTGTAATAAAGAAAATACAATACTTAGTGCCTTATCTTTCCTATTAGCCAACCATATATGAGGGGCATTTTTTCACCAACAGTGTAACCACACAAAAGCCTCTGCCAAGGGCTTTTAGGAACACTGAAAGCCATTTCTCGCACACACTTCTTGGCTCCGAGGAGCATATGCTGACCACAGCTAGGGTTGTCAGAACTACCAATCCGCTGAGGTTGAGATGGATGATCAAATAAATGATTTCAAATTAAAGTCTCGTGGAGCCATCCTTGAAGTCTCCTGCTCAGAATGCAGAGGCACTCTTACGCCTCGCCAGGTCTCGGGGCTGCGCAGCCCGCCGCCGCGTTGCCGCTGCCTCTCTGGCTGAGCTGTCGCCCGGAAAGACGCCCGCTGCGCGCCGGGGCCGCTGCGCTCTGCCCGCGGGGCCAGGAGTCGCCTGTATCTGCTCTTCATGCCGACTGCGGCTGCCTGTCTTTTTATAAAGGTGCTGCCCCTTAGTCTCTGACTCTCCGTGGCGGTGCTGGGTCTTCTCTGCCGTGAGGGCCCCCCCAGCTGCGGGGAGCGGGCTTCCCAGCGTGGCGGCCCCTCCGGCTGCAGAGCGTGGACTCGGCCACAGCGCTTCAGCGGCTGCAGCGCGCAGGCCCAGCCGCCCCCCGGCCTGTGGAATCATCCCGAACCAGGGATCAGACCCGTGCCGCCCGCGGTGGCGGGTGGACTCACCCACTGAACCTCCGAGGCAGTCCCCCCGCTGCTGGCTCCCGTAACGTGCCTGGCCGCGGCTTCCGAGCAGCTCGGCCGCCACTCGCGTCCAGTGGGGAAACTGAGCCGCGTCACGCACGCGTTTGTCCCGTCCGCTTCGGGTCACTCCTTTGCTTCGTTGCTATAACTCCACCTGCTATTCCTGGAAGACTTTATTCAACTCTCACTACTATCTTTCCATCTCCCAATACCTATGTTTAGTACTTTACGTAAGATTGGAACAATAGTTTCATGTTTAAAAAAGTACTCAAATAACGTGCTTATAACTATGACCTCATCATGGTGGTATTTGCTTACTTCTCAGAACAAAGGTAGGAAAAATAATCACTTTTTAAAGCAACCAAAATGTTGTGATTTATGGTATAAGATGCAACAAAAGTTGCCACTGGGTTCTGCGTATTTCCTGGTGTTCTTTAGCTCCGCGTTTTCTACCTGGATGGCCCGAGGCGCGTGGAGCTGCCGTATGGACGCGGGCTGTCGCTCTCCCATCAGCCCTCTCCCTCCGTGCTCCCCCGTGAGCGGCATCGCCACGTGCGCTCGCGCCCGGGCTGCGAACCTGGGGGCAGCTCCTCCAGCTTCCCGTGTCTAGTAAGTCTTCGAGTCTTAGGAATCCTCCCTCCTCCGCTTCCCCAACCAGGCCCCACTGCCGATCTTTACGGAAGGGTCTCATTATTGTCTCCTGGCAACGGCCTTCTGAGAGCCCTCCCCGCCTGCACTGTCACTCGCTAAAACGGCATCCTCCACAAAGCCCTCAGGACGCTCATTTTAAAACCCAAATCCCGCAAAGCGCCCCCAAGTTCTCTGAGGAGCCGGCACTTCCTGGCGTGGCGTAGGAAGGTGTCTCCAAGCTGCCCGGCTCCCCTCGCGCTGGCGTCTAGCCTCTCTTCACTTTGCATTCCACGTTGTCACCTTGCTAACCCTCCTCGGATCCCCAGCGCGCCACCGTCTCTCTCGTCAACATGACTTTTTGTCTATAACACCCTCTTTCAGACTGTCCTTCACCCAGGCTTCATCATCTGGCTGACGGCTACCAGGATGCAACTTGGATGGGCCGCTCTTGAGCTGGGCAGGCTTGAGGCAGGATGAGCTGTTTGCTCAGCCTCTTGTCTGTAGGAAGGGAAAGCAGTGCCAGCCTTTCTGGACTAGGTTGAGCTAGAAATAGTAAATACAAGGGTCTGGTGGTGAAAACAGCAACACACATGACTCACACTGTGGCAGAAGAAAGCTACGTGCTTCATGCACATGGACTCCTTCCCACACTCAGTTCAGGAGTCACCTCCTCCATGTAGCCTTTCTTGAGTTCTCAACATTTGATGAGATGTCTTTGCTGATCATTTTCTCTTTGTCCCCTTGAATCCATTCTCACCCTTCTCTGTCCTGCGAAGCCCTGGGAGAGTGCATATGTGCAGAAATCACCTGGGCTCCTTGGCCGGGATCCAGGCTGCTTCTTAAGCGAGGTCACAGAGCCGTGGGAGAGAGAGGCGGGGGTGCCTTCCCGTGGCCTCCCTGCCGGAGTCGTGGTTCTGCCGTGGCTGCTTCCGTCTCTGCATTAGCTGGCTGGGACTGCTGCCGTATCGAAGCACCACAGCCTGGACAGGCAACAGCTGTCCTCTCTTCTAACAGCAGGACATCCGTGTCCCACGGTTCTGGAAGCCAGAAGGCCAAGGCAAGCGTGCCAGCTGGGCTGGTGCCCTGGCGTCCTCTCCTTGGCTGAGTTCTCCCTGTGTCCTCCCCGAGGAGTCATCCCTCTGCGTGTCTGTGTCCTGGTCGCCCCTTCTCATGAGGACGCCAGACGTGGCTGACCCTGTCACAGGACCTCATGTTACCTAATCACCTTTGCACAGACCCTCTCTCCAAACACAGTCACATGCTGAGGTGCTGGGTTAACTCCGCCACACAGCTGGGGCGCACGGCCCAGCCCACAGCACGCCCCCCCAGCTCCAGTCGGGGTCCCAGTGCCACGGCTCCAGCCTCCGCGGGGCCTCTGGCGGCCTCCCCTTCAGGCGCAGGTGTGGCAGCGGCCCCCGTGCTCTCCCCTGCTGCCAGCATCTGCTGTGGCCCTCAGCCTGGGTACACTGCCACGAGGCAATTCCTCACTGCGGTCGTGTGAGCTGGCCAACTGCATTCCATTTCCTGCTGGGACGCTGAGGCGGTGCAACTCTGGGACTTCCCTCGCCTACCCTCAGCACTGACGTTACGGTATGGCAACTGTCGACCCCCTGTCCATGTTCCCTTCGGAACTGCAAGTTCCTCGGGGATAAAATCCATTGCTTTTAAATTTGGTACCTTTGGGTCTGTACAGTAGGTGATCAAAGTCTGCTGTGCAGTTTACCCACTGGCTGGTGCTCCCTGCCGACTTCCCTCATACCCCCCTGCAGTCTCCCTTCTTTAGAACTAGTACATCACCCCAGGCTCCAGAAGCAGCTTCGGAATGGACCTCACCCTTTCCCGTCTCTTCCTCCGCCAGTGCTGAGGACAGGCTAGCCTTCCTAATCGGTGCTGCTCAGGGGTGTCTATACCGCCCTAACCTACTCTGCCCATCACCACCACCGCCTTGCAACCCAGAGAAAACTGCTACTGCCACCTTTGTGCTGCTGCTCACGAACCTCTTTCCACCTGAAGCGGCTGCCTTCCTTGCCTCCAGCTGGAATCTCACCCAGCCTTCTAGGGTGGACGTTCAGGACATCCCTGCGTCCTAAGTACTGGCCCCAAACAAGATGAGCCTGGATGCGGAGCAGGGCTGAAAGGCTAGGCTGTGGTGAGGTGCCCTTCTGCTTCCTGCTTAGGGGAAGCTGTGTGAGTATCTGAGGATGGGCTGGATAACGAGGGAAAGGCTGAGACAGCAGGTGTGTTCTGCTGCTGCTTATCTGTGTGGCCCTAAGAAACCACTGTTTATTTTGGTGCCTCAGTTGTCTAGCAGCTTAGACTACAATCTGATGGTCTTCAAAGACCCTTCAAGTTCTGCAATTCGATTTTCTTCAATATACACCAGATTTGATTTGCTGATTTAGCTCATGATAAACTTCTCTCTCTTAAGGCCACATTTCCCTCAAGAAAAAGGAAGAAAGCTTTCTCTTCACAGGCTGAATGTTTCCCAAACCTGCATGTGGTCCGCCCCTGTTATTTATCTGCAGTTTCCATAAGTCCAGTCTTGTCTGGAGAATGGTACCTGTCAGTTTTGGCTCATAAGCAAGAGCACAGTCTAGGGCTGCCCTTGTTATGCCCAGTCACGAGGGAAACGCATCATTCCATACGTTCCAACACTGTTGAAAATAATATTTTATGAACTGAGAGTTCCTGAATGTGGCAATAAGACAAGCCCTAAATAACCAGAACCTCTGTGCTTGAAACGCACACGAGTGTATGTGTTTGATGAGAACTTGGAGAACTGGCACACGAGTGTACACGTTTGAAGAGAACTCACACATGAGAAGTGGGAAATGGAAGGACACATACTTTCACAGAGAAGAAGAGTCGGCTGAGGCAGTTCTGAGCACCTCCTCTAATCTCCTAAAAGCAAGCTTTACAAGCTCAGAGCATATCACGTTACATGGAAATCATTTGTGTATTAAGTCCCTATTTCCAAATAACTTATGAATGAATGTGAATTAAGGATGGGAACAGTTTTGGTTTTATTTCTGTATCCTCAGCTTCTGGCACAATATGTAGAACATAGTAGGTTTTCAACAAATGTTTGTCGAATGAACAAAAATGCCACCTCAGTGCTTGGAAACGGGGCTGCAGAGGACACGTAAGACCACGTTCCCTGCAGAGCGGTGACGGCGGAGGACGGAGAGCAAGCGGTGAGGGGCCGAGAGGAGGGAGAGACTGTGAGTTGGAGCACCTCTGTACCCGGCCTCCTGCTGTATGAACACCTCACCACTCTCAGGAGTCTGTTGCCCTTGAAATAAACACTCACTCAAGCATTGCGATCTCTTCGGTTCAATATTTTAAGGAAAACCTATTAGGCTTTCAGGGTTGCTCCGAGACCGCTTCTGTGGAAAATACTCAGATTGAACCTAACGCAACTGTTGATTTGTTTCGGGAAAGATCAATATGTATTTTTCTTCAGGGATAAATACTACCATCGACTTTTCTTTAATCAATACTTCCCTTCTGGCAAGTGCCGGCTGCCAGTGACGAGGGCGGAGGAGAGGCCAGTGCCTGCTGGAAGCTTCCAGACCCACCCTGCAGTGGAGGAAGCAGCGCTGCTTTCCGATGTGGCACACCTGGAGCCACTTGTAAACAATTTAAACCAACCCCTTAAACAACAATTGAGTACTGTCTCTCATTTAAAGCCAGTGTACAGTTTCTAAACACACCACAGATCAAGGGTCACCAGTTATCCCGCGGCCAAGGAGTAAAGGGCTCCCAGGACGCAGGACGTCCTGTTCCAGAAAGGAGGAGACCCTGGGCCAACTGGACGAAAGGGTCCACACGTGAAAGACACTCTGTATGGAGCGCGAACACCAAACTTCCCCTCTCCTTCCGTGATAACTGAACATTTTATAAATAAGAAAACGTTTAAAGCTAAAAGGATCAGAGAAGGACCGATACAAACTAAAACCAAGGATTCCTTTAGAAACTAGGTAGGGGCTAAGGGACCATCACCCGCACCCTGTGAGACTTCAGGCAATGACTCGGGGGCCCAGTCCACCCGCCACAGAGAAGGCGCTTCACCCCTGAGCCCATCACAGTCAGAGGCGTGATTCTGATGATGAGAACGACACTTGTACTGACTCTCAAGTTCTAGAGTTGCTATTACTCAAGGAAAAAACCACACGCGTACCTTTATAACAGAAAGAAACTTCATACATGGCTTGAATAAAGCAACCACAAAGCAGAGGCCTTCCTGCCCCACCGGCTCGGTTGCTATGACTGCAATGAAAATAGTGAGATTTAAAAGCAAAAGTTCACCTTATATTGTACATTTTCATGATGTTCTACAGTTTGTCATAATCTGAAATTTTGTGTGTATATATATATAACTGAATCAGTTTGTTGTACACCTGAAACCAAAACAATATTGTAAATTCTATACTTCAAAACACTGCACATGTTTTGAAAGTGCTGCGTTGAGGGGAGATGCCCGCAGACCATACTGTCTCATGATCGGTTGTCTGCGTCCCGGACAGACAGCGCACTTGCCCTCCGTCTGCCCCACAGACTGTGGCAAGCGGGAGGGGGGCTGCCATTTAAAAGTCACAAAGTCGCCTCTGTTTAGAGACAGAGATCTCACATCCCCTTCAAAACTGTGCCTTTGAGAGGGTTACAGCACCTTCGTGGACGCTTTAATTACAAGAGTGGTAAAATAAGCAAGCCCCCCCTTGTACTTTGGAGCAGAATGGGAGAGAAGCGGACGTCAACGTAGAGTCGAGCGCAAGTGTTTCCAGACGGAGAGCTGCCGCAGCCTGTGCAGCGTGCGAGCTGTGTGCTGGTGAAGCAGGGCGTGCGTGGCCACAGGCCCCCTGCCCTCGTTCAGGGGTTCCTGGAGGTGAGAGAAATACACCCTCGCTTCCTGTCAGCTGAGCACGCCCCGTTCTGCAGCACCCTACCCCCCGCAGCAGCTGCCCTGTGCTGGCGGCTGGGCCTGCCGTCTGGAGCGGGCGCCCTGCACAGAAAGGGCCGCGGGCCTGGCAGGGCTGGCGGGGCTGGCGGGGTGCCGGAGGCAGCGCGGGGAGGCGGCTTGAGCGGCAGCACGCCGCGCTGACGAGCCCGTCCTGGCTGGCTGGAGGCAGGCCGCCTCCTGNCTTCCGTCTCTGCATTAGCTGGCTGGGACTGCTGCCGTATCGAAGCACCACAGCCTGGACAGGCAACAGCTGTCCTCTCTTCTAACAGCAGGACATCCGTGTCCCACGGTTCTGGAAGCCAGAAGGCCAAGGCAAGCGTGCCAGCTGGGCTGGTGCCCTGGCGTCCTCTCCTTGGCTGAGTTCTCCCTGTGTCCTCCCCGAGGAGTCATCCCTCTGCGTGTCTGTGTCCTGGTCGCCCCTTCTCATGAGGACGCCAGACGTGGCTGACCCTCCCACAGGACCTCATGTTACCTAATCACCTTTGCACAGACCCTCTCTCCAAACACAGTCACATGCTGAGGTGCTGGGTTAACTCCGCCACACAGCTGGGGCGCACGGCCCAGCCCACAGCACGCCCCCCCAGCTCCAGTCGGGGTCCCAGTGCCACGGCTCCAGCCTCCGCGGGGCCTCTGGCGGCCTCCCCTTCAGGCGCAGGTGTGGCAGCGGCCCCCGTGCTCTCCCCTGCTGCCAGCATCTGCTGTGGCCCTCAGCCTGGGTACACTGCCACGAGGCAATTCCTCACTGCGGTCGTGTGAGCTGGCCAACTGCATTCCATTTCCTGCTGGGACGCTGAGGCGGTGCAACTCTGGGACTTCCCTCGCCTACCCTCAGCACTGACGTTACGGTATGGCAACTGTCGACCCCCTGTCCATGTTCCCTTCGGAACTGCAAGTTCCTCGGGGATAAAATCCATTGCTTTTAAATTTGGTACCTTTGGGTCTGTACAGTAGGTGATCAAAGTCTGCTGTGCAGTTTACCCACTGGCTGGTGCTCCCTGCCGACTTCCCTCATACCCCCCTGCAGTCTCCCTTCTTTAGAACTAGTACATCACCCCAGGCTCCAGAAGCAGCTTCGGAATGGACCTCACCCTTTCCCGTCTCTTCCTCCGCCAGTGCTGAGGACAGGCTAGCCTTCCTAATCGGTGCTGCTCAGGGGTGTCTATACCGCCCTAACCTACTCTGCCCATCACCACCACCGCCTTGCAACCCAGAGAAAACTGCTACTGCCACCTTTGTGCTGCTGCTCACGAACCTCTTTCCACCTGAAGCGGCTGCCTTCCTTGCCTCCAGCTGGAATCTCACCCAGCCTTCTAGGGTGGACGTTCAGGACATCACTGCGTCCTAAGTACTGGCCCCAAACAAGATGAGCCTGGATGCGGAGCAGGGCTGAAAGGCTAGGCTGTGGTGAGGTGCCCTTCTGCTTCCTGCTTAGGGGAAGCTGTGTGAGTATCTGAGGATGGGCTGGATAACGAGGGAAAGGCTGAGACAGCAGGTGTGTTCTGCTGCTGCTTATCTGTGTGGCCCTAAGAAACCACTGTTTATTTTGGTGCCTCAGTTGTCTAGCAGCTTAGACTACAATCTGATGGTCTTCAAAGACCCTTCAAGTTCTGCAATTCGATTTTCTTCAATATACACCAGATTTGATTTGCTGATTTAGCTCATGATAAACTTCTCTCTCTTAAGGCCACATTTCCCTCAAGAAAAAGGAAGAAAGCTTTCTCTTCACAGGCTGAATGTTTCCCAAACCTGCATGTGGTCCGCCCCTGTTATTTATCTGCAGTTTCCATAAGTCCAGTCTTGTCTGGAGAATGGTACCTGTCAGTTTTGGCTCATAAGCAAGAGCACAGTCTAGGGCTGCCCTTGTTATGCCCAGTCACGAGGGAAACGCATCATTCCATACGTTCCAACACTGTTGAAAATAATATTTTATGAACTGAGAGTTCCTGAATGTGGCAATAAGACAAGCCCTAAATAACCAGAACCTCTGTGCTTGAAACGCACACGAGTGTATGTGTTTGATGAGAACTTGGAGAACTGGCACACGAGTGTACACGTTTGAAGAGAACTCACACATGAGAAGTGGGAAATGGAAGGACACATACTTTCACAGAGAAGAAGAGTCGGCTGAGGCAGTTCTGAGCACCTCCTCTAATCTCCTAAAAGCAAGCTTTACAAGCTCAGAGCATATCACGTTACATGGAAATCATTTGTGTATTAAGTCCCTATTTCCAAATAACTTATGAATGAATGTGAATTAAGGATGGGAACAGTTTTGGTTTTATTTCTGTATCCTCAGCTTCTGGCACAATATGTAGAACATAGTAGGTTTTCAACAAATGTTTGTCGAATGAACAAAAATGCCACCTCAGTGCTTGGAAACGGGGCTGCAGAGGACACGTAAGACCACGTTCCCTGCAGAGCGGTGATGGCGGAGGACGGAGAGCAAGCGGTGAGGGGCCGAGAGGAGGGAGAGACTGTGAGTTGGAGCACCTCTGTACCCGGCCTCCTGCTGTATGAACACCTCACCACTCTCAGGAGTCTGTTGCCCTTGAAATAAACACTCACTCAAGCATTGCGATCTCTTCGGTTCAATATTTTAAGGAAAACCTATTAGGCTTTCAGGGTTGCTCCGAGACCGCTTCTGTGGAAAATACTCAGATTGAACCTAACGCAACTGTTGATTTGTTTCGGGAAAGATCAATATGTATTTTTCTTCAGGGATAAATACTACCATCGACTTTTCTTTAATCAATACTTCCCTTCTGGCAAGTGCCGGCTGCCAGTGACGAGGGCGGAGGAGAGGCCAGTGCCTGCTGGAAGCTTCCAGACCCACCCTGCAGTGGAGGAAGCAGGGCTGCTTTCCGATGTGGCACACCTGGAGCCACTTGTAAACAATTTAAACCAACCCCTTAAACAACAATTGAGTACTGTCTCTCATTTAAAGCCAGTGTACAGTTTCTAAACACACCACAGATCAAGGGTCACCAGTTATCCCGCGGCCAAGGAGTAAAGGGCTCCCAGGACGCAGGACGTCCTGTTCCAGAAAGGAGGAGACCCTGGGCCAACTGGACGAAAGGGTCCACACGTGAAAGACACTCTGTATGGAGCGCGAACACCAAACTTCCCCTCTCCTTCCGTGATAACTGAACATTTTATAAATAAGAAAACGTTTAAAGCTAAAAGGATCAGAGAAGGACCGATACAAACTAAAACCAAGGATTCCTTTAGAAACTAGGTAGGGGCTAAGGGACCATCACACGCACCCTGTGAGACTTCAGGCAATGACTCGGGGGCCCAGTCCACCCGCCACAGAGAAGGCGCTTCACCCCTGAGCCCATCACAGTCAGAGGCGTGATTCTGATGATGAGAACGACACTTGTACTGACTCTCAAGTTCTAGAGTTGCTATTACTCAAGGAAAAAACCACACGCGTACCTTTATAACAGAAAGAAACTTCATACATGGCTTGAATAAAGCAACCACAAAGCAGAGGCCTTCCTGCCCCACCGGCTCGGTTGCTATGACTGCAATGAAAATAGTGAGATTTAAAAGCAAAAGTTCACCTTATATTGTACATTTTCATGATGTTCTACAGTTTGTCATAATCTGAAATTTTGTGTGTGTATATATATAACTGAATCAGTTTGTTGTACACCTGAAACCAAAACAATATTGTAAATTCTATACTTCAAAACACTGCACATGTTTTGAAAGTGCTGCGTTGAGGGGAGATGCCCGCAGACCATACTGTCTCATGATCGGTTGTCTGCGTCCTGGACAGACAGCGCACTTGCCCTCCGTCTGCCCCACAGACTGTGGCAAGCGGGAGGGGGGCTGCCATTTAAAAGTCACAAAGTCGCCTCTGTTTAGAGACAGAGATCTCACATCCCCTTCAAAACTGTGCCTTTGAGAGGGTTACAGCACCTTCGTGGATGCTTTAATTACAAGAGTGGTAAAATAAGCAAGCGCCCCCTTGTACTTTGGAGCAGAATGGGAGAGAAGCGGACGTCAACGTAGAGTCGAGCGCAAGTGTTTCCAGACGGAGAGCTGCCACAGCCTGTGCAGCGTGCGAGCTGTGTGCTGGTGAAGCAGGGCGTGCGTGGCCACAGGCCCCCTGCCCTCGTTCGGGGGTTCCTGGAGGTGAGAGAAATACACCCTCGCTTCCTGTCAGCCGAGCACGCCCCGTTCTGCAGCACCCTACCCCCCGCAGCAGCTGCCCTGTGCTGGCGGCTGGGCCTGCCGTCTGGAGCGGGCGCCCTGCACAGAAAGGGCCGCGGGCCTGGCAGGGCTGGCGGGGCTGGCGGGGTGCCGGAGGCAGCGCGGGGAGGCGGCTTGAGCGGCAGCACGCCGCGCTGACGAGCCCGTCCTGGCTGGCTGGAGGCAGGCCGCCTCCTACAGACCAAGAGGTGGTCAGCGAGAAGTCGCCAGTGCCTTGCTGTGGGCAAGGAAACGGTCCCGGCCTGTCATCTAGCCCGAGGAGCACTTTATGTGTAATGGTCTTTCCGTAATGCCCAGGGCTTTAAAGATGAACGACTAATCAAAATACTGACAAATATTAATAAACTGTCAACAGAGTGTTGAACAGCAACACCATTATGTAATAGGACATGGACTTCCCCCTCACAGTAAGTGAAATTTCTCTTGGGACATTCCATCCTCTGAGGAAACCCCCTTCTCCCCCCAGCCCCCTACCCAGACACCTTTTAACGTCTTCAGATCCATTCAATTTCTGTTTCACATAAAAGGGGAAGAAAACAAATAAACAAAGCTGGCCAACACGAGCTCTTCAGTGGGAAAGAACTGCAGGGTACCGTTCGGCAGCGGGGGCCAGTTTCTCTGCAGAGGAGCGGCCCTTCCCTTCTCTCTATCGCTCTGGGCTGCCCCAGCGCCCAGAGGCATTTGAAGAAGCAGAAGTGTGCCTTCAAGAGGGCAGCTGGACGCGTAGGTGTGGTGAATGCAGACAGACGGGACCCTCTGACCGGGACACTTAGGGAATATCCCTCTCCACTGGATCGCAGTCATGTGGTCAGTTTGAATAGGATTTCATGAGGGTCTGGAGATCATGAAAATAGAACTACAGCGAGTGCAACTGTCTGTGTGCCCAGATGCGTCAGTGTGAAAAGCAAGGCCCAAGCTGTCAGCATAGGTGAAAAAGACAATTATTCGACTAAATCTAAAAAGACACTAGCTGTTCAGATTTTGTCAGATACTTTGGGCTGGGATCAGCAACTGTGAAGACTTTTTTGTTTTTTTCACCATGGAAAGTTTTGAAGCACCTGTTTGTTGTCTCAGGTAGACCATCCAGACAGAAGGAAATGCAAACCATCCCAGGCAAAAAAAAAAAAAAGAACCACAGCCAACCGGCAAGATGATGTTTATAAACCAGGAATGCTTCCTAACCCACGCTCAGAGAACAAAGGCTGTCACGGGCAGAACTGCAGACTGCCCTGGGCTCTGCCGAGCACAGCTATGGTCGCAAATCAGGAGGAAGACTGCAGCAACGCTTCAGACACGCGGGAAACGCCCCCCTCCCCTCCTCTCCCCCCGTCG
>SJYS01023840.1:102396-128663 GCA_006410695.1 Philantomba maxwellii
ACACACACACACACACACACACACACACACACACTCACTCACACACACTGACTCTTCTGACTTCTGATGCTAATGCTTTCACCTTTTCTCACTTAACCAAAAGCAGAATTTGAAATGCGCTCTGGGCATGTGAGTCTTGTAGGCCATACTGAATGAAGGCCGCAGTGCCACTTCTGACGGTTAGGAGGCAGCCAGAGCTGGTTCTGAGCTTAAGAGAGATTGTTAAGCAGCTGATCTGAGCTAGAAAAATAAATTTATGAGAAATAAGAGAAAGAAAATGTTCCAAGTGAATGGCAGAGGAAAAATTGGGTGTGGATCTGTCACTTATGGGCAAAACACTAACTTATGAATTGTGATTTCACAAGTTCATCTGACTACCAGAAGCAACAGTAGAACGGTAGAGAAGGAAAATAAACGTCATTTGTTGGTTTCCGGGTAGGATCTTTGTAAAGTTTTAGGAGGGAAGAAAAAAATAACAGTTCAGGAAAGTTGATCCTCTTGCCCAATAGCACTCTGAGATTTAGGATCAGAGGTTGGTCTTGGGGTTCCCCAGGCAGTCCAGGAGCCACGCTGTGCTGTCTACACAAGAATGGCGCAGAGCAGAGGAGGAGCTGCCGGGATGATCAGGAGGTCAGAGGGAAAAGAGAGTGTCAAGGCAGGAGGGGAGGAACACTCCAGAAGCGAGGGGCAGGCAGGGTGCTGTCTGGTCTGGGTGCCATCCTACCCAGGGGGGCCCAGGTGGGAGCGCGCTGAGGGGGCATTTCCTACCCGTGGGGCCCTGGCACCTGTGTGGCCCAGAAGACATCCACAAGGAGGGAATGACTATGATGGAGTCTGCAAGCTCTTTTCAAAATGTCAGCATTCCTTAGAATCACACAACTGTTTTCTCAGCCCTCTGGAATTTATTAATTTATTCAACAAATATTTACTGAGCACCTGTTTTGTGCCAGGCACTGTTCCTGGCCATATGAATAAAACAGACACTTAAAAGACAGGCCCTTTTCCTCTGGAGGGTGTTCTACTGAGATATAGGAAAATGAGCAAATAAATATGAGAATGTCTAATCATGTTAAGTGCTATGAAGAAAATTGCACAGGGTAATATGAGAGGGACTGGAGGATCTCCTTTGGACTGGGTGGTTAGGAAAACCTCTTTAAGGAGGCGGCATTTGAGCTGAGACTCCGAAGAGAAGAGACAGCTGGTTAGAGAGCACAGCCCATGCACAGGCTCAAGGACAAGGTCAAGTGATCGTGAGACCAAGGGTGGCAGGTTCAAGGATACACAGAAAGTCTGTGTGGCTGTGACTCTGGGAGGAAGGAGGAGCAGATGAGATGAGGTCCCTGGGGTGAGCTCAGCCATTCCAGAGTGATGCATCCGTCCATTTAAGTTATCAGGCGTCCACTAGGTGCAGGGCATCGCTGAGGATACAAAAAAGGAAGATGAAACCCCTGGTTCAAGGGTTCTGTCTGCAGGGAAGAAGTCGGGAGTTTAGCAGGCGTGCAGAATACTTACACAATTGTGCTAGAGAGTATTCCACTCCAGGCAGAAACACGATGTGGACATTACCACGGTGCTTAGCAAGGGAGGGGCTTTCCAGAAGCACTTGAGTCAACACACCCATGCACCTACTCGAGCCAGTTTATAATCTGAAGAAGGGAACGCACTAGCCGCCCAGAGTCACGGTATGAGGTCTCAAATCCGGCCATCTGCTCCGCTGGGGTCGGGAGGTGAGGTCACCCCCGAGATGAGTCACCGAGCCCACCTTTCGCCACCGGGTGAGCCTTCTCGGTCTTCGTGGGTGGGGCAGGGCCGTAGGAATCCCCCCACCCGGCCTAAATCGGGCGCACTCAGAAAACCCAGACAGGGGAGCTGCCAAGACGGAGGCTCTGNATGAGTCACCGAGCCCACCTTTCGCCACCGGGTGAGCCTTCTCGGTCTTCGTGGGTGGGGCAGGGCCGTAGGAATCCCCCCACCCGGCCTAAATCGGGCGCACTCAGAAAACCCAGACAGGGGAGCTGCCAAGACGGAGGCTCTGATTAGCACCTGATTCACCCAGGCAGGCACGGCAGGGCGGCGCCTGCTGGTAACAGGCCCCCCGTCTCCCCGGGGAAAGGCCTGCGGGAGTTTTGGTGACCGTGATCCCAGGGGAGCCTCCGTGACACTCCCCACCGGGTAGGGGCGCGCCTGCGTGACCACCGGCCCCGCCCAGCCCCAGAACGCGCGCCGCGGCGGCGGGGGCGCGCGTGCGCCCTGGCCCGGCCCCCGAGGAGCCCCGTGCCCGGTGCCCTGGCCCGACCCCCGAGGAGCCCCGTCCCCTGCGCCCTGGCCCGGCCCCCGAGGAGCCCCGTGCCCGGTGCCCTGGCCCGACCCCCGAGGAGCCCCGTCCCCGGTGCCCTGGCCCGACCCCCGAGGAGCCCCGTCCCCGGTGCCCTGGCCCGGCCGCCGAGGAGCCGTCATTGCGGAGGCCTCCGGCCCCGGGAGCCTTGTCCCCGTGCCCGCCCCCCACCGTGCCCAGGAGACAAATCCCTTTGCCCTGGCCCGGCCTCCAAGGAGTCGTGTCCACAAGGCCGGGGGCCCGGCGTGGCAGGCGCCCGGCTCACTGGGGGCCGCGAGGGGCGTCGCGAACCCCTTCCCGCGGGGCGCTGGCGCCGCTGCCTGGCGGCCGGGCAGTCCCGGGGCGGAGGGCAGGCAGGAGCGGCGCGGTCGGACCGGCCGGGCGGCCGCGAGCCCAGCCCCTGGTCGGCGGGAGCGCGCTCCTCCGCGCCGCCCCCGCGCCCTGACTGCGCTGCCGCCGCGCCCCGGGCGCCAGACCGCGCGGCCGCCATGGGGAATGGGATGAGCAAGGTAACGCGCCCCGCGCCTCCCCCCGCGCCCAGCCCGGCCTCCCCGCGCGCCCGGGCCCGGAGGCCGGGGGCCGCGCGCCTGCGCCGCGAGGCCGGGCCGCNGTAACTTCTGTTACGGACAGAAAAGTTGGCAGAGGCCTCGATCCGGGGGCCTGTACGTGCCCGGGTGCGGGGCCCGGCCCGCAGCTGCCGGACCGCGGCCGCTCCCGCCTCCGCCCGGCGGCCCTCCGGCGCTCCCTGCGCGGCCCCGCCCGGCCGGGCCTCTCCCGCGGGGCCGGGCACCGGGCTCCGGCGGCCGGGGGCAAACCCGGCGAGGCTTCTGTGATCTGCCACTGCCGGCTTAAAGAAAAGAGTACAGAACTTTTTTAAAAGCCCTCATCGGAAGCTGCCTGTTCTCGGGTCTTGGAAGCGGGCCTGGACCAGCGGGTGGACTCTGTCCTCCTCTCCCCCCCGCGCACCCCGCTCACCCCGGGTCCTGCCGGGGCGTCCACGGCCGGCTCGCGGGCCCCGGGCTCCCTCAGCGCCCGCGGCCCAGGCGGGCCGCGTCCTGTGGCCCTGCCTAGCTGCTTACCTGCCACGTTCCCCGTGTATAAAAGGGCGAGCGTGCGGTTTAGGCCCGCGTACCAGAGGCTTTTGTTAACCAGGGTCGTACCTTGCGAGGGCTTTTTGGGGGGAAGGCGGGTGACAGTAATCAAGTTTGGAAAGAGACTGTTTCTTTCTTGGATAAAGACTTGCATTATGTTTCCATTGGCACCAGAATCCATCGGCACCTTGAACTTTTTTTTTTTTTTGGGTGAAAGCAGAACTCGAAGGGTCTTCCTCGAGGCAGTGGGGTCTGTTTGCCTTCCCATTAGTTGTGATTATGCCTCAGGTTTATTTTGGTGTTTTTCCTAGTTTTCTCCACTTGAGGTGTTCACTCTCCACCTTTTTCAGAATTTAATTTGTAGTATTTTTCTATTAAAACTGAAAGAACATACTTAGGGATACAGATCATTGCCTAAGTGTTCAAAATTATTTTCAGAGTTTTAGCCAAAGCTGTTTTTTTCATACATGATTTTTACCTTTCAAAGAAAGGTAAAATTTTTTGTAAGTAGAACCAGTATCTCCAAGGTAGAGATGGGGAAACGGGTGGAGATTGAGAGACACCGTTAAATCAGTGAGTTTTTATTGTGTGCTTACTATTAGCCAGGTGCTAGTTGTGGGGGCCAAAGAAGGGTGCAGTGGTGAATGGCACAGACAGGTCTTTTATGAAACCTTCAGTAGAGACCAGCAGTTGCCCAATAGAAATATAATGTGAGCTATATGTGTAATTTAGAATTTTCCAGTAGCCACATTAAAAAAGTAAAAATAATTTATTTTATTTAACTGAAATATATTGTGAATATTGTCATTTCAACATTTAACTAATAGATAAAATCACTGTTTTGTATATATATTTTTTGTACTAAGTCTTCAAAGTCTGGTGTATATTTGATACTTAAATGACATCGCATTTGGGATTAGCCACATTTTAAGTACTCAGAGTCACTGTGGCTAATGGCGACTGTATTGCATGACAGCATATGTGTGTGTGTGTGTGTGATTTGAGAGAGAACACACACACAGTCAGGAGGAGTGGAGGCCCCAGAGGACAGAGAGTCAGAAATAGATGTGATGAGCACAGCCTGGAAGCAGCGTTCAGTGCAGGCCGAGGATCACGTGGAGTAAAGATGTTTAAGCTGAGATCTGAAGAACTTCTCAAAGTTGCAGGATTGTTCAGTGGCAAAGTAGATTGCTGGAAGCCAGAAATTAAAAACCTTAACTAGAGTTTGCTCATGTATTATTGTGTGACTTGGAGCTAGGCTTCATGTCTTCTGTAAGAAAAGGAGTGGCTGATTTGCAAAGCTAGTGGAAGTAGTATAAGGTGCTAGCCATAGAAATGCCTTTCTAAGAACATTTATAGATTAAAACCACAACGCCCTTGGAACTGAAAACTTAATTTGCAAAGTGTGTGTGGGTCCTGAGGTGCCTGGCACAAGATTTATTTCCCGTCTCACAAAAATCGGTCATCCTTGGCCAAGGAGAACTTGTGAACCAAACAATGCAGATTCTGTTCTCACTGTTTTGAATACAGCAGGTTTTATTTGTGACCCATGTCCCTGTGGAGGGTCTTCTCATCAACACGTGCCAGTCTCCTATGTGGCAGAACATTGTGCCCATGCCAGCTAGGTGTACATAGCGTTCTGCACAGCTCTAGAGGGGCAGGGGAGGAGGCGTTTGCGTTCTGGGCAGTTAAAGATGATGAGGAGACAGAGAAAAGAGTGCAGCAGTTGGTGACTTTTTTTGAGTCTCATATGATGTGCCTGCAGTTTATCACTGCAGCCCTAGAAGGTCAGTATGCCTTATCTGACTGTTGGTGCAGATTGGGAAATGGTCACTCAGATTAAGTGGCATGACTAAGGTCCTAAAGCTAGGAAGTGGCGGAACTGGTTTTGAACCCAGCTGCCACTGATTTTGGTGATGGTAGAAGTCTTTAAACTAGAACGCCAGTTTAATCCAAGTGATTTCTAAAGACGCTGTAAAATAACCTGAAAAGAGCTCCCCAGAGTCCCAAATTAGTTGTAAAATAGGAAAAAGCCATCTCCTGTCTTCCTTCATGTTTGATATGGATAAAGAGGAGAGGGGAAGGCTAGGCAACCAAGACTGGCCAAGGTGTGTGCCAGGGCCTGTTTTGAACTTCACCCCGTAGGGTAACTCGTCGAACCCCCAGACCGCCATTCCATCCCTAGGCATTTACAGGCACCCAGGCCAGAGTCACCCACTGGGTGAGTGGCAGAGCCTGGACTCAAGGCCCGCTGGCCTGGCTCTTTTCTTCATACCGACTGCCTAGCTGTGCTGCTAAAGGCCAGTCTGGCAAGTGCCTCAAGTAGGATCAGGTTAAACTCAACAGGTTGCTGCGAGCAAATGTGTTTCTGTGGAGTCTTTGAAAATTCCTAGTTGAGTCCAAGCTTTCTCCGGGGTCTGACCACAACATCTTCTGGGGAAGGACCAGTAAAGAAAAGTCCTCATTCTCATCTTATTAGTCTTAAGTACAATAATAACTGATTAAAAACAACAATCAGATCTCTCTGGCTAAGCATCATACTAGAGAAATGTGCACGTTTTTATCTTGTCAGCCAGAACTGATGAGCTGACAGTGGGCTGGAGCATTGCTGTCCAGCCCCAGGCTTGGCTCAGGTCATCAGTCCTGTTCGGTGACCTCTTTCTTCCTCACTGCCCTGTTTTCCCTGAAAGCAGCCTACCTGGTAGAAGTGATGCTGCCCTAGTCTTTCATGGGAGACTTGCTCTTGGCAGTGGAAGGTAGATCCTTCCCTGAGTGCATTGCCTTGCTATGAGAAGTGCACTGTTGTGAAAAAAAGGGGCGTAGCTGTCAGGAAGCCTGGTTTGGGGTGTCCACCACTCTGCTGTTGCTTGGGTGTGTTTTTGAACGAGTCACTCAGCGTTCCTAAGCGGCAGTTTCTTTACTGCCCTTGATTCCTGGGGGTGGCGGTTTGCTTAGCTAGTCTCCTTATTTGTTTTAAAATGAGTACAATGTTGCCTCCCCCAATTGCTACCCAGATTCTTGGAGAAACAGATGAGAATATACTAGAAGACAGTTGTTGCGAACTGCAGAGTACAGATTACTGTTGCTGTTTTAGCCGCTCAGTTGTGTCCTACTCTTTGCGACCCCATGGACTGCAGCCCACCAAGCTCCTCTGTCCGTGGGATTTCCCAGGCAAGAACCCTGGAGTGGGTTGCCATTTCCTGGAGCAGTCATCTCAAATGAGATATGAGTGACAAGCAGCCATCAGGTAGACAATGGGGCGCCAACACCCTCATCAGAGGGAAAGGACTTGCTCCCTTAGAGCCTGGGACATCCTCACATGGCACGCACAGACCTTCTTTGATCTGTCCTCACTTCTCGCCATGGGGTGATGACTCCACTCTCGCTGTGTTCTCAGTTCTGGCTTGAGTCCCAGCTCTCGGTGATATCACTGATCAGCCACTTCGCCCTCCATGAGCCAGGAGGAGCCTGAGCCTGCTGGGACATTGTTTCATTTCCTTTTCTCTTTCTTTGTCCTTAAGGATTACCAGCAGCAATTATATTGGCGAGATCTACCAGTCAAATATTTAGAGCTTTAAGTTTGAGTTGAGGCTGACTGATGTAGACATTTAAAATTTATGGGCTTTTTATTCTCCTTGAAGCAAAGACGTAGCTTCTCTCCCTGTCAGTGGCCAGCTCTCCAGCTTTCCTGGGTCTTGTTTTATAGCTCTATCTGGAAGAAACCACAGAAGTTGGGATTGAGCAGTCGGCTCAGATGGTAAAGAATCTGCCTGCAATGCAGGAGACCTGGGTTTGATCCATGGGTTGGGAAGATCCCCTGGAGGAGGGCGTGGCAACCGACTCCAATATTCTTGCCTGGAGAACCCCGTGGACAAAGGAGACTGGCAGGCTAAGTCCATGGGATCACAAAGAGCCAGACACAACTGAGCAACTTAGCATGCAGTTTGCTTTCTATTTCCAGTGCTTGAAACTGTAATTTATTCTCCCAGTCTGGAAAATGGAGTTGAATCTGGGTAGTAATTGGGGGAGGCAACATTGTACTCATTTTAAAACAAATAAGGAGACTAGCTAAGCAAACCGCCACCCCCAGGAATCACACAACTCTGTCCTCTCTTTACAATTAAAATATTTAAATGCATATAAATGTGCAGCTTGCATGGTTTTCGGGTGAGTTGCCTCCTTGTTGTTGGTGAGGGCGGACCTCTGTCCTTGCCGTGCTTGGCCCTGGGCGCTGATCTCCTTCAACTGCCCCACGCCCCCAGCCAGCGCAACTGGCACACTGTTGCTGGCCTCGACCTTCCCGGAGCAGAAAGGGGCAAAGCGGGATCTCTCAGGCCTCACCCTCAGTGGTTTTCTGTCTCTCTCTTCTTTGCCTGGCCCCTCCCACCTGGCTCACGTTGTTCATTCATTCATTGAAGAGACATTTACCTAAGTAGTGATCTGCGGATCACGATGCTCAGGTTTAGAGAAAGCATACTCACAGATATGGTGCAGGCAGCGTATAGGGGTCATAGTCACTTATCACAACATTTAAGGTTTTTAAAAATACACAGTTGACAGTGTTTGAAGATGGAGATGTTTCCCATGAGACCTAGATGCTGGAGCTGGGGAGCCTGACTTGTGTCTCTGCCTCATCACCTCGGTGTGTGGGGCGCAGGCTAAAGGCATCGAAACCTCCATCCCTGAAGGACAGCTCTTGTTGAGGTCTCCAATTTCCCAGAGCTGTTTGGAGCCTTGGGAAGAGTTTAATCTGGAGTCACACAGTCAACTTGGTGCCTTGAAGGCAGGTTCAGGAGCCCTTTGGGGAACAAAGCCAGAGGCAGGGGGACTCTAAGAAGCTGTGTCAGTAGATCAGACGGGAGCTGGGCAAAGGCCTGCACCACAGTTTCCAGAGGAGCAGACTGGTTGGGATTCCAGGGAGGTGTGGAAGCCAGTGCTGACCACGGCGGGAGTGAGGCCCAGAGGAGGGCGGACTCTCCTGCTGGTCCCTGCGGCCAGCTGGCGTGGCTGCTCTCCCAGGGGGGCGGGGCTNGCCATCAGCGCTGAGTCGAGAGTCCCAGGAGCCCCTTGGTCCCCAGGCAAGCGCGGATGGCTGGGCACTGGAGGCCTGACCTGGCCAGGGCGTGGCCAGCACCCAGAGCTGCTCAGCGGGGGGTGCAGGTGGGCAGCTCACCACTGTCGGCAGGCGCCAGCCTCCCTCCCGCAGGGCAGCCCGGGCCAGGGTCACAGGAGGGGCCGGCCTGCCCGTCTGGGGAGCGCCCCCCGCCACCAGCACCAGACACAGCCAATTACGAATAATGACGGGAAATTACAGCGGCACCCGGCCAGGCTGGCACAGCGTGTCTTGTTCCTGCAGAGACGCGATCATCACCACCTCCGTCAACTCGCTGACGAGCTTTTCCTCCGGCTTCGTGGTCTTCTCCTTCCTGGGGTACATGGCCCAGAAGCACAGCGTCCCCATCGGGGACGTGGCCAAGGATGGTGAGTGGTGAGGTCCCCACCCGCCCGCTCCCAGGCCGCCCAGGTCTCGAAGTGTTTCCCTGCAATCTGAGAGGGACGCGCACGGGCGCCCAGGGCCCTTCCCAGGAGCAGCTGACACGGCGGAGAGCAGGGTACCTGGGCACACTGCACCCACCACCTCCACGCACTCCCAGCTCCTGCCCCTCGGGCCCTCCTGCTGGACGCCAAGGCCGGGTCGAGGTTGGCCCTCGGCCCAGGGCTCCTCACGGAAGCCACTCGGGCTGCAGGACGAGGGTCTGGTTCCCCTCACCTGGTGGGGAGCATGCAACTGAGGGCTCAGAGTCATTCCAAGGGGCACAGATGGCCAGACCTCGGTGTGGTCAGCCAGAAAGAGGCTGGGCTGGCTTGGATGCCAGCAGTTACTTTGTTCCGAAGCTTTTCCCCCAGCCCTCCAGGGGCCATGGCGCATACACGTGGCAGTGGGGTAATAGCAGAGAACCCCCTGGAGTCCCTGGCACACAGTGGCAACAGAGACCCATGCTCCCAACCTGCTCACCCAGCCGATGCGGACAGGAGTGTCTGCAGATGAGGGGTCAGCGGAGGGGAGCGGGCAGCAGAGGAGTGGGCACTGGTGATGTAGGGGAGCAACCTGGGCCAGCAGGAGAGGCCTGGGGTTCCTGGCCCAGAACAGGGTGCTGGGGAGCCCTGACTGCTGCGCCCCTGGGCATTCTGTGCGGGGGAAGGCCTGCTGGTGCTAGATCCCGGGCGGAAGGCGTGGCTGAGGCAGTCTGGAGCTGGGTCAGTCCAGGACCTGGGCCCCAAATGGCTGCTGGCCCCGCCCGCCTGAGGGCTGTCCTGAGCCTGTGCCTGGAGGAGCCCCTTCCTCTGAGACCATCCCGCTCAGGGGCAGCCCCTCCTTCCCCCTAACCCAAGCTCCTCTCCTCCTGAGTCCTGACTCTTGAGCAGGAGGGTGACGTTAGCAGAGCAACTGAGGAGAGCAGAGGGCTGACCCCGCGGGCGCACTGAGCTCTCTGCGGGTCAGCCCAGCAGTCCATCCGTCGAGTGCTGGGAGCCCCACTTGGAAAGCAGGGAACAGAGTCTGGAGCCGGGCGGACGAGCCCCTCCAAGTCTGGCAGGAAAGCTGGAGACCCAGATGAATCTCCACGTGCTTCCAGATCCTCTCTCCTCCTGCAAAAAAAATCCAATAAAGGCAGGAAAGGGAACCTAATGCAAATAAGGACGGAGCAGTGGAATTTACTCACCTTTGCATTTATGCATTTTCACTGGGTTTTGCCCTTTATTATGATAAATAGCAGTAGTTTGCAAGAATCCCCATTAACCCCTGAAAGTTAGCTGATCGGCTTCATTGCATTTCCCAGAAAAGCAAAGTAAATGTCATTTATGGCTCTAATTCTCAAGAAAACAGGGGGAAATAGTAACTCGGGAGCAAAATGAAAAGCGAGGATGCTGGCTTGAGTTCAGCCAGGCTGATGGGCATCTTCCAGCTCCTGGCGCTTAGGCTTCAGGGCTTTTCAAACCATCTGCCCCTCCTGCGCGCATCAGAAACCGCGCTCCTTCCTGGGGTGTTGGGGGTCCCAGAGCCCAGGTCAGCACCAGGGCCCCTGACAGACCTTGGAGGTGGAGCCTGGCTCCGGCCTTTGATTCTCTAGAAGCATCAGTAACTGCCCCGTTCCTGTTCCTATGGGCTGGTGCCTGACCCAGGGCCCGCAGAGGACTGGGAACCAGGAAGGTGGTAAGTTGCACGTGCATGAGCAGGCTCTCAGAGGCCGTGCCAGCGAGCTGCCTGGCACTTCTTGTAAAACTAACCCTGAATGTGATCAACTGGCAGCTTCCTGTGGAGATGTTCTGCACTTTGGGGTCATTTGCAGTCAAGTGCCTGAGTCCTGACCACTCCCGCCCCTCCCCACCTCCACCCAGATTCCACCTGCCGGGGGTGAGGGAGCCGGCCTGGCCCCCTGAGTCCCCACTCCCAGGAGTGTGTCTGGGAGACAGTCAGAGGGGACAGAAACACACCGCGTTGCAGGGAGCACGTGGAGAAGGCGCGCTAAGTTGTGGCGTCTCTGTAACAGCACGTGGCTTTTAAAGATCACACTTAGTCTGGCACAGAAAAGCATCCACCGTGTAGGCTGCCTGACCGCAGCAGCGAGCGTGAGTGTGCGAGTGTGAGTGTGTGAGCGTGAGTGTGCGAGTGTGAGCGTGTGAGCAGCAGGTACAGGAAACCAACCAGGGGGCCCCAGGGGCTGGAGGGAGGAAGCACAGGGTGCCCCCCGGGAAGCCCATCCTGCCCTCTCCCTGCTCGTGTGCCCCCTCCTCTCCTGGGCCCCCTCCTCTGGGGGCACGGGGTGTGGGAACGGTCGAGGGCTGGGGTCGGAGCAGAGCCCTCGCTCAAGGACCTGGCTTCCCTTCTCCCAAGTCCTGGGCCCCGAACTCAAGGAGGGAGGGCTTTGCAAGGAGAACAACTTTTGCACTGCCTTAGGGGCCGGCTTCCGGCGGGGGTACCAGGAAGGTCTGCCCGGGGTAACCAGAGGGTCTGCCCGGGGCGGGGTATCCCGGGGTAACAGGAGGGTCTGCCTGGGGTGGGGTAACCGGAGAGTCTGCTTTCAGGGCCGGGGCTGATCTTCATCATCTACCCCGAGGCGCTGGCCACGCTGCCGCTGTCGTCCGTCTGGGCCGTGGTNCGGGGGTACCAGGAAGGTCTGCCCGGGGTAACCAGAGGGTCTGCCCGGGGCGGGGTATCCCGGGGTAACAGGAGGGTCTGCCTGGGGTGGGGTAACCGGAGAGTCTGCTTTCAGGGCCGGGGCTGATCTTCATCATCTACCCCGAGGCGCTGGCCACGCTGCCGCTGTCGTCCGTCTGGGCCGTGGTCTTCTTCGTCATGCTGCTGACCCTGGGCATCGACAGCGCCGTGAGTGATCTCTGCGTGCCCTGGGGCCCCACCAGGGACAGCCAGCTCACCCATCGCCCTCAGGGGCCGGCCAGCCAGGAGAGCCCCAGGGCCCGCACGTACCTGGGCCTGCGCGGAGCCCCCGAGTGGGAGGGCAGCGGGGCCCCACAGTTCCTGGGGAGGGCTCTTCAGAGCAGCTCTGCCCGGCTGCCCCGGGGGCTGGAGACCCCCAGGCGGGGGAGGGGGAGCAGGGTGCTGCAGGNGGGACAGCCAGCTCACCCATCGCCCTCAGGGGCCGGCCAGCCAGGAGAGCCCCAGGGCCCGCACGTACCTGGGCCTGCGCGGAGCCCCCGAGTGGGAGGGCAGCGGGGCCCCACAGTTCCTGGGGAGGGCTCTTCAGAGCAGTTCTGCCCGGCTGCCCCGGGGGCTGGAGACCCCCAGGCGGGGGAGGGGGAGCAGGGTGCTGCAGGAGATGGGGGCCACACAGCCCCCAGCGAGGCCGGGCCTGACCCCAGCTCTCCCTGCCCCGCGGCCGCCCAGCAGGAGCGGGTGCCCTTTTTGGGGTGGGGGGGGCGGCAAAGGTTCCGCCCTGGCCCCCTGGACATCCATCCTGCGGTGGCCCTGTGGGCCCCCGGGAGGCAGACTTCCTCACGCTCCTCCTCCACGCGGCCTGCTGGGGACCAGCCCCTGAGATCCCAGGTCCCGTGTCTGCACCCCCGAGCCTCCTGGGAGAGGGAGGAGCCCCCAGCCCCTCCCCTGTGAAAGCTGGCCTCTCCACCTGCTTCTCCCAGTCAGCCTTCCCACCCGCCCCCAGGTGGACGAGTCCGCCAGCAGCACTTCCCAGAGGAGGTGGTCCCGACCAAGCAGGGCAGAGGCTCCTTGGAGGCCAGGCTTCCTGGGGACACCCCCTCTGGACAGTGCTGAGAGTCAAGAGGGCCGCGTCACTGGGGACACGGCCCGTGGCCAGGCCAGGCTCCTGGGAACAGAGCTCGGCTGTGCGGTGGGGCAGACACTTGCTTAGAGAAGCCGGGCGGAGCCGAGCCTCTGTGGCGACACGTGGGGGCCCGCAGCGCCCCACCAGAGGGCAGGACGAGGACTCGCACCCCGGTCCTCCACCTCCAGTGGCCAGGCCGGGGCAGCAGTCCTCGCTAGGCGTGCCCTCTGCCCCCGGGACCCCGTGCGGCTCCCGACTGAGCATGTGGGTGGAGACGCCGCCCGCGGGCCCCCACACAGCGCCCCTTCTGCCCCGGCTGCAGATGGGCGGCATGGAGTCGGTGATCACCGGGCTCGCGGACGAGTTCCAGCTGCTGCACCGGCACCGGGAGCTCTTCACGCTGCTCGTCGTCCTGGCCACCTTCCTGCTGTCCCTCTTCTGCGTCACCAACGTGAGTGCCCGCGCTGCCGGACGCTGTCTCAGGGCAGACGGAGCAGGGGCGCCCCCCACAAACAACCCGTGACCTGTAACGATGCCCAGGCGTCCGTGTCACGCACACGTGGCCTTGAGTCAGGCAGGGCGGCACCAACGGTCACCCGGTGTCCCCACGGTCGCACGCGTCCCCGGGCGCATGAGGGCTTGGTCTCCAGCGTTTCAGCACCTGGATAGCTCCCTGCGAGGCGCCTTTGGGTTTGTGAGGCAAGAGGGTTGGGGGGCTTCCCTGGTTGCTCAACTGGTAAAGAATCCGCCTGCAGTGCAGGAGACCCCGGTTCGATTCCTGACTCGGGAAGACCCCCTGGAGAAGGGCAAGGCTACCCACTCCGGTATTCTCGGGCTTCCCCGGGGTCTCAGTGAAAAATCCACCTCCAATGTGGGAGACCTGGGTTTGATCCCTGGTTGGGAAGAAGGGAACAGCTACCTATTCCAGTATTCTGGCCTGGAGAATCAGGGTCGCAGAGTCAGACACAACTGAGCGACGTTCACTTTCACTCAGGTTTGGGGGAGGTCTGTCCGGGGTGGGAGTGGGGGGTACAGGGCTCAGGGCCCCCTCCTCACGGAGGTTCTGCCACTGTTGGCATTTCCTGGCTTTCATCCCTAACTGTACCAGGAGCCCTGGAAAGGTGGGGAGAGGTTGGTTTTCTTGCAATAGCCGGGTTCCCAAGCGGCTGCTCGTGGACTGAACTTTAGTTTCCTTCCTGAGTGACACTCCCTAGAGAGTAAAACAGAAGGTGTCTGTAAGCTGGCGCCTCAGGCCAGACTGATGCTTTGGGAAGAGCAGTTCCTTGGGCAGGCTGAGAGCCGGGTACCCCGAGCTCAGTGGGTGCGCCCCTCCTTCCCCCCAGGGCGGCATCTACGTCTTCACGCTGCTGGACCACTTCGCAGCCGGCACGTCCATCCTCTTCGGGGTGCTCATGGAGGTCATCGGGGTGGCCTGGTTCTACGGTAAGAACGAGTCCCCCTCGGGACAGCGTGCTCCCACCAGCAGGACAGAGCGGCTGTGCTGGCGTGGTGACCGCTCGGGCCAGCGTCTTTGGGGTCGGTCGCTGTGGCGGCCAGTGGCCCTGTGTTGTGGGCACTGTGGCACCACAGGGCAGGGCTTGGCTCGGTTGGATCCGTGCAGGCAGTTAGCCTGGACGGCACCCTGAAGTCGCCCCTGTGGTCAGGGCACTCGGTGTGGCCCCGTGACCCTGGGCGGGGCCTGGAGGAGGAGGGTGTGCTGGCTCTGGGTGCCGCCCTCTGGTGGAGGCGGTCTCTGCGTCCTGCCGAGCAGAGTCCCGGCACCAGGGAGGCAGGGGAGCTGGCCGAGGGGGCGCGTCACTGGGGCCTCAGCTGATGGGAGGGAAGAGACAGGAACGCTCGGTGGTCTCAGGCCAGAGCTCCCGACGCCGCACGACGGCCCCACCNCCGGCACCAGGAAGGCAGGGGAGCTGGCCGAGGGGGCGCGTCACTGGGGCCTCAGCTGATGGGAGGGAAGAGACAGGAACGCTCGGTGGTCTCAAGCCAGAGCTCCCGACGCCGCACGACGGCCCCACCAGACTTCTGACCCCCCTCGCCCGGGGCCAGCACTCGGGCGCCAGGACTGGGAGCCCCTCAGGGTGGGGGGCCCGCTGGTCGGCAGGTGGTCCCCAGAAGAGGCTGGGCCCAGCCTGCAGCCGTGTGCCCCTGCCCCTCCTGCGTGTCCACCGTGTTTCCCGGGATGTCCTGACGCAGGTCTGACAGCAACAGAAAGCCTCCCTGCAGAATTCTGCTGTGCCCTTCCCACCGCCGTACCCCCCATGCTAGCTCTCCGTTTCTCTCCTGGGGCTTGGGTCCTGGTGCCGCTTGGCTCACCTGACCAGGCGTCCTTGACGACATTCACCGGAAAGGCCTGAGATAACAGGCACGCTTCTTGCACGTGTGTGTGCAAGACCTCCGGCCAAAGCCAGAGGTCTGTGCTGTTCGAGATCCGCAATCTCGAGACAGCCCTGGTGCCACGTGAGGGGTCGTGGCCTCTGCTTCAGCCCTGAAGTCATAACCTGGAACGCACCCGAGCTTTGAGAGGCTTAACCGACAAATAGCTTGTATTCCAAAAACACTTCTCCAGTTACATTTCCTCTTCTACAGAAAAGGGAAATATCAGCCTCTCTGTACTTTCATTGGCACCTGGAATCAATACCTAGTCTACAGTTTTAGATTGTGATCTCCCCAAATCAAGTCTGAATATTCATTGGAAGGACCGATGCTGAAGCTCCAATCCTTTGGCCATCTGGAGCAAGGAGCTGACTCACTGGAAAAGACCCTGATGGTGGGAAAGATTGAAGGCAGAAGGAGAGGGGGATGACAGAGGATGAGATGGTTGGATGGCATCACTGACTCAACGGACCTGAGTTTGAGCAAGCTCCGGGAGACGGTGAAGGACAGGGAGGCCTGGCGTGCTGCAGTCCATGGGGTCACAAAGAGTCGGACACGACTGAGCGACTGAACAACAACATCTGAAAATAAAACCTCAGAGAAAGAGAGAAAGAGCCTCAAGTGTGTCCAGCAGCCACGAACATCGCAGGGCTGGTGGAGGCCCGGGGAGCTGGCCTTGCGGCAACCACACGCACCCCAAAGCCTCTGAACGCAGAGAGCCGCTTCCTGCAGACAGCAGCTCCCACCGGAGCACAGAGCTCCCTGTCGTCTCGGGTGGGCTGGCGTGGGAGGGGCCGCCTGCCCCGAGCTGCCCGAGGGGCCCTGGGGGACACCCTGCCTCTGCGGGCCTTTAGGTTCAGCCTCCACTCCGCTTCCTCAGTCCCCCTCCGATCCGAGGTCTGGTGAGAGGGCTGAGTGTGAAGAGGGAATCCTGCGTGAAGTTGTCTCTCTGATGTCCCCGCATGTGACGTGAGACTCAGGTGGCCAGCCATCACCCGGCCGGCCTCGGGACGGGAGAAATCAGCGTGAGGCCTGGAGAAACTGGCTCATCCAGCTTCTAGCAGGAGCTTTCCCTACAATACGACTGTATGCGTGTCTCAAAGGGGGACACTCGGACACCTGCTCCTGCTTGAGCAGGAGGACCTGTGCTTGGGGACACGAGCCAGGCAGACAGATCCCGCGGGAGGCCCTCAGGTCCCTGGACGGCAGGGTCACCGAGGCCGCGAGCAGGATGGGGAGGGCCGAGGTAGGCCTGGGGAGGGGGGCAGGCATGGCCGCCCAGCAGCGCGACTGTGCTTCAAGCCGCCGGCCCATGTGCTCACAGCGGTTAAAACGGAAAGCTTCCCGTAATGCATGTTTCACCGTGATTTTTGTAAAGGAAAGTGATGTTCGTTACAGACGGGAGGCGGGGGTGGCCGTGGGCCTCGCGGAGGAGGGTGGGAGCCCCACAGGCCCTCCCTCGCAGTCGCCAGGACGCCAGGGCCACCCTGGGGACGTGCACGGGGCCCCGGTGGGCGTGACCCCCGCCCCCGCGGCGGCCTGGGNCCCGCCACGCCACGCCCCTCCGCCACGCCCACCATCCCGCCCCGCCCCGTGGCCCCAGGGGGTACCGTGTGCCTGATGCTGGGGGAGGGGCTCCCCGCCATTACCGGACCGGACCGGTACCCCAGGGGCGGGAGTCAGCAGGTCACGGGTTCAGCCGGGAGGGCAGGCTGGCCCCCCAAATCCTCGGGTCTCCTGGAGGCCTGGCCCCCACTATGGGCCCACTGAGACAGCCACGTGGGCGGCAGAGTGGTCCTCACCCGACAGCGCCTCTGCCCGGAGCTCGGAGGTCGTCAGCCGCCCTCTGCCTGGAGGCCGCGGAGGGAAGTCAGCCTCGGGCTCAGCGGGTGCTCCGCCCGAGGCGGGACGGAAATGGATGAGGTTCACCCACAGCGGGGCCTGGGGCTCCCGGCACGTCCAGTGGCTGCTCGTGGGCTGGGCTGGGCTGGGCCAGCTCGGGCCGGCGGGCAATACACCTGGGGCCTGTTGTGCTGGAACCCGGCCGTGCGTCCACTCCACGGCTGCAGCGCCGGGTGGCCGTGGCCGAGGCCCAGTGGTTCAGGACCCCCGACTGGCCCCCCGACCCAGCGGCCCCGGCTGGCTGTTGGGGCCATCCATCTCTGAGCGCAGAGGCCGGGCAGATGCGCCCCAGGAGACCTCAGCACCCGCCCCCACCCAGCCAGCGCAGCCCCCGGGTGTGAGTGGACGCGGGCAGCCCCGACCCCGAGGGCCAGCAGGAGAGGAGGTGGAGCGGGGGTGAGGCTCCCGGCCCAAGCCCGCGCAGGGGCTTCCGGTCGCCCCTCCTGCCTCCAGTCAGCGAGAGGTCCTGCTTCTCCCCACATGGTAACCCGGGGTTTACGAGGCCAGCGAGAGAGCTCCTCCCATCAGCCCCGAGCCTCGGGGGCATGTGCCCCCACCGCCGGCCCGCGGCCTCAGGCGTCGTGGGGGGGCCGCCCCTGGAGCCGCGGCTTGGGCGCCCCTGGCCCCGGCTGCCCTGACCCCGCCGCTCGGTTCCAGTTTGTAGTCGTGGTCAGCATCGCGACCTTCCGGCCCCCGCACTACGGCGCCTACGTCTTCCCCGAGTGGGCCAACGCGCTGGGCTGGGCCATCGCTGCGTCCTCCATGTCCGTGGTGCCCGTCTACGCCGCCTACAAGCTCTGCAGCCTGCCCGGCTCCTCGCGGGAGGTGCGTACCTGCCCGGGGCCCTCTCCCGCCCTTCTGCCCGCTGCGAGGCCGCCAGCGAGGTCAGGGCGTGGTCCCGGGCCTGCTCCCAGCGGCTCCTCTCGGACCCGCAGGAGAGTCTGGAGTGGGCGGTGACCGTGCCAGGCATGAGGGCTTGGCGGGGGGCGGCGCCGTGCCTGTGTGTGTGTCTACACATGTGTCTGGGTGTGTTGTGTGTGTGAGCCTGTGTGTCCTCACGAGGGCACACACAGGTGTGTGCTTGACAGCGAGTATCTCTGGGTATAAGCATGCCCGCTCTGCACCACGTGGAGGGCCGTGGTCTGAGAGTGTGGGCGGACTCCCGACCAAGCTCCCCCGCCTGGGGCTGAGCCAGGGCAGCGGGGCTTCCAGGCAGGACCCCCGTGAGGGCAGAAGTGGCTCCAGGCCTCCGAGTCAGGCCCACTGCTGTGTCCACTGCGAAGTTGGGGGGAGCTGGGGGGGTGACCTGTGATCTGAGCACAGGGGTCCTCCCACCTCCCATCGCGGTGCCGGGATTCCTGGAAGAAGAGATGGAGGTCGTAGCCCGGCACGCTCTCCCTGAGCCCTCAGACACTGCTCGACGCCTGATTCCAGTCTCAGGGGAGTGAAGCCCCTGGCTGAACCCCAGCGGGTCCAAGCATTCCCCAGGGCCACGCGGCATCTCTCTGGCTTGGACGCAAAGGCGCGGGCCCCTCGCAGGCTGGCCCCCAGCCCGTCCCTCCAGGCCAGGCCCCTGTGGCCCCGGCAGAGCCGGAGGAGGCGCCGCTCACAGCCCCCTCGCCGGCCTCCGGGTGTCAGCCCTGCAGACAGCAGGCGACCGCTGGCCCTGGGAGAGACCCCTCTGTGTGGGCTGGGGAGGGGTGTCTGCAGGCCAGTGGGCTGGACCTCCCGCCAGCCGGACTCACTCCCTAGAATCTCCGCAGTGAGATGGGGGGACAGTGACACCCGGGGGGAACGCCTGGCCCCAGACAGTCCAAGGGCCAGCTGCTGAGAGGTCCGGGGGGGCAGTTGTTGGGGCAGGGTGTAGGCGGTGGGAGGGAACCAGCCTCCCCTCTGGCTGTGAGACAGCGGGGCCTCCCAGACCCCTACCCCGCGGGAGCCGCAGGCGCGTGCGGGCTCCCCTGTCTGCAGGGCTCGCCCCCGAGACTCCACACCCAATCCTGCTCCCTCCGGTCGGCCTGGACTTTCTCCAGGGCCTAAGGAGACCTGGCCGTCGCCCCCGCCCTGCGTGGCGGTCACCCTGGGCCCGCTCTCCACGCTGGGCCGGCGCCGACGGCGGCCCCTTCTCTTCTAGAAACTGGCCTACGCCATCACGCCCGAGGCGGAGCACGAACGGGTGGACAGCGGGGAGGTGCGCCAGTTCACGGTGAGTGCCGCGGGGGCTCCTCCCGCCGCAGGAGGAGGCCGGCCGAGTCCCGGCAGGGGGACCCTGACTCGGACACGCTGCCATCGCGGCGGCCTGGCCTCGCAGGGGCCCGGCTGGGCGGGGCTAGCGGACGGAGGACCCCGCTCACGGAGACCGCAGGGCGGCGGACTCCCGCGGGACTCGCTGGCCGGGCTTTGCCTTCTGTCTCCTTCCTCGCAGCTCTGACGTCTATTTCTTCTGCTTTCATTGGTCTGCTCGTCACACCTTAGCTACCTTCTTAATTTAGACCTTGGATCGTTAATTAACGCTTCTTCGTTTCTCACATAAGCATTCAAGGCTAAGAATTTCCCTCAAAACACCCTGGTGGCTGCATTCCATAGCTTTTAACATAGCGTTTTGTTTATTATTTAGTTTTAAACGTGTTTTAATTTTCGTTGTGACTTCTTCCACCCACGAGTTGCTTGTCACTCTGTCTGAAATCCCTAAATACAGGGGGATGCCCTATTTTTTATTATTTGTTTCTAAATTAATGGTATTGTGTTCAGACCCCTTGTTACCCATTCTGTGAAGTCTGTTGATGCTCCTTCGTGGCCAAGCACCTACCCAGCTTTTATAAGTGTCTCTTGTGTCTTTAGATGAGATGTCTCTCTGATTGTTGATACACAGTTCTCCTTCTGTCCTAGATCAGGCTGGTAACTACGTTGTTCAAATCTTCTACGACTTTGCCCGTTTCAGCTCTGTTCAGCCATCAGTAATCAGGAGACATGTACGGAATATCCTGCCGTGAAAGCGTATTTGTCCACTTTCCCCTGTAGTTGTACTGGATTCCGCTTTATCTGACCTGCGCCAGTTTTCTGGGACTGATATGGGCTCAGGGTGATCAGTCTTCCTCGAAACCCAGCCTGTCCTCTTGCCCTTGAAATGCATTTGCTCTTAAAGTCCTTTTCATCTAGAGGACTATAGCTGGATGAAGTTTCTGTAGAGTTTACCTGAAACATCTGCTGTAATCTTTTAACTTCCCACTTTGCAGACATCCTAAAATTCAGGTGTCTTTTGCAAACCTCGAATACACTGAAATGCTTCAGTCTGGCAATCGGGCAGAATAATCTCTTATCCTTGTTGGCATTACTGTTTTTTTGATGTTTATTTTCCCCCGTCTGTTGTCTTTTATCATTGATTTTGGAGGATTTGTTTTCTTATTCTACTCTTTCTATTTGTTTGGAACTTATGTGCTTTATTGATTTTATATTTGTTTTTAAAATTGTACTGTGTGTATTTAAGATTTTTTTGATGCGGACCACTTTTTAAGCATTTTTAAGTTTTTTTAATATGCATTTGGCTGTGTGTGGCCTTTAGTTGCTGGCACAGCTTTGTCGCGTGGGATCTCTGATTGCAGTGCACGGACTCTAGCTGTGGCAGGTGGGCTCCAGAGTGCACAGGCTCAGTAGCTGTGGCCCCCAGGTCAGTTGCTCCACAGGCTGTGGGATCTTAGTTCCCTGACCAGGGATTGAACCATGTCCCTTGCTTTACAAGGCAGATTCTTAACCACTGGGTCTCCAGGGATGTCCCTGTACCAAGCATAGAGGGACTTCAAGTATAAAGTTAACTTCAAGTATAAAGTTAAGCATTATATGAACCCCCATCCTGACTATCACAAGGACTTAATTTTTCCTGCTATTGATTAATGATACTAATAATAATTTTGTTGTTTACTCGCTAAGTCGTGTCTGACTCTTTGTGACCCCATGGACTGCAGCACACCAGGCTTCCCTGTCCTTCACCATCTTCTGGAGCTTGCTCAGACTCAGGTCCATTGAGTTGGTGATGCCATCCAACCATCTCATCCTCTGCCGCCCTCTTCTCCTGTTGCCTTCAACCTTTCCCAGCATCAGGGTCTTTTCCAGAGAGTCAGCTCTTAGATAATAGTGAGCTATTATTAGCCAGTGTTGCATTTATGTCTTTTTTGACCCGCAAGTTAGGCACTGTTATTATTGTTGCTATCGCTGTTTTCTCCAGAAGCTCCCCTGGGCGAGTGTGCGCGTCCAGGGTTTGTTCACCGCACTTCTTGCCATCTACATCTTTCATTGAAAGATNAAGATGGTGAGCTATTATTAGCCAGTGTTGCATTTATGTCTTTTTTGACCCGCAAGTTAGGCACTGTTATTATTGTTGCTATCGCTGTTTTCTCCAGAAGCTCCCCTGGGCGAGTGTGCGCGTCCAGGGTTTGTTCACCGCACTTCTTGCCATCTACATCTTTCATTGAAAGATCACTTTCTTGCCTCTCAAAAAGTATCCTTCAGACATTCCTCTAAGGGAGTGTTTTTTTAATCTGTTTATTTTTAATTGAAGCATAATTGCTTTACAGTATCGTGTTGGTTTCTGCCAATGTCGTGTATCTGTGAGTGTCTTTACTTTGCCCTCATTTATGACAGTTTCTGCAGGCACGCGGTTCGGGATTGAGTCACCGACTCTGCATTTTGAGGACGGGGCTTCTCCACCTGCCGCCCCGCAGTCCTGCTGGGACGGGAGGTCCTGTGGGGCAGGGTCTCCTGCGGGCGGGGTCTTCGCATCCCTTGGGGCGGGGTCTCCAGCGGGNGTTTGTAACTCTCCAGCAGACCCATGGGATGAAGGGCCCCAGGCAGTGAGGGTCTCTGCCTTCTCTAGTGAGAATACTGGGAGCAGAGCAGGCGGTATTCCAGGGTGGGGCTGGTCGGGGAGCCTGGGCTGTCTGGCTTGGTGGGGACTGAAATGAAGTGGGGCCCTCCAGGGGCAGGAGGCCGCGGTGAAAGTTTCCGTTTGGCCTCTGTTTTCTTTGGAAAGGGTTTGCCATCGGACATTTTGATCTAGAAGAGGATCCAACAAGAATGTGACTTTCAAAGGTTAATCTGATGAAATAGATAAGTTCAGTGGCTACTTCTGCAGCCTCTGAGCTTCCAGACTGGGGTCCTTGGCCACATAGCCAAGGGCCAAGGGCTGCGACGGGGCTGGGGGTAGTGGAGGCCAGGGCGCTGAGCACTGGGAGGAGGGCTCCAAGGGGCTCGTTCAGGAGCCGCAGAGCCGTGGTTCGAGGGTGGCAGAGCCCAGAGGCGAGCTGTTCACACACCCCTGTCTCTTCTACTTAAAGATGATATGAAACGCATTTGCTTTTGTTTAGCAGATAAGACAGTGGAAGTACAAAGAAGAGAAGGAAAAATGGGTCATGAAATCTTTTCCCCAAATAGCCCACTTGAGTTTCTGAAGAAACTAAATGGAGTAACGTGTGTGTGCTCTATGGAAACGTGTCCTTCCTGACCTCCAGACCACAACACCCCGTCAGGGTGAGCACCAAGGCAGGCATTCCTTCATACTCATTTTGATGCTTCTGAGATACAGTAAATACAAATACTTCCTTTTAACCGCCCCACACACCCAGCATCTCTGTGGCATTTGACCTAGAGCCCTGGACACCTGCAGGGCTGCCCGTCTCTGCACCCTCCGTGTTGCCTCCTCCACGCCCGCTCCCGGGAGAGACCCACCTCTCGCGGGGCTGGCCATCTCCACCGTTCCCCTGCNTGTGGCATTTGACCTAGAGCCCTGGACACCTGCAGGGCTGCCCGTCTCTGCACCCTCCGTGTTGCCTCCTCCACGCCCGCTCCCGGGAGAGACCCACCTCTCGCGGGGCTGGCCATCTCCACCGTTCCCCTGCCCATCCGCCTCTCTCCCGGGCCACTCCTCTGGGACATCAGGGCCCCACAAAGGTCCTTGGGGCGCCTCCTCCTCCCTGGGCGAGGAGCTCAGCAAGGGAAGTGGGACCTGGGCAGGGCCGTGCCTCTCTTGGCCACACTGCATCCCCAGTGCCCAGAGGGTGTCCATGTGTGACTGGAGCTCAGTAAGCCATCTGTCCACTGGAGCCCATTCTGCTGCCCTGGGGAGGCAGACCTGCTCTGCGACTGTGGTGCGGTCTGTGTGAACTGGGAGACTTTTGTGGTCAGTGTTATGAAAGAAAAATAATTTCAACACATTAAAAATGACAAGATTTTATTCAAGACATTACAAGTGAAAGATGGGGTTCTACTCCCAGTCCAACAAGGGCAGGTGAGTGGACGGAAGCTCACTGATGGAACTTGGTTGGATGCCAAGGGTGGAGGAAGAGGAGCTTGGCTGATACTAAGAGCGGGTGGATGCTTGACAGCTGGCTTAGCAGGATTCTTTGCTAAGTGTGGCCAAGGACCAGGCCTGCAGAGGAGCCTCGGAGGAGCCTGAGCAACGCTTGGTTCGGGAGGCTGTCCTTGTCCCCATCGGTGAAAAGAACTGTGCTGGTTTTGCCCTCGAATGTCTCATAAAGACAGGACAGGCTCTGGGGGACGGGAGACGGTAATGACAAAGCCGCGCGCAGGCAAGAGCTGCCGGGGAGCGGGGTCTGAGCCGTCTCCTGGGTGAGCTTGCGCTGTCCTTCCGTTTTAGAGCAGGAATGTGACCTCTCTGTGCCACGCTTGCTCCCGGGAGAATCCCACAGGCTGTTGGAGGAGAGGCCTGCTGAGTGCTCTATCTCCCTGGCAATGGATGCCGGGGCTTCCTCTGAGACACGGCTTTGTATTTCCTGGTTCCAGGGAGAATCCTGCCTGCCTCAGTCTGTGACTTCAGGCGGCAGCAGACGCCCTCAGTCCCTTGGGGTGCTTTCCAAGCCAGTTTTGGCTCCCAGCGTGTGGAGTCAGCCAGAGGGACCGCAGGGCCCAGTGCCCACGTGCCTGCTGGGTCTCGCCTCTTGCCTGGAGGGATTATTAGCAGAATCTCTTTTCACTCTCCTGAGTGTCCCTTCTTGGCCGATTAGCCCCGCGGTTCCCAGCACGCGTGCGGGGCCTGTGTCCTAGGAGGCCCTTCAGCCACTTTTTGGCAGCAGCCGGGTGTCAGGAAGGTGCTCGAAAGAATCCACACAGCTGATGAACATTGCTGCCCCTGCTCTCAGCTTTCCTACCGGGAGTGGAGGGAAGAGGGAGCGCGAGGCCGAGAGGAGTGTTTGGTGGCGGCTGGCGGGGGTGTCGCCAGGGCAGGGGGCCTGCCGGGAAGCGTCGCCACGGCCAGTGTGGTGTGTCCACTTGGAAGTCACACTGGCGGTGTGGCTTCCCGGGAGGTGTCTGCGTTTGAATTTCAGAGTTTCCATACAGCGCATTGCAGGGCGGAGGTTGGCTTCGTATTCTGCAAAGTGGGGGTGCCTGTGACCTGCAATCACCCGTTCTCATCTCAGATCTGCTGAATCTCTGTGTCGAGCCTGGCGCTTTCCAGAAACCTGATTCTTGCTTGAGAACCTTAGAAGAAGTAGACGTTTTGGAGTAAATGTGTGTTCTTCTTAACTTGCACATTTAGACAGTTCACTCACTCACGCAGCAACTCTCTACTGAGTGGCCATCCTGGGCTAAGCCCTGGGCTGGGCGCTGGGTCCGCAGCCCAGCAGAGGGGACTGCCCGCCCCCTGGTGATGCCCACGACGACATCGTGTGGGGGAGCACAGAGGATGGGGGCGCTGGAGCAGGAGCCCCCAGACACGGGGATGGGCTCAGGTCAGGCCTCCCCAGGCTGTGAGTTGGAGCTGAGGCCCAAAGGATGCGGAGCAGGAGGGGAGGGGCAGCAGGTGCGAGTCCCCAGACGGCGGTGGCGGGCGCTGGAGCCGGAGCAGAGGGGCCGGGGGCCGGGGGCAGGACGGGAGGAGGGGCTGTGGAGACTCAGGTTTGGGGCTGGACTCAGAATGTGGTGAACACTGTGGGGCCTGGAGAGAGGAGACCTCTGGGTCTGTCTGAGAAGCTGCTGGGAGGTAGGTGTGGTGGGCACAGGCCTCGGGAGGGCCCGTCCAACCGAAACCTGTAACACTCCTGTCTGGTCTGTGTCTCCCTGTAGATCCTGCCTGGCCTGTATATTGGCAACTTCAAAGGTGAGTTCTCTCTTTCCATTATTGTGGCAGAATATGCAAAAAACTATTAAATACGCCGTTCTAACCTTTGTTCAGCGGCAGCAAGTACATTCTCGCTATTGTGCAGCCGTCACCCATCCCAAGCACGCTTTCATTTCCAGCCGAGTCTCTGTCCCCACTAGACACTACTTCCTGTCCGGCACCCCAGCCCCTGGAAACCACGCTCCTGCCGCCCGTCTCCGAGTCTGACTGCTCCGGGCCTCGTGTGCGCCCGCCCGCGTGGTCCCGCTGTGACTGGCTTGCTTCACGGAACTTGACGTCGCTCTTCCGTTNCCATCCCAAGCACGCTTTCATTTCCAGCCGAGTCTCTGTCCCCACTAGACACTACTTCCTGTCCGGCACCCCAGCCCCTGGAAACCACGCTCCTGCCGCCCGTCTCCGAGTCTGACTGCTCCGGGCCTCGTGTGCGCCCGCCCGCGTGGTCCCGCTGTGACTGGCTTGCTTCACGGAACTTGACGTCGCTCTTCCGTTGCTTAGCTTGTGTCGTACTTCCCTTCCTTGTTGAGACTGAAGAACGGCGTGTGGATGAGCCGCAGTGTCTGCCCTTCACCTGTGGATGCACACGGGTGTCTTTTCGCCAGGGGTGAGCTTGCTTTTGTAAAGCTCAGCTTTAGGCTCCCGTGTGTGATGGAGGCGGTGTGGACTCAGGGTGTGCAGTCTGGTCTGGACAGGACCCCCACCGGTAGCCTTACCCTTGTGCCCCAGCAGCTCGGCCCGTGGCTCAGAGAGCGGTGCAGAGAGCCCTGCAGGGCCCACTCTGACCTCTGACCTTCATTTAACTGTACACACATGTTGGAGTTTTATTATCACAAGAGGATGGCTAAAAGGCACATTTAGCAGTCATATAACTTGTTTATCATCTTTATCACTTTTATTTTCTAGTTAGTAATAAAATTTCAGAGACCTATTTTTTTAGTCACCTGGGGAAAATAAGTGGAAGTTTCATCTCTAGCTGATTATTCTTATCACGCATTTCTCTGCAGCTTCTTTGATATTTAATGATATGCTTTTAGCTATTGACTTTTCATGTTTAGCTTATTTGTCTCAAAATGCTCTGTAGTTGCAAAGGTGAGTAGAAAGCCACAGAGCAAAGTGTGCGG
>SJYS01023840.1:128786-160432 GCA_006410695.1 Philantomba maxwellii
GCCCCCCTGGGGGGAGGGCGGGGGTGTGTCATGGATGGGCCGGACACAGGCAGCACCGAGCCTGCCGTGCTGGTGGGGAGTCCCTCCTCCCCACGCCTCCCTTTCTGGACACACGCGCTGGAACAGACTCCTGTCTGTTTTCTGGTTGTGTAAATCTGCCAGTTCAGGTTCACATTGACTCTTAAAACAATCTCTGACATCTCTGCCCTGATGTTCATATCCTCTTCCCCTCTGGGCTCAGAGGGCAGCTAATTGGCCTTAAAGAGAATTCTGAGCACACTGGACTGACCTGCTAGAAGGTGTTAAAGCGGTCCTGGAGTTCCTAAGTCAGTAAGCTCTTCTGTTCTGAGGAAGCAGGGAGTGCTTTGCGGCAGGTGGGCGGGTCGGGCTGGATGCTGGAGCATCTTTATGGTTACTTAATGAGTTGTTATCAATGGTTTCGTGGGGAGAGGGGAATGTCTTTGAGTTTGGAAACAATATGGAATTTAGGATAAATTCTTGGATGTAGAATTGCTGGGTAAAATCAAAAACTGTAGTAAAACCCAACCAAATTCAGGACTCCCGCCAGTTGCCCCAGCACACTTGCGGACGGCAGGCCTTGGTCTGAGCAGCAGAGGACTGAGTCCCCCTAAGACCCCTGCTCAGGGAGAGCACGTGCGCGTGCGCGTGTGGGGGGCGGGCTGAAGCCCCCAAGGCCGGCTCCAGCTGCACGTGTGCTCCGCACCGTCGTGCCCGCGGCTGTAGACAGCTGGGTGCATGCCGTGGTCGACAGTGCACTTGCACGTGTGGACAGACACGTGCTCTCGGGAAGAGCCATCCCAGGGTGTGTGTGTGCGGGTGGCGCCACCGCAGAATAGAAAGGCCGGGACTGGGCTGAGAGTGCGGGCAGCAGACGAGCCTCCTTCCGTCTCCCTCTCCATCCCAGCCCTCTGGACGGCCGCGGAGCCCCTGTTTGGTTCCCTGAGTCACGCAGCAGGTTCGCGTTGGCTATCTATTTCGCATGAGGTGCTGTGAGTTCCCACCTCACTCTCTCCGTCCATCTCTCCCTCCCCACCCCCATGTCCGTGGGCCTGTTCTCTGTGTCTGTTTATCCACTGCTGTTCTATCTCAGTAACACTGTTTTTTAAAAAAAGGAAAACTCAGGGAGATAGTGATAGAGAAGCCTGGTGTGCTGCAGTTCATGGGGTCACAAAGAGTCGGATGCAACTTAGCAACTGAACAATAACAAAACAATTACTGATTTTCCAACTTCGTTCCTGGGTGGAGTCAGAGTCTGAAAGATCCTGGCCCACAGTGTCTCCTCCAACTGAGCAGACCCTCCCCGTGCCCCTCCCAGCCCAGCGGCTCTGAACGCCTCTCCTGCTGGCTGCCTCACCTTGTCTGGGAGCCTAATGCTCCAGCTTGACCGTTTCACTACTTGTCCAAAATATACAGCCTGGTGGGGATTGGAAAATCACATTTGAGTTAAAACGTGGAGGATGCCTGTCTGTGGACCCTAAATAAGTCCAGTTCCTGCCAAGTTCAAAGCTCACATAGATCACAACTTGGTGTAGTTGGGGACTGGGGGGCTGGATGAGTCCCCGTGTAATGGATTGAGAGGCTGTTTGAGGTGGTTGGAGCAATTAAGAAAGTCAAAATAAAGCCAAAATTTTTATATTACTTTTAAGGATTATTTTCCTGACTTTAGAAGTGGTATATGCTTATTGCAGAACGTTTTAGAACGGTGCTTCTTCGTCTCTACTATTACTCACTAAGGCTTATTCGGAATGTGGCCCTGCCAGCTTGACTAAGCTGGAGCCCAGGAATCTGCCTTTTTAAAAAAATCCGAGAGGCTCTTAGGCATGTTGAACTTTCACAGCCGTCTGTACTGAACACACACGCGCGCGCGATGAAGCAGAGACCTCGTGCACCTCTGCCTCCGCGGACGGCGGCTGTCGGGCCGCCTCCCTGCCGCGGCTGCCCCATGCTGGCTGTCTCTGTCTGTGCAAGTTGAGTCCGCATTGTTCCTTGTGGTGTGGCGCCTGCTCCCCGCCCCCGTTTAATGCTGCTTCCTGAGTGCTTCCTCGTGGCGCTAATATTCTCCAGAAACAGAATGATCAGACGTCCGCTCTCAGCCATCCTGCCCTCTCGCTTTAGGAAGCGTGTCCCAGGCGTGGGCCTCCTTGTCTCCTGCGGCACCCTGCTCTGTAGATGAGCAGGAGTTCCAGCTTGAGGGGATCCGCGTGGCTTTCTTTTCTGGGTGGGTTCATAGGAAGAGAATATAATTTGGTGTCTCCTTAGTTTCATATGCAGGTAATTTAATAGCCAGACGACTTATGAGCTACTTTGTTTGGACTTTCCAGAAAGTATCCATTTTTAGTTTAGCGTAAGTGGATGCAGTTGTTGTAAACCGCGTCGCGCCCGCATCTGGGCCGTTCCCCGTTGGACATTACGGTCGGTTAGTCTCTGGCAGGTTCCTGTATCTTAGACAGAAGGTTGTTTTGTATTTAATTTTACCTTAGATTACTAATCATTAAGAGGTAATTTAAAATATTTGAAATATCGTTCTTTTTCCACGTTTCATGTGCACAGCTAACATGAGGGTCTGCAACTTAATAAGCATCAGCTACAGCATGACGTAATGGTTCATTTCCTTTACACAGCACTAATCATCACTGTAATATCTATCAGTCGACATGCTTTTCAAGTTTTATATGACCACTTTGTATCAAAAGGCTTGTCAGTCGGAAATAGACTGAGTGGTCTGCAGAATACCTAAAGTAGCTCTAGACCCCCTTTGCTGTGCAGTCGCTAAGCGTATCCACCCTTTGCAACCCCGTGGACTGCAGCCCGCCAGGCTTCCCTGTCCCGCACTCTCTCCTGGAGTTTGCTCAGACTCATGGCCCTTGAGACAGTGATGCCATCAGCCATCCCTGTCGTCCTCTTCCCCTCCTGCCCTCAGTCTCTCCCAGTATCGGGGTCTTTTCCAATGAGTCGGCTCTTCGTGTTAGGTGGCCAGAGTATTGGAGCTTCAGCTTCAGCATCAGTCCTTCCAATGAATATTCGGGGTTGATTTTCTTTAGGATTGATTGAGTTGATCTCCTTGCAGTCCAAGGGACTCAAGCACCTCAAGCACCACAATTCAATTACAAATTTTTAAGAAAGAAACATGCAAGTAATTTTGTGTTTTTTCCTTAAGGAGTAATTCACTTGCAGAAAATACTAAAATGTCCCCCCCTTTCTTCTGTGACAGATGCCAGAGATGCCGAGCAGCTGAGCAAGAACAAGGTGACACACGTTCTGTCTGTGCACGACAGCGCCAGGCCGATGCTGGAGGTGAGGGTGCTGGCCTGTGCCCCCGGCTGCGCTGTGCTCCTGGGCGGGGAGCTGGCCAGGCCGTGTGTGTTCTGCAGCAACAGCTCCGGGTCCTGGCTGCGCTCAGCCCGTGCTTGGCCACGCCTGGGCCTGGGCCTCTGTCTGGGCTGGGCCGGCAGCGGGTGCTTCTTGTTCTCACCACCCTCCTGTATGTCACTGCCTTGACTTTCTTGGCTGAACACCGAAGAGCAGGCTGATGCAGTGTTTCCCTCTAGATTTTAAGGACATTTAAAACCCATTTGCATTCCTTTCAAAATTGCCTCCTGTTTAACCCCAAAGAATCCGTGCTGCTGTTTCCTGCTTTCTTTTTCCATTTGAGCTCAATTGTCTATCTTTTGCATTTCGGAAGACAAGGCCTCGGAGGATAGGTTGTCCCTAGACATTTTCTAGCGCTTCTCTCTGCAGACGGTCAGTGAAGAAGCTGTTGTTGTGTTTCAGGTTTTAAAGTAAATAGGATGTGTCTGCCTGTACACTGATTCCAGAAACATCTTCAATTTTGCCCTAATGGATGGTTTGAGCTGTTGGCTGGGAGCACGGTCTCTCTCTCTGTTTATTAGCCTTGACAAAGCCCAAGCTACCTCTTTTCAGAAAATAGTGTGAATATGGTTGTGAAATGTGTGTGTGTGTGTTTCTATTTCAGGGTGGGGTATTGGAAGGGAGGTGTGGCTCGTTCTGAAAGAGCCACATTCATGTGGCTCATCATTCAAGCAGTTTTCACTAAAATTCATATTATACAAGAGTAGGTAATATATTCTTATTTCAAAGTTATCAGTTTTACCTGGCCATTAGAGCTGCCGGATTTCAGTCAGTGTCCAAAAAGATGAGAACTTAGAGTAATAAGCAGTTCCGCTGACGTCACCGTAAGGGGACCGCAGGAGCTGGGCCCGCTCTCTCTATGGACCCGAGCTCGCAGCGCCCGCTGCCGCGTCGTCTCCTGGTTGTGTTGCGGCGTATGATTTGTGCTACAGCGTGGTTTTATTGGAAACCACAGCAACAAAGCATCATTGTTTTGGAGGCTGGCGTCTCCTCTGAAAACAGGGATCCACTCTCCATGTATCAACAATAGTTTGTTGAACACATGGCCAAGCTATGGCCTAGGTGATAAGTTAAATGCAAGCTGGTCGTGACTGACTTCCTCTTCAATCGCAAGAGGAGGCTCAGGTGTCCCTTATTCTAATGCACTGCATCAGCGTCCTGCCTGCCCTGACCCTCCAGGCTGCCTCGTGGCGTTGGACCCCGCTGCCCTCAGCTGCCATCACGTGGGAAGCCGGCCAGGAGCCTGTGCCACCGCCACTTGTGCCCACAGAGCTGGCCTTCACGTCTCGGAGGGAAGAGCCCCACCCTCGCTCGTCCCACCCCCCACTTTACCCACAGGAGCGAGGGCTGGGGGGCTGCGAGTGGAGCCCGTGCGATTGCGACCTGGTGTGAGCAGGGCGCTGTCGGTGTGCGGGTGTCAGCGCTCTGGGCAAAGCGTGCTCCCTCGCCGCCTGACTGCGTGTCCTCGGCACTCCCTGCGAGAAACAAGGGGCGCTGAGCCTTTCCCCTGGGACTGCCTCTTGCGTTTGGGGATGTCCTGTTTCTGGCTTTGGGCGCTGCTATTATCTCACTCAGTGAGTACTTTCCTGCGATCTCATGTTTGCTCCAAGTTAGACCTCTGTTTTATAGCATAACATAGTTTATCACTGTCCTGCTTATTTTATTCATTTTTAACTTCACGAGTGATTCATGAGTATGTTCTTATTTTAAACATTAAAGCAATAGATTCTCTGATTGGACAAGTGGAAACACAGAGGCATTACAGTGATGTGGATGAGCCTGCTCGCCTTCAGGGAATGGACAGAGGGAGTCTGCCGGGGTCTGAGAGCTCTAGACCTTCGCTGAGCCTCTGCCTGATGGGTAAATGTAGTCGTCGCTCTTAAATTTCAAACTCAGGTCCAGAAGCCATAGTCTCACCAGGCTGAGACGAGTCTGGGAAGTTACCTCCGCGCTGTGCTCGTCCTGGCCCTTGGAGGAGAGCAGGACCGGGATGGGGTCAAAGGGAAGAGCATGTGCCGCGCTGAGAGCCAGCCTGGAGAGGGCAGGCGGGACAGGGCACGGGAGACGACAGAGCCGCTCCCCACTTCCCTATCTGGGGTCTTCAAGGCCCGGAGTGTTTGTGGAATGTACCCCGGCTTTCTCTGGGCAGACCCGGGCTGGGGCACGCTAGACGTGGGGAGGCAGATGCTGTCTAAAATTGAGAGGTTTGGGTCCTGTCACATCCTAGTGGAAGTTCTAGGGATCTGGAGACTCTGGCTGGGGGAGTGCCAATGCCTCCTGGCGGGGCCCTGCCTCCACGGGGCCACCTGCTCATCACCAGGGCCCGGGAGCCCAGCCTGCACGTGGCAGCGTCCTGGCTGCTGTGGAGTAACCGGACCCAGGGCCTAGCACATCACCTCTAGCAAGTGGCCGGGCTGGGGAGGGGCCATTGCCTTGTAGCTTAATTTCAAATAGGAATTAAGCCCAAACCGTAATTATAACATTGAAGGAGGAACATCCCTTCCTCTGACTCCACGTTGAGGGCCGGGCAGGGGAGCTGCTTCTGCTGAAAATGTTTCCCTTTTTTGTGAGATGTGTCTTCAGCGCCTACTGGTTGCTCCAGATTTGAGGGGGTGGTGAAAACTGCTCTCACAAAGACTGCGCTCTTTCAAATCAGAAACCCCATGTTGCTTGTAGGTGCTGAGGAAGTAATATTGAGCAATGAAAGGTTTCTCCCTTCCCCTGAGAAAAGAGCCAGAGGCCTGTCTTTCTAATGTAAGAATTTCAGAGCTCGTTTCATTTTCCGTGTTGGTATTTAACCAGAGCACCTGCAGGAAACAGCTATTTTTCACTCTTAACAAAAATACTCTTAAAGTATTCTCATTCCTTCACTGGGCTAATGACACAGAGAATTTAATTTTAAAGTGATTTCTATTTTCAGATTAAATAGAAGAAGCTAATTTGCATACGTATGCTCACAACAGGGCATTGTGTGCATGCCAGATAGGTGTTTTGAGCTTGAGTTCAGCTTGGATATTCTTCCCATTTTGAGTTGTGACTTATATTTTGAACCGTTTATGCATTTGTTTTTGTTTTCAAGATTAGGATGTTTTCATAGCCCAGCATTTACTCCTGGCGATTCTGTTTTATATTTTCTTTGACACGAAAACATTTTTTGAGGTGTCCAGGCTCAGAATTTAACGTTGTTGGTTCTGTTTGCAGCTGACCACTTCTGCTGGCTCTGATCCTTCCTGTGTCTGTGTGTCTGCACGTACAGGTGTGTGTCTCCCAGAGACGCCGGGTCTGTGTGGACGGTGGTCCTGAGTGCCTGAGGGGCTCCTGGAGGGGCTGGCCCCCTGCCACCCGTCTGTCTGGTGGCCCCCTCCGTTTCTCGCCCTCAGAAGCTTTGCTGCCTTCCCAGATGTAAACGAGCCCACCCAGGGTGTGCAGGGGCACTTGAAGTTTAAGAGACTTGCTTCTGTGTCCACGTCTCTCTCTCCCTCCTCTTGCCCCCGCCCCCGACGAGTCCTCCCATCCCTCGGAGCTGGGCCCGGCTCTTGGTCTGAGGAGGACACTGCGGTGCCCGCCAGCCTCAGGCCTGCCGCCCTTTCCCCGTAGCGTCTGTGACCATCGAGAGGCTGTCTCGCCCTGTCCTCCCGAGCTGGCCCTCGCTGCGGGCAGTGGGCTTCTTGGTCTCCCCAGCACTCGGCCCGGCTCTGGCTCTGAGTGTGCTTAGTCTCCATGCCGAGTGCTTTCAGCTTCGCCGCCAGGTGAGAAGCCAGGTCTCCGGGGCTCTGCGACCGCCTTCAGGGTGTGGAAGAAGAGTGGAGTCTCCCTGGCCACGGCGCTGCACACTGACCACAGCGCTGCGAGGCCAGCGGTCGGGTCGCGCAGGGCCGCCTCCCCGGGCGTGCCCGCCGTCGGGAAGCCCGGCGTGCAGAGGGGCACGCGCAGCTGGTGTGGCCTGCAGTCCAGGGAGCCTGTGGCTGAGCTCCCGCCACCGAGCGACGCGCCTGTAGCTCTGACGGACCTCAGGGGCCTCCGGCTGCCTTGGGTCTGCATCAGAAGCCTGGTCCTACAAGGACAGTGCAGTCTCAGATATGGACAGCGGGTGATGAATTAAAAGGCTTCCCACAGCAAGGCAGGTGAGGTGGGGGCAGAGTGCGCTGAGACCTCGTCTCAGGCCCCGGGGCTTAGAGGTAGGCCGTGGGAAGCTGAGAGGGCTCCCCGGGCTCCAGGCCTGCGTTCCGATTCTCAGGGAGGCCTGTGCCCCTTGTCTTCTGCAGAGGCTTCCTAGGCAGAGCCGGCTCTGCCCTCCTCCCAACCTGGCGACCTTGCCAGCTTGGCCCTTAGGACCCCAAGCCCCGTCCTGTCCACGACCTTCACGCCACGGGAGCTATTACCACGAGCCAGAGCCTGTTGGACGCCACACGCCTCGTCCCGGGCGCACGGGTGCAGGCAGGAGACTCCCTGGGGCCTGCTTGTGAGCCTGTTGGACGCCACACGCCTCGGCCCCGGGCACACGGGTGCGGGCAGGAGGCTCCCTGGGGTCTGCTTGTGATCGGGAAGCTGGAGCCGGCCCTCACACCCAGCAGAAAGGCCCTGGCCAGCGGTGATGCCTCTGTAGAAAAGAAATGCTCTGCAGCCATTCGAAAAGAAGAGGAGGGCTTATACGTATGCAGAGGAAACAGTTAACCACTAAGCAAAAGAAGCAAGTTGTAGAATAACACCCACACCATGACCCCATTTATGTACATTACACATTAATAATGTACTCCTGTACGTACACATACGGGCTTCCCAGGTGGCGCTAGTGGTTAAGAACCCGCCTGCCAATGCAGGAGACTTGGGTTCGATCCCTGGGTCGGGAATATCCCCTAGAGAAAGGCATGGAAACCCTCTTCAGTATTCTTGCCTAGAGAATCCCGTGGACAGAGGAACCTGGTGGGCTACAGTAGGGTCGCAAAGAGCTGGACACAACTGAAGTGACCTAGCATGCATGCATGCACATATGAGTGTGTGAAGGTATGGATAAGAGTTTGCAAGGACCATGTCATACTCCCAGGATTGACAAAGGGGAGTCAGTTAAGAGAAGAGGGTAGGAACAGAGTGTCACTTTTTTCTTATTTTCCTCAATGGGAGGGTCTTCATAGCATCTTTTTGCATGGCGGGATCATGAAAGGAAGATGAGCAGGTGGCCACCTCTTGGAGTCTAGAGCCGTGACAGGCAGGCTGCACTTGGATGTCTAGGCGTGGCCGGAGCGGGTTGTATTTGGGAGCAATGTCCCCCATGGATTCACATGTAAACGTGTGACCTCAGACATGCTGCGTGCTCGTCACCGGTGGTCAGTGCCCACAGAGCGCCTCTTTCCGCCCTCCTGATCTTCGGGGCGGCAGCCCGTGGCCCGCCTTCTGACTGTATCCACCTTATTTTCAGCGTCAGCTGTGTCTCCCTCTGGCTGCTTCAGCTGATGTCCTTTTAGAGCTCAGGGTCCCCTGGTGACGCAGGTTGGACACTGGGCAGGAAGTCCCGATCGGAGTGGCTGGCGTGGATGAGCTCGGTCACTCACGGGCATCACCACCCGCCGCACGCTCGCCACGGCCGCTGAGGCTCAGGGCCTTGAAAGCTGCCCGCTGTCGGGCCGGGGCCGCTCAGCCTGACAGCTGTCGCCGTCTCTCCACTGAGCCCTTGAGTGTCGGTGGCGCGACCTGCACCGAAGGCCTGCAGGTTTCGTGTGTTGAGGTAAATTTGTTTGAAGCCAACCCCAGACTTAAATAGAAATGAGTCAAATAGAGATGGTTAGGGTAGGTATCGAAAACTGTCTAGTAATCTCTCTTTCTTAAATCCAGCTGTGTCTGAGCTCCATGTGTGGGGGCAGTCAAGTGCAAAGACGGCGGCCCCCACCACGCCGGTCCCTGGCTGCGGGCCTGCTGTGTCAAGTGGAGGTCTAGAGCTGGAGTTCCAGCTTGGATGGGCCAGAGGGGCAGAGATCGTCAGGGGTTCGTTGGTTCTAGAGAGGAGAGCGGCCTTCTCGTCTCCGAGTGAGCTAACTGCCTGGCTCCCCGGAGCCCCTGCCCTTCAGCTGCGGGTGGTCTCTTGACGTCGCCCACTTTCCGATCAGCCACCCCATGCGAGTGAAGGCTTTCGCCCGGCACTCTCCTCCCTAGACTTTCCTCTCAAGCCCCAGTTTCATGAGCGTCTCCTGCTGAGGCCCCTGTGCGCTCAGGCCTGAGATTGGTGCCAAGTGCTGCTCCTCGTGCGGGGATGGGGGATGCTCCTGGGTCGGACCCCTCCCAGACCTCTGGGGGATATGACAGGGGTAGGATCTGCCAGGACTCGCAAACCAAGGGCTCAGGAGAGGTGAGGACCGTGTCCCGTGCCCGCTGCTCCAGCTGGAGCGGCAGCCTGGACACGCTGCGACAAGACGGCCTGCGAGAGTCCGAGCGCCAGCCGGTCTGTTTGTGAAGAGCCTCGCTCCACGGGCTGGAGGTTGGGAGGACTTTGTGAAGGGGAGTGATGAGGCAGCCTGGCAGGACTGGTGTGTCCGGTTTGGGGGGAGGTGTGCCCTCAAGTGGGACCAGCCCTTCCTGAACGGTCAGGAAGGGGGAAATGAGCCCTGGGCCGTAGGGCGCGTGTGGATGGTGGCTGGGTGCCGAGTGGCTCGGCTGGTCAGCGCGGTGGGACGAGGGTGGTGCCATCTTCAGCTCTCTCTTTGGCTAAATTGGGCGTTATTCCTTCACATTCAGCAGATGCTGGTTGAGTGCATGCCTCGTAGCAGGGACTGGGTATAAAACACAGTGAGGAGTAAGGTGCCGCCCGGCACCAGGAGACGGCCTGGAAACCCTAGATCCGTGCAGACTGGTGCCTTCCCTGCAGAGCTGAGGGGCTGGCACCACCTCCCTGCCGGGTCCTGCGGGCCTCGCCACGGGGCCGGCACCATGGCGCGACCCGGGAGGGTGAGGGGGCTGCTGGGCAGGGGCAGGGCCTGGGGTCTGGGCAGCGCCTGCGGGGGCCCAGGTGTGCAGGCGCAGGCAGGCTCCAGGCCGCCGGAGGGCTCAGCTGAGCAGGTCTGCAGGGAGCCAGGCTGGGGGGGCACAGGGGTATCAGGGGAAGTTTCATTTGTCCAGCTGAGGAGTCTGAGCTTCATCTTGCGTGAAGCTGTCAGCAAAGGTTCACGAACAAAGTCAGGTGACACACTCACGTTTCCTTCCCAGGAGGCGGGAGTCGGTGGAGCTGACGGGCGGTGAGCAGTAAGACGGAGGGCTTGCCGCACTCTTGCCTGAGGTTGGGGGAGGGCCTCAGCCCGAGGGGACTCGCTTTCAGGGGCCTCAGTGTCAGCGTGTTTCTGGGTCCAGGTCAGGACGGTGCGGCAGACCAGCGGGACCCCGCGTGTCGTGGCGGCTGGCGGCGGGCCCACGGGTGTTGAGGGTGCCGCAGGCTCCTTGGGAGAAGGGCCTTCAACTCTATAGTCAGAAGTTTGAGTGAGCAGTTAAAGGTGGTTAGTTGGTTAAGACCCAAAGCAGAGTTAAACGGCTCTATGGGGGCCGTTGTTGTTTTTAGCCACAGGAAAAATGCTGATTTAAATGTAGCCTGGTTTACTGAAGACTGGTTTAAGCAAATCTGCTACCTGCAGGTGCTCCTGTGATTCATCCTTAGGAGCTGCTGCCGTGGGCCCTGCGCCTGCCAGGCCTGCAGGGGAAGCGGGCCCACCTGGCCCGAAGCTTGTGGGAAGCAGCAGCCCCAGACGGTAGGCTGGCCTCGCTGTGGCCGAGGTCCTGCCGTCCCCTCTCTTGCTCTGACTCCTGGGATGGTTCGGAGCCTGCATGTGCCCCGAGGCAGAGGCTGGTGTCGGGCCCCAGGTCTGGATTGAGAAACTGTTTCTCTCCTTTCAGTTGTCATCACAAGGAGCACAGATGTCGTTTCAACATTCGGAACTGGGCAGGGTGTCTCCAGCAGCTCTGCCCTCTCGTCCAGGGGAAGACCAGTGAATGCGTGGTGAGGGGGCGGCAAGCCGTGGCTGCCGCAGCCCTGGCTGCCGGGGTGGACACTGTGCGTCTGGGTCTGGGCGGGAGCCTCCTTCTCTGGAGGGCCAGCTGTGGACCTTGTCCCAGCTGCAGGAACCACGGAGCCTGGGAAAGGAGAGGCCGTCCAGTGTTGCTCCCCTAGCCGGGAGGGATGCTCCCTGACCCGTGTGGTCGCCTGGGATCCGGGGCAGCAGCGTGGAGCCCGGACCACAGCTTCGGCCTTCTGGTCTGGGGAATTGTCCTTTAGCCAAGACATTTAAAGGTCATTCCAGACTGTGCTGGCTCTCAGAGGAGGCGGGGCCTGGTCCAGCCTGAGTCTACCTGTTCAACCAGACCAGTCCCCCAGCCTCCAGGTGGAAGCCACACCCAGCTCCACAGATGGACCCAAAGTGACGGAAGTCAGGCTGTGTTCATGCAGACGCCTGACTCACGCTCCCAGCTCCTGCGCCTGAACGGAGCCCTCCGCACGCTGCTCCTGCGGCCCCTGCGCTCGCTGGGGCTTCCTGCCCGTGCTTTCCGCTAGGCATCTTCAGGTCCTGCCCACCCCAGGGACCGCCGGCCTCCCCACACTGCTCTCCCCTCTGTGCCCACTGCGAGAGGATGCAGCTGCCAAAATGAAAACAGCCGTCAGGCTGCTCCGGTGGCAGCTGGCGGGGAGGGAGGGGGCTCGGTGAAGACTGCCCTTCAAGGAAGGCCTGGGACGCGGATCAGCCTTAGAGCCGAGTGAAGCAGCCCCCGGTCCTGTTGGGGGCTGGGCACCCACACTGCAGTATGACCCACGCCCCAGGGAGCTCAGTCGTCTCTGACCCCCACACGTACCTCCCTCAGAGAGAGAGGACGCGCTTCCTGACGCCCAGGGAGGTGGGAGTCGTGGGCTCATGTGCTGGCCGGCACCGCACGTGTGCGTCCTGACCTGACCCTACCCCCACAGGACTGGCCAGCTGCCAGGCTAGGGACAGCGCCCTGCTCTGGGTCCGTGTTTGCTAACCCTTTTGGGGGTCTAATCCCTCTTGGAGGATGCGACGTCATGCCCAAGGGACCTGGAATGCTGCTTAGGAAAAATACTCAAGTTCCGAGGCTCGTAATGCGCTGGAGGACGTGCAGCAGCCTGTAGGAAGGTCTCGTCCCCTCGCGAGGGGTGGAGTCTGGACTCAGGCGCTCAGTTCCCTGTGAAAGGAGCACAAACAACATCCCAAATGCTCTGCTCCTCCCCGAGGCAGGAGCCAGCACCGTCATTCCTGCAGAAGGCGAGAAATGGTGGGCCTCGTATAGTCCAGGCGGCGGGCACGCGACCCTCCGGGCCCCGCGAGCTCTCTGCAGCCCGACCTGTGCTGGCAGCAGCATGCGCCTTGTTCCTGCACCAGCACTTCCGGCCATTCCGCACGTCACACGCTGACTCTCATCTCCTTGTTTAAAGGGGTCCCGTGCTGGCAGGAAGCCCCTCGGCCCCTCTCTCTCGGGAGCAAGGCGTGGGGCTGGGCTCGAGTGGTGGTTTGGAGTCGGGCGACCCCGCTGTGTCCCCACGCCTCCCGCGCGAGAGACGAGCTCTTGGTTGTGACGGGACTATGGGAAGTGTCTCCATCTGTGCAGGGCTCGGCGCGCGTCCGTCGGGGCCAGGTGGTGAGTGCGTCGGGGTGCTCTCTGCCTCCCCTCTCCCCCGTGTCGTGACGGGAGCCGTGGGCGACCCGCAGATGGCAGGCGAGGCTGTGTCCCGATGCGCACGGGCCTGTGTGTCAGCTCCGGTCCTCATGGCTGGGTGGCAGGGTTTGCAGCCAGGCACACCAGTGACAGCCTGCGTGTTCCCGGAGCCCGCATCGGGCCTGAAGCTTGGGGCTACTGCGTCCCCAGTGCAGTGCACACCTGGCAAGGCCCGAGCACCCGGCCTGCCTCCACCGCAGGGACNGGGCTGTTTGACCAGCCAAGATGGACAGTTAGGTGAAGCTCCGCCTCTGTGTCTTCCACAGCCAGACTGCCCCCTGGTCACTCCCAGAGAGAGCTTCATCCACGGTGACTGTCAGCGTGGCCGTGCCGCGTCAGCACCTGTTAGGTGACCCTGTAGAACTGCTCGGTTTGGGGAGATTTTGCCTAAACTGCTCCGTTTTCATGAGTCACGTCAGGCACACCCCCAACAGGAAGAACCCAGAAGAGGGTTGGGTGGTGTGGGTGGCGTGGCCTCCCCATCGCCCACCCGTGAGGCCCAAGGAGCTCGGACACACCGACTGTGCCCACTCTAGCAAAAGGAGCTTGAGCAAAAATAAGCGCTTGGCTTCTCCATCTGTGGACCTGGCAAGTCAGATGCGTGTCATCTTTTGACTAACCTGAAAGAAGCCAACAGGTGCTGGAGGGCTCTCATTTGCATTTTTTCTCACAAAATCAAACTGAAGGCTAAATCTTGTCTCTCCACTCTGACCTTCCCACCCCTCCCCGCCCACCGGGCACCACAGAGTTCTTGGAAGTTGTTATTTGTGGTAGAGTTTCCTAAATTTAGCCGGTGCAGAGCAGTCGGTGGCCAACGGGGACGTTAAGAAAATGCACCGTCAGTTTAGAGCCGGGGCTTCAGGCGCTCCGTGTGCAGCTGAGGGAGGACTGCCTTCTGCGCGGTTTTCTGCAGGAGTTTCTCTGAGACTTTTGCTGGGGTCTCAACAGCTAAACAGAGAGCTGGTGGGACCCCACCCTCTGGGCCTTCCCTGCTCGGGGTTTTATGCCGATGTCCAGATGCAGTCTCTGTGCGTATAATTGGCACTATTTCTCCTTAGAACGCTGACTGGTGACAGTTCCTAAACTGAGGAGAAATGCTAATCGACGCGCCAGGACTTGGGTCTGGCTTCCACGTGTGTGAATGATCTGGGCACCACGTGGGCTTTCTCCACAGTGAGACTCTGCCGGGGTGGGGGCCGGGTGAGCAGTAACAGACCGCGGGGCCGTCAAACCTGGCCCGTTTGTCCGCAAGCAATTTCAGGTCAGCAGTTGCCATCCTTTGGGTCTGTGACCTTAAGAGTGTGCCCAGACTGGTTTTTTCAGGGTTTACCTACCTTTAGGGTTATATAAAAGTTCAGAAGCTGTCAAATTCATAGAGAAAGTAGAAGGTTCTGAGGGACTGAGGCAGGGTGAGAGTTAGTGTTTAGTGGGGAAAGTTTCTTTTTGGGAAGATGAAAATGTTCTAGAGACAGATGACGGGAATATGAACGGAACACATGTAGTGCCAGTGGCTGGACGCTTAGAATGGTTAATCCTCTGTTATGTATATCATACCGCACGACAAGCGGAGCGCGTGTCTCAAGGAGACAGACTTTTTTTAAATTAGTGGGCTTGTTTCTGATCAGGTGTGAGACAGTTCAAGCCGGATTCTCTCTGATTTTCTGTTTCTGCTCTGGACTCAGCGTTCTGGGAGTGTGGCGAAACTAGCTCCCCTGGGGTCTCAGCCTGTTTTCCCTAACCCTGCAGTGCAGCCCCAGGAAGCGGTCAGAGGAGACCTGGCCTTTTCAGGGGGCCCCCTGCACGCCCGTCCAGCTGCTGACACCGCGTGGGAGGAATGAGAAGATGAGGCTTCTGATGATGCTGTTTTGCCTGTATTTCCTGATATCCATCCCACAGGAGTCCCTTCGCCTCCCACCGGCGTTTCCTCGTAGGTTGTAGGCAGGCACAGAGGAGTTGTGTTCTCTAAGGGGTCTCCGTTAGCCTTCCTAGGAGAGAGAAGACAGCTCTGCAGGGCTTGACTTTCCTTTGAAAAGTAAAATGTCAGCGAGGTTCTTCAGAAGACTCTTACTTATGATGTTTCAGAAAGAAAAAAGCAGTGAGTTTTAGAAATTGTACTTGAAACAAGCGAGAGTTTGATCCCTTTACGAGTCCTGAAATCAGACCCTTGGCCCTGCTTTTCAAGTACTTGCCTATGTATCATTTTAAGTGTCATCTTTAGTTTCAGGCCCCAAGAAAGGCGAAACCCCTACTCTTGGTGGTTACTATGCTNCAAGCGAGAGTTTGATCCCTTTACGAGTCCTGAAATCAGACCCTTGGCCCTGCTTTTCAAGTACTTGCCTATGTATCATTTTAAGTGTCATCTTTAGTTTCAGGCCCCAAGAAAGGCGAAACCCCTACTCTTGGTGGTTACTATGCTTGTTGAAACAGAAAACTGAAAAGTATTAGAACTTTTGAGAATATAGTTAGAAAGCTCTAACCTTTTGTTCAGGACGAGCCTCTGGAATGCTTTCTGAACTTTCTTCTCACTCGAGTGCGAATTCCTGCTTCTTTTAAAACCTAACACAGAAGCTTCATCCAAAAAGCTGCTCTTGGCAATCCCGCCGCACTCCTCCTTCTTCCCGGTATTTCCCTACCTTGTGTCACACTAACTGACGTCACTTGGCATTGTGAACATCCAACACGTACGTTTTTTGCCTTTTCTTCCCTCTGGTTCCCATTTTGTCAGTATTGATGCCATTCTCAGGACATGTGAGGACATTCAAAGTGTCATGGAGCCCAGAGAAATCTGTCTTTGCACTTCAGGGCCAGTCTGTGACTTGACATTTATCAGTTCCAAAAAAGCTTACTGTTAATTGCCTTTCCACCAATCACTTTTTGGAAATACCGAATTTTTATTTATTTAGTAAGAATTTTATTTCAAAACACATAATTGATTTTAAGGTTTTTAAAATAATAGGGGTAATATGAGGGAGGAAATGCCACCTAACGGATGCTGCAGTAATGGAAACATTGGTGCTATTTCTATTACTTATGAATTTTTCAGATTGCTGTAGAATTTTGCCCTACAATGAGATATCCTTTCTTTTTTGCTGAACTTTCCATAGCTTAGCTAAACACACCATGGCCCTTATTCCTGTCTCTGCGAACTCCAGCACTACAGAGTGGGCCTTTGTTTAGGTCCAAGCAGATGAAGAATCTGTTCCACATCATCCGGAAACGTCGCAGAGCCTTGTCTTCCAATGCTGGACGGTCCCCAGCGCGTCCAGCTCTCTCGTGACCGCCGATCTGCAGAGCCTTGTCCTCCAATGCTGGACGATCCCCAGTGTGTCCAGCTCTCTCGTGGCCGCCGAGGCCCTCCAGGCAGCCAGCACCCTGGCGGCTTTCTGAGTTAGTGATTCACTGAGCTGCACACGTGTGCGGGCGCCACAGGCCTTCTTTCAGGCACNCCAGCTCTCTCGTGACCGCCGATCTGCAGAGCCTTGTCCTCCAATGCTGGACGATCCCCAGTGTGTCCAGCTCTCTCGTGGCCGCCGAGGCCCTCCAGGCAGCCAGCACCCTGGCGGCTTTCTGAGTTAGTGATTCACTGAGCTGCACACGTGTGCGGGCGCCACAGGCCTTCTTTCAGGCACCTCCCGCTCTGCACTCTGGCCTCCAAGGAGAGGCTTCGTGCTTTGCCCATGACTAAGCCAGGATCAGCAGGCGTCCTGCGTGATGCGCCCTGGCGCCTTCCTGGCAATTTTGGCTCCTTTCTTCGCTGCGTTTGCATGGTTTGCCCCCTTCCTATTGCAGGTCACGGTGAGCCGCCGGGGCAGGCGGGCTGGAGGCTGACACCTGTGCCCCCGCGTGGTGCGGCTCTGGCTATCGTGGGCCCCAGAACAAGGCTTGCATCTCACAATAGCTTTCTCTCCTTCTGCTATGCTTATGATACGGTCTTCACCGTGCTCTCATCATTCACCAGACCTTAGTAAGCGCCTGCTGTGTGCCAGGCGTCGTTCCAGGGAAGGCTGTTATTGTTGTCATTGTCTTTGAGAGAACAAGACCTTTTATTTCGTATTTTCTGTGCCTTTCTTTGAAGCAGAGGGCCCCCAGACTTGTGGCCAGGGCTGCTTGTCCCTCCGCAGGTGCGTCACAGACGGGATGCCGTGGCGGCCCCACGCCCGTCCCAGCTGGCCCGGCTGGGGGCCCCGCAGGGCCGGGAGCAGTCTCCTCAGCCTCTGTGGGGCCAGAGGGGGCGCCCCGGGCCGTGTTGCCTGGTTTTCTCCTGCCGTGTGGGGCCGGCCCCTTTCCCTTTGCGCCTCGGGCACCACCAAGGGGAAGGAGACCCCGTCAGGGAACCCCGAAGAAGCAGAGTGCGTCCGGCACACCACGCTGGCGTCGAGCGTGGGCCGAGAGCCGTTCACCCGCCTCCTTCTCCTCCTCCGCTCCGTTTCTCTCTCTCCGCCAGACGCGTGGGCTGGGCTGGCCCTGGATTCTGCTGGAATCGAGGGGCTGTTGGTTGGAACATGTAGCGGGAGCTGTCGCCCAGGGAGGGACCCTGGGACCCTCAGAGCAGCGGCGCCAGGAGCGCAGCACATGGAGGCTCTGGAGGACCGGTGGGCAGGGAGCGGGGGCCGCCTGCGGGAGCGGGGCATCTCACAAGCTTCTGGGCCCGATCCACAGCCAACCCTCCCTCGGGAGCAAAAGGAAAAAAGTGAGTGAGTCATTTCAATGGAGAATTATGAGCTGATCAGCNAGGCTCTGGAGGACCGGTGGGCAGGGAGCGGGGGCCGCCTGCGGGAGCGGGGCATCTCACAAGCTTCTGGGCCCGATCCACAGCCAACCCTCCCTCGGGAGCAAAAGGAAAAAAGTGAGTGAGTCATTTCAATGGAGAATTATGAGCTGATCAGCGAGTGTATCTACACCACGGCTTGTGTGGCCTCGGTGAAGGAAGGCGTGAAATGACTCCTCCAATAGTATCATTTCCTTTTCCCTTTTCCTTCTCTTTAAATCGGGGCTCTCGACCTCTGTGGTCAGGAGGTGCGTTAGAACTTCAGGCAGTTGCCTCGCTTCTTCCAGTGGCGCAGAGGAGCCAGGGAGAGGGGACAGAGAGAGGCAGGGGCAGCGGGCGCGGGGGAGGCGGGCAGCCTGCGCTCGCGTCTTTCCCCGCAGCTGGCCTTGCGTTTCCCCTTCGCCTGTGGGCGTTTGGCCCCTGGGATGTGCTGCTCTGTGGATGAGCAGAAACAAAACTCGTTTTCTTTAAAACCCAGAGGGGCCTTTGTCAGAAGGTGCAATGACTGGCTCAAAATTTAAAATGTGTGTATGTGAGAGAGAGAGAGAAGCAGGAAAAGTGTCGTTTCCTGCCTCTCTAATGGTGGGAGACAGACAGGGGAACTGTGTCCCCTAACCCTGGTGACTCATTTGAAAAGACCCTGATGCTGGGAAGGGCTTCCCTGGTGGCTCAGAGGTTAAAGCGTCTGCCTCCAATGCCGGAGACCCGGGTTCGATCCCTGGGTCGGGAAGATCCCTTGGAGAAGGAAATGGCAATCCACTCCAGTATTCTTGCCTGGAGAATCCCATGGACGGAGAAACCTAGTAGGTTACAGTCCACGGGGTCGCAAAGAGTCGGACACGACTGAGTGACTTCACCTCACCTGATGCTGGGAAAGATTGAAGGTGGGAGGAGAAGGGGACAACAGACGATGAGATGGTAGGGTGGCATCACTGACTCAATGAATGTGAATTTGAGTAAATTCCGGGAGTTGGTGATGGACAGGGAGGCTGGCGCTACAGTCCATGGGGTCGCAAAGAGTCGGACATGACCGAGCGACTGAACTGACCTGAACTGAACCCTGGTCTTAGTTGCAGACGACAGTTTCCACTCTGAGCCATGTCAGCAGAAAGGGGCCTTTTAAGAAAAAGTCCAGGCTTGTGGTGTCCTCAGAAGAGCTGGACAGACAGGCTGTCTTCTGAAGCTCCAGGGACAACGCACAGACCACAGTGCACAGCTGCCGTTGTGGCCTGCTGCCACGCCCACCCGCGCCCCCGCCCGGGGACGGACGCCCGGCCCATCGCCGTGACAGGGCCCCTGCGCCCCCGCCCAGGCCGCCGCCCGCGCCCGCTGGGCAGGGGCTCCTCGCTTGTCTGACTCTTCCCGTGACCCGTCTCCAAAGCTGCCTCAAGCGGGCGTGTCAGACGACGGAACCAGGTCCCAGGTCTGCACCCCAACAGCAGAGGCTGAGAAACCGTCCCCGTGGGTTCCGTGTTGGAGTGTGGGATCTGCAGCACCAGGGCCACGCGCTCCTTACACGGCGGCGCTGGCAAATGCGGCACAAAGCCCTGACCGCGTGAGCCGGCTCTGCAGCGGCAGCGCCGCCTGCGGAACGCACAGAGCTGGGCAAGGGTGGTCTTCCGACTTAAATGCTGAGGGGCTTGTGGTTGTCCGTACCATGACTCCACATATTTCTCCTTCATTTACTCTCAGGTTGGTTATTTTTCTAGGTTCTGGTATGTCCCCCCCCATTGATTTTTTATGACATGATTAGGCTATCACGAGAAAAAGGTTTAAAAGCGGTTTATTCATTCATAAGTCTTCATGGGGCCATATTGCTTTGAAAAGTTTGCTGAGGTTTCTGAACTCTCTACTTTCACCTGACACTGTAGAGTTTTGGAACTGTATCTTAAGTCCCTTCAAAGAAGAGGTTTTAATAAAATTCGAGTTCGGCATGATTTTTATAGCACGAATTTGCATAAACATTTTTATAGTGAACAATATGTGGAAAAGGAAATGGCAACCCACTCCAGTGTTCTTGCCTGGAGAATCTCAGGGACGGGGAAGCCTGGTGGGCTGCCGTCTGTGGGATCACACAGAGTCAGATATGACTGAAGTGACTTAGCAGCAGCAGCAGCAGTGAACAATATGAAGTTCATTNAACCCACTCCAGTGTTCTTGCCTGGAGAATCTCAGGGACGGGGAAGCCTGGTGGGCTGCCGTCTGTGGGATCACACAGAGTCAGATATGACTGAAGTGACTTAGCAGCAGCAGCAGCAGTGAACAATATGAAGTTCATTTTCTTTCAAACTGAGTCATTCTTGTAAAGAAGTTATTTGGGATATAAGCTTTTACAGTTCTGAAAAGCCAAGCAAAGCACATCATTTCCAGTGTGTGAAGGCCCAGGCACTTCTCCAGTGGACTCACGCGCTCCCCGCCCAGGGACTGACACACAGCACGTCATCATGACAAGACTTCTATCCTCAATGCTTCCTTGCTGGCCATTCAGGGTCTTCAGTGAAATAGATTTAAAAATGGAGAATATGAACGTGCATCAGAGGTGATGGTTTTGAAACTCAGCAAGTGGACACTTACTGAGAACTACTCTAATTATTTCGCTTTTCGTGTGCATATGGTCATGGAAAGTAACCAGGAACCTTAATTAAAGTTTCCCCACAGTTCCTTGGCAACAAAGGATGAGTGAAAAACTTCTCCTTTTTATTTTTTATATTTTGACCCGAGTAAATAGTTCCTTTAAATATGTTTCTCCACTAAGTATCATCATTTTATATATTTTTTTATCATTCCACAGGGGGTTAAATACCTGTGCATTCCAGCAGCGGATTCACCATCTCAAAACCTGTAAGTTGGTTTCTTTCTGTATTATTTGGACGTGTTAAAGGAAAAGGGCGTGCAGTCACCAGAGCAGAGGGCCCTTGGTGCCTGGCAGCTGCCCCGCAGTGAGCAGGAGGCCCTCCAAGCCTGCGCTCCGGGTGGCTGGTCCTCCCCTGAGCAGCTCTGGCGGTGTGTGTGCAAGGGACTGATTCTGTAAAAGGTGTCTCAGACCATGCTTTAGCATGCACACCTTTCCCTGTAAGCTGCTGCATTCTGTGCAATAGAAGCAGAACATGAGCCACAAATGCAAGCTACACATGTAATTTTAAATTTTCCAGGTACCACATTAAAAAGTAAGAAAGAGAGAGGTCACAACCATTTGAATAATACCTTGTATTCAACTCAGTATACCCAAAAGTACTACCAGTGCGACATGTGCTCAGCATTTTACGGATGAGATATTTTACATCATTTTATTCATACTAAGTCTTCAAAACCTGGGGAGCTGTTTACACTTACAGCACCTTCCATCTGGACCAGCTCTCTCTCAAATGTCCAGCAGCCCCACGTGGCCAGTGGCTACCCAGGGGCCAGAGAACTTGGGAAGCTTGTCTGAGTTGAGAGACCAGGCGTTTCTGGTTAGGAAGGTCCTGCCCTCTCCTTCCCTCAGCTGGAAGCATCTCCATCCACGGAGAGAGTCATAATTGCGCTCCTTTCCAGATGTCCATGGTCATATGAGGCCCGTGGGACTGGGCTTGGGTGGATGGGGGACAGGGATTGGAGACCCACGAGGTAACAGCTGGGACACCACCCTGCTCGGTGTCTGGAGGTAATGTGGACCAGTTGACTTTTTCCTGAGCCTGGATTTGAGCCAGACAGCTGAGAGGCTCAGGAGCTGAGGACATGGCTGTCCCAAACGTCCATCGACCAACTCATTTTTGCTGCCTGTTTTCGGTCAGACACGAGGACCCTTCCAGATGACACATAGCTGTGTTTCAGCAGGAAGAGCCTGTGTAGTTTGAGGATTTGGGAGTCCAAGAGCTTGTCGGCATTCAGCTTTCGTGGCTCTCAAGCTCTATTGCCTACAAGTCCTATATTACAGAAATGTAGACCATACAAATCTTACCCCCTGAAGGTTGTCCACTGCTGATAATCAGCCAGCCTTGGTTTTCCACTGCTGGAGAGCAGAGACATCTCAGGTTATGCAAGAATTTTGTGAGATCCTACCTGTTTGGAGAAAGGGGGAGCGTAGTCAGATAGGCTGATGTGGGGAAGACCAGGGGTTGGGGCAGGGCGGGTGGTGCAGGTCGGACCAGGAAGGGGCAGGGGAGCCTGGGTGAGGGGCAGCATTTCCCACCCAAGGTCGTGTTTCCACACTGACTCTCCATGTTTCACAGGAAAACTCCATCNGAAGACCAGGGGTTGGGGCAGGGCGGGTGGTGCAGGTCGGACCAGGAAGGGGCAGGGGAGCCTGGGTGAGGGGCAGCATTTCCCACCCAAGGTCGTGTTTCCACACTGACTCTCCATGTTTCACAGGAAAACTCCATCGTTAAGACTGAAGATGATAGAGGGAAGGCTTTACAGGGTCACTGGGAAAACAGCAGCGGCCTGGATATGGGAGGAGGAGTATCAGAGAACTTCCTTGGTTACGAGTCGTGTCGAGAAACAGAAGTGGTTGGAGGGCATGGTGTGTACGGAAGGAAGTGAGCCACTGCCTTTCTCTCGAGACCACAGCAATCTTCTGCCCATGTTTTGGGTGGCTATTTTTAGAGTGGCTGCTCTGGGCTCTCTCACACCGAGCCTCTGACACGCTGCTGAGCTTGGCCGTGCCTGACTGGCGCTCTGGCTGTCTGGGGGAGTCTGACTGCCGCACCCCTCGGCATCTGCAGTCGGGGCAGGCGGCCGCTGACCCTGGACCGCCCTGCCTGCCAGGACTCTCCAGCTTTGGTGCTTCGGAGGGGGCAGCACTGGGCTTGATGTCCAGGGTAAGGACCCCGACCCTGCCCTGTGCAGACATTAGAAACCTCAGGTTCAAGGCCAGCTCCATCAGCCTTGGGCAGGTCATTCTAAGGCCCCTGAGCCCCAGTTCTCTCATCTGCAAAGGCCTGCCTTTAGCATTTGTGGAGATGAGGCCATGTGTGGAAGTCTTCTCTGTGACCTCCAAGCACTTTTGAAAACAAGAGTGTGTTTTTGTTCAGAGTGCACTGGTGTAGCCTGAGAGTCACCGGAAGGGCCATTCTGGTGCTCAGGAGGCTGTGCCCCAGGAAGGACAGGGACTGAGGCTGCCGTAGCCCGTCCCCTGACTTCTGGCATCTCCTGGGTCTGCTCAAATCTGGCAAAACCAGCCCAGCAACAGTCAACCTGGGCCCAGAGGACTAGCTCGTAAGATTTGAACTAGTTCTTTCCTGTCCCAAACATGTACAGAGGTCTTGTAAGATGTGTGATTTGCCTTATTTTAACTCTCTGCTTGTATCTGGATGAGAGGGTGGTCGACAGGTGGGCGCTGCAGTTGGAAAAGGGGGTCCAGACTATAATTCATCGGAGACGGCAGTATGCTCATAGGCTCGTGGGCATGGGGCTGAGTCTTTGGGGAAATGTTTATTTTTGATCCATTAGTAATAGCAGAGCTTACACACAAGTAAGGCTTTGGGTGCGTAGTGTTCCTGGCTCTGTAAATGTGTCTTGCTTTAGTGAAGTTCCATGAAGATAGTGAAGCTAGGCTTGGAATTCGAGTGTAGTTCATATCCTAAGAGACAGCCTGTGAGACACCTTGAGTTTCTCCTTGCCTGTTACAGGTGTTTCATTGGAAAGCACAGCCTGCAATCTAATGGTGAGCATGAGTTCGTGATACAGAAAGTCTCCTAACACTGACAGGCAGAGCCCTTTACTGTGTGACCTCCTCCCTGAGCGCGTTACTCACCAGATAGGGGAGCTTGTGAAGGCTGACCGTAATTCGCTTCCTGTATCCCCAGCCAGTGGAGACAGTCAGGAGACAAAGCCTCCTCAGGCTCTGGGACCCGGCTAGAACCAGGGTCCTTCGGGTGAGCAGTTTCTTCTTGGTGCCTAAGAGTTCTTATATTTAGGGACAAAATACATTCTAGAAAACTGTATTGCTTATTCAAACAGATTTAAAAAGTTGTTTCCAACTTAGGATAGGATTTAAGGTTAGTATCCTAAACCTTTCCCCACACATCCCTGTAGGAATTCTTCTTGCCACTTACGTCAGTCAGAAGGCCATGACCTTTGGAGAATAACTGCTTTCAGTCACTGCAGAGGCTCCAGAAAGGTCAGTTTTCTGGCTTGGCCATCTCCTCACAAACTCCCCCTCTGATCTTCCAGGAACTTAAATTGCAGAAACCTGGTTTGAGATGACAGTTAACACACAGAATTTTAGCTCGGTTCCCCCAACCACCCTACCTCACAAAGTCAGGAAACGTGAAAGTTCAGGGTCTCACAGTGGCGACAACCCCGACCCAGGCCAGTGTGTTCTGCCTGATTTGCAGAATTAGAGGCATCGTAGGCTTTGTCTCAGACACACACACCTGCCAGCGGCCGACGTGCGGTGGTTGGGTGAACCGAGGCTTCTGGGAGTGTTTGCTTTTGCTTTCTCTGTGTGCTTCCTCGGGCGAGTCGTTGTAACCTCATTCTCTCCTCTGTGAAGTGTCTATCTCACACAATTTCTGTAGCTTTAGGTGAGGTGGTGAAAGTGTTTACAGACCCTAAGTGTCTCCAAAGAATTAGCTTCCATTTTCCGCTTATTCAGGAAAGGAGTGTTCACGTGTCTTGAGAGGGAGCGGTTGGAGGTATCGCTGCTTATTCATTCTTGTTTTAATATTTTTCAAATTGGTACCTGTATTTAGACACCATAAGAGAAGGGTTATCATTTTGTCTTCTTTGAGGAGCTAGCAGGTTTGCATCTTCACAGCAGAGCCTTGATGACAACAGAGGCTTGAGAGTCAAGCAGGGTCTAAATTTCTTGGGGTTTTTGTGGGGAGAAGAGGCATCAGCGATGCAGAGAGCTTGTAATAAACAGCAGTAGACCCTCATTGTCTGTCCCACCTCCTGTCTTTCTGTGTGTCTCTTCTTTAGTTTAGCTCATGTCTCTTGTACTTCCAGCTCTCTTTTTCTCTCATTTACATTTTTCTTTAATGTTAAAAAGCAGTTTTGCAAGATCAGAGGTACGTAGGCCCTACAGTACTGTCCTATTTCCAGACAGAAATGCACGTACGTAACTCCTGAGGACTTCGTAGCAGAAAGGAGAAATGTGTAGACAATGTGTGTTGCTTTCTTTGTAAGATTTCACCTATTCAACTTAAAAACCTAGTTTTTAGTCTTAGACTGTATCTTGCTTTTTGGGGGTGAAACTGTTCTTTGTGAAATGAAGAGATAGTAGGTGGTAGAGAGGGTTTTTTAATTCTTTTTAAAACGACCTTATCTGGCACGATGAAATGCACACCACGCGTGTGCTCAAGTGTCAGCAGTGCAGGAAATGTGGGACTTGGGGACTCCTTGACAGAAGCACGTTGAAGGCCGCAAGGTCTGCCGGGTGGGGAAGTGTCTCTGTCCTGCTCACCTCGGCTGCGGTGAGAGCTGCACGGTCAGGGCAGGGCCCCGGGGGTGGCGCCAGGGCTGGACGGCTCTACAGGAGGAAGAGCTCGCTGACCTGAGCCCACCCTCCAGAGCCAGCGCCCAGGAGAACGCGCCACCCGTGTGCTTTGTTTTCAGCATCTTTTCTGAGGAAAAACCCCTGAGGATGCTGGCCTTTCCTGGGTTTTTTCTCCTTTGCTTTCCTATACACATACTGCACACACTTGTATACACACTGGTACACACACATACACACATGTACACATACTGTGCACACACACGTTTGGACTCTGACGAGCGTCAGGAAAAGCAGCCTGGTCTGTCTCTGCTGGCTTTGGGGGAGCCCAGCTGCCCACATGGTGCTGAGCCAGACCTCCCCCAAGCAGAGTCCTTCCCGCCACAGACCCTTCAGTGCGGACCACAGCCCACAGGTCCTGCCATCTTGGAGTGAGAAGTGATTGTTCGGGTTCAGAGGAGGCACACGGCATGGCGTGGCACGGCTGTGCTGGCCCCGTGAAGGTCAGGAAGCCCCTGCTGGCTCTGCTCTTGGCCGCTGGGTGGATGCCCTGGCCATGAGCACGGCCGGCACTGACCGCAGAGGAGGAGCCGGGGCTGGTGGCCGCTGCCGGGCTGTTTGCCAGCCCCACGGAGGGCAGCGCTCGCCAGGCCCACAGGTCTGCTTCGCCGACGGAGCTGCACACTCGCGTGGGCATGCTTCCTGTGGACGCACCCTGCCGGCTCTCCCCCGACAGAGTGCACCCCACATCTCTGCGTGGAAGTAAAGGGACAACGCGGAGACCAGGAATAGGGAACCTGCCGCCTGTGGGGGTGTGATTCCATCTGGGCTTCTGCTTTGATCTGGGGTTGAGCAACGCGAGGCCTGAGCCCTGGGGCTTTCCCGCGATGGGGGAGGGGCTGCAGTGGCCGGGCCTGGGCTCCCTTCCGGGCTTCCTTGGAAATGACCCGCCCTGGGGGCCCCGAGACTGCCTGCCTCCCGGCTTTCCTCGGAAGAGGCGCTTCTAGGAATGTCTGTCTGGCGCGGCCTCAGGCCCAGTCCTGTCCGTGAGTCAGGTTTCACGGCGGGGCTCTGAGCAGGCCCTCCGTCAGCGTCCTCGTTCCGACACGGTGGTGGGCAGGAGCCGTACGTGGGCTTTTCCTGGACTTGACGCCTGATGCGGACAGAGGTGATGGAGGAAAGCCGGTGGGACCCTCCTCTCACTTCCTCATCTGGGGCCCCTCACACGCTTGCTCTGGGCTCAGGTCAGTCTGCTGACCACACCCCCGCCCTAGGGCTTCAGGAAGGGGGCTCAGCTGTCCTCTGTGCGTGGCGTCGGTGGCCTCACAGGGCTGACACGTCCACAGGACAAGTCTCTGGCCTGGCGTGGCCTGCACGGTGTATTCTGAGACCACCCGTGTCCTTCCCAAGCTGAGGCTGCTGTGTCTCGTCTCCTGACTCCCTCTTCCGTTGCTGGTAGGAGGTCTGTCCCGCCCACAGAGGACCACAGAGCGTGGGCTGCAGTGTGGCGGGTCCTCTCGGGAACGCTGGTGCCGCAGCGTGGCTGGCCTGAGAGACAGGCGCCTGCCCTCGGCTGCCCGCTGCAGCAGGCAGGGGCCTGGGGTCTGGGCACACGGCCCGTCTGCTGGCCTGTCTGCAGGGGAGCCCGTGGTCGGCGGAGCCGCTCCTCGGCCACAGGAGAGGCGCAGTGTCCTGAAATTGTGCACCTGTTGATGTCAGGTGGATGGCGCTCGGCTGTACATAGCAGGATCGGCAGTATTTTAAGTTATAAAGACGTTGATTTACGTAGACGCCCAGGGCAAGTGCTCCAGGTCTGGGCAGTAGCTCCAGAGCCCCCGCTGCACCCCGAGGCCTGTCGCCTGTGGTCGCAGGGCAGCTGGTGCAGCTTTGGGCACCAGCTGGCCGCCCAGAGCCCGGCAGGAAGCCTGAGGCAGAGACCCCCTTTTGTCAGGCAGGGAGCCCTCCTGGAGCCCAGGCCCAGCCTCCCCTCTGCTTCTCTGCGGCCGGAACTGCCCGGAAGATGGAGCTTCTGACAGCCTGGGAGGGTGCGGACGGACGAGCCTCCCCCCCGCCCCCAGCCTCGGCACTTGCCACCAGAAGAGCTCACGCTCAAGGTGGGCTTTACCTGAGATACAGGATGGACGCACCCCGCCCTGGACGCTGTGCTCAGCACCGGGCAGCCTGGTCCCTGGGGCCACCGCACCCCCCTGCCCCCTGCCTGGCCCCTGCTCCGAAGTCTCTGCATGTCGGGATCACCGCAGTGTCTTCCCTTGCCTGTCTTACACCACGTCGGGTTAGGGGTGGCACTTTGGTGCCCGAGGTCACCATGTGCACTCACCCTGCGAGCGCGTGTGCCCAGGGAGGTCAGCAGAAACTCGCCTCACCTCACCCTGCCTTGTGGTCTAGTTGGGTCTCCGCTCAGAGTCTGGAGTCTGTGGCTGGGACCCTGGCCCCTCCGCACATGGTAGCCTCAGGCCATGTGAAGGATGCCTGCACCAAAGTCCTCTGTGCCTGCTGCCCGGATCCAGGACACTCAGCTTGCTGAGTTTCTTCTGCAGTCCACTCCTGGCTGTGTCTGTGTACCCCACCTGAATCCCCTGTTCCTCTGAGGTTCGTTCACCCGGTCAGCCTTCATGGAACCGCAGACCTGTGTGTGGCTGCGAACCACGTTCTGTCCCTCTCTGAATCTCTCCAGGCTTAGCAGAGTCCCTGCTGCAGGCTCAGTGCTCAGTAGCTGGTGTGCTTTCAGTCCACGGGCAAAATCCACTTCAAGGCAGGAGACTTGGGAAAGCACAGGCTGGGCAGTTCCCCTCAGAGTTTTCCTCGACCCGCCGCACGGTCTGGATGACACTGCTGGACGTGACCGGGGCGGGAGAAAAGGGCTGCTGAAAAGTAAAAGTGGCTCAGCCATGTTCGACTCTTGCGACCCCATGGACTGTAGCCCATGGCTCCTCTGTCCACGGGATCCTCCAGGCAAGAACACTGGAGTGGGTTGCCATCTCCTTCAGGGGATCTTCCCAACCCAGGGATCAAACCTGGGTCTCCTGCACTGCAGGCAGATTCTTTACCGTCTGAGCCAGCAGGGAAGCCGTAAAAGCTAAGGGTCAGGAGAAAAGATCGCAGCCTCACGGTCACGTGGGACCTCAGAGTCTGCGAAGCCCCGTTGCTGTGTGTTTCTCTGTCCCGGCCTGGGAAGCCCAGTTCCTACTTCCCAGTGAGGCTAAGGGAAGGCAGGTGACGTTTCCACGCCACACATTCGGTCAGACCCCTCGGGCTTGGGGGCTGCAGTTCTCCTGCCCCAGCCTGGAGGACGGGCAGTTAGGACTTCCTCCCAGACAGTCATATGTGAACTGGAGAGCCCACACTGGGTGGGTACCTTCCTCACCTGGTGGGTGGTGAGCAGGTCACTGTGGGGATCACCGCCCTGCTGGGTGTTGAGGGGCCCAGACTGACCGTGGGGCTGGGCCAGACCTGCCCCCAACGTCCATGCGGCCCCTGCATGTTTCAGGGGTTCCTTACAGAGAACTTCCAAAAATCCCAGTGGATGGGCCGTCCCCTCCCGGCCTCAGCACTGTGGGTCAGATTCAAAGCCCTGGACAGTGACTGGGATCTGGACCTGTGGACTCAAGACCTTTTCAAGAAACCTCAGTGGGTTTTTCTTTTCCTCATACATTGAGTAAAGTAGAGAGATGTCACTTCTCTCTTTTTTCCTCCCCACAGGACGCGACATTTCAAAGAAAGTATTAAATTCATCCATGAGTGCCGCCTCCAGGGCGAGGGCTGCCTGGTTCACTGGTACGTGTGTCCCTGCCCGACAGCGAGGCCCTGCTCTGCCCTGCGCGGGGTCTCCCTGAACGTCCAGCGCCCACCCACCTCACCCCGGCTGCGTGTCAGCCATGGTTGGCTTTTGTGCAAAGAGAGCCGAACCATTGTTCCTTCCTTGCCACTTGGCATTTTCATTTTCTCAGTTAGGTTTTTGCAGGGACTGTCAAGGTTCCTGGAAAAAAGGAGTCCCTTTCCCAGCCTCTCCCAACATCCTTTCAGAACTTGGCTCTGCTCAGTAGCCATTCAAAGCACTCTTTCTTGCTGGAGAGTTTTGGCTGCATGTGTGGGTGTTTAGCATTGCGTCACTGTCACACCAGAACAACCATCTCTGCTCCATTTATAGACTGGGGCTTATGTGTTTGGCCCTTGTACTTGGCTCTAAGCAGAGCTGAGCAGACTTAGAATTCAGCAGGTCTATGCAGCTGTCGCCTGCACTCACACACCGTGTGTGTGGTATAAACACATACACCTGTGTACACATTCTGTGGCGAAGGCTGCTGCTGGGCGCAGACCCCAAGGACAGTGCCCCCCGCCTGGCACAGCCAAGCGCTCAGGGGCCTGCGGGCCCTCATCGCGTCACTGCCAGCGCTTATGCTGAAGACAGTGACAACATAAGCTGATATTCGTGATGGTGACACATCTGGGGGACCAGAGGCCGGTGTTCTGGGGCAGAAGCCTCCTGTCATTAAAGCATGGATCGAACAGGCCCCCTCACTCCTGAGTGAGGTTCAGTCTGGGTTCACGAAGGAATCTCAGTCACCTGAGTTCCCCCAAGGAAGGCTCTGCGGAGAAGGCTTTGCGGGGAAGGCTCTGCGGAGTCGCACGGCCCACCTCCGGGGGTGTTGCTGCCCCACGGAGGGCTGAGGGGCCCGCCGTGTGGACCAGGGCGCCTCATGGAACCTGTAGTCGGGCAGAGGGCACTGGGCAGACTGCCTGCTTTCACAGTGTTGCTCTGCAGTTTTATGCCCTTGAAACTGTGGATTTTCAAGAAAAGCAGGATGTGTAATAAACACAAAGGGCAGGTTTGTGAGGGTCCCTTGGATCTGCTCCAGCACTCTCTGCAGTGCAGCCAGACCTGTTTCAGGGGGTGAGCATCTCCCCAGCTGCACCCCAAGAGGATGTGTGTTTTTTAAAAGATTTATCAGTATTTCTGATGCACAGCCCAAGGGAAGACCCACTGCTTGAGAGTGGTTTTTATTGTTATTTATATGTGAATAAGTGCAGGGCTGATATTCTAGGAATTCGTGTTTCATTTGGTTGTGTCAATCTGAAGATAAGCTTTTCTAAAAATGAGAAATTTGCTGAACTTCCCCATCTTAAACCGTTGCTGAGCACTCCAAGTCTGACGTAGCACAACCTCTCTGTGACCGCCTTAATTTGCATGCACATTTAAAATTGGTCCCCTATTCAGCCTGCTGGAGAAAACTGGCCATTATCACCTGCAGAGTGTCCCCACCCCCACCCCCCAGAGCACGTGGAGTGTGCCACGTGGGTGCTCTGCTTGGGTCTGTGAAGGAGATCAGAGAATGTTGAGTAAGGGCGTCTGTATTTAATGAATTTTTTAAGTGATAACCATTATGTACCTAAGAAAGTGTTAATCACTCAGTCAAGGCTCCTCTGTCCATGGGATTTTCCAGGCAAGAATATCGGAGTGGGTTACCATTTCTTCCTCTAGGGAGGTTTCTTCCCAACCCAGGGATCAAACCCAGGTCCCTTCCATTGCAGACAGACTCTTTACTGTCTGAGCCACCAGGGAAGAGGTACCTAAGAAAATCAGACTTTAAAAGTGTGAAGCTGTCTGAATGGCTGAGGTTATAACTGACTTACTGCTGGGCTCCTGGACCCTTAAGTTTCCAGATGTCCTTTCACTACTTTTTCTGTCCAGGGAACGGGGACTATCTGAAGGGGAGGTCAGGAGAAAGAGACTCATAACACGAAGTGTGTGAGCCGTAGCCAGTAGACAACCGACCAAGACTGAGGCCGCGTGGGGGAGGAGGAGGGCCGAGACCCTCGTGTGGCAAAGCAGAGCGCTGGCGTGCTGCTGGGTGATTTCCGAGGGCGCCCTGGCTAGCTGTCCACGCATAACCGAGGACAGGCAGCTTCCCGAGTGAGTCCGCTGACCGCCTCCTGCCATGTTGCATGGCTCTCAACTCGCAGCCTGGCGGGCGTCTCCAGGAGCGTGACCCTGGTGGTGGCCTACATCATGACGGTCACCGACTTTGGCTGGGAGGACGCCCTGCACACCGTGCGCGCGGGCAGGTCATGCGCCAACCCCAACCTGGGCTTCCAGCGGCAGCTGCAGGAGTTCGAGGAGCTGCAGGTGCACCAGGTAACCGCGCGCCACCCTCGCCCCAGGCCGCCGCCCGCCGCCCACAGAGCCGGTCCCGCTGCTCCTCTGCCCGGGCCCAGGGCTGCCGTCCTGACCAGGCTGGCGCTCACGTCCTCGGGCCAAAGCCTGGAAGAAGGCGTCCTGCCGCCCGGCGCCCCCGGCTGCCTCAGAGCCGACGGAGGCCGCGCGCGGCCCGCAGCGCTGAGTGAGGGCGC
>SJYS01023840.1:186426-210681 GCA_006410695.1 Philantomba maxwellii
GGAGCCTGCATGTACAGCCACATGATACATGAGACACACGTGCATGCGCACACAGTACACGTGGGCATGGCACAGGTGCACACTTGTATGCACACATGTCTGCACATGGGCGCCTGCATGAACAGCCACATGACACACACGTGCACGCACACACGGTACATGTGGGTGCACACATGGTACACGTGGGCACCGCACAGGTGCACACTTGTATGCACACACGTCTACACACGGGTGCCTGCATGTACAGCCACATGACACACACGTGTGCGTGCACACGGTGCACGTGGGCACGGCACAGGTGCTCACACACACATTCCTCAGAGTGACCGTATGGGGACACAGGCTTCCCCCCCAGGTGGGTATTCTGTGTCTGTGTTCCAGCCGAGGACACAGGCTCAGAGAGGTCGAGTGATTCTAACAGGGCCACACAGCTGGTAAGCAGTGGAGGTTAGAATGGAGTCTTCTCTAAATACGAATTCCAAAAAGAGAAGTAGTACTCACGGAGATCCGGCCTTTAAAATCTGTACCCAGCATAAACAGACCAGGTGACGCCAAGCATTCATACCTCCCGGTTCTGGAGGCAGAAGTCCAGCGTCACGGTGTCAGCAGACGCGGCGTCTGGGGAGGCCCCTTCCAGGTTCATAGATCTCCGTCCTCGCTTGTGTCCTCTTGCAGCAGAAGGGCCGAGGCAGCTGTCTGGGTCACCTCTGTGGGGACGCTAATCCCATTCCCGAGGCTCCATCCTCAGGACTGATCACTCCCACCCCAAGGCCCAACCTCCTAACACCTTGACCTTGGGGGCCAGGGCTGCAGGCGCGAATGCCTATGGCACCGATGCTTCAAACAGCGTTCTGGGGAGCTCACCCGTGGGCACCAGCTTCCTGTCAGGTTAGCACTGCTGGCTCCTCACCTGGAAAGGTGGCGAACAAAGGCTGGTGTTCAGCGTGAGGAGGCTCTGCCATTTCTGTCTGCTTGCTCTTCTTTCCTGCCGCTTTCAGTCACGGTTTCTTGCTAATAGTTCTCTGGGGGCCTGTCTGCTCTAATCCACATACAGGGCTCTGCGGCGCCCACGCTGGTCACCTCGAGGAGGGCCGCCAGCGCTCGAGGCTCAGCAAGGAGTCAGCTCACTTGTTTAAAGTGAAGCCGCTCAGTCGTGTCCGACTCTTTGTGACCCCATGGACTGCAGCCCACCAGGCTCCTCCATCCATGGAATTTTCCAGGTCAGAGTACTGGAGTGGGCTGCCATTTCCTTCTCCAGGGGATCTTCCCGACCCAGGAATCGAACACGGGTCTCCCACATTGCAGGCAAACACTTCACCGTCTGAGCCACCAGGGAAGCCTTTGTTTAAACTTTGCGTTAAAACAGACAGAAGTTCTGGCATACCCCTTTGGAGATCTGCTAAGAACACAGCTGGCCCTGCGGTGCCCCGGCCCCTAGAAGGGAGCTGTGCCGTGGCGGGTGCTGACGCAGGCTCACTGGGCGAGAGAAGGAATTCAGACAGAAGTCACCTTCCTGTCGAAGACTGACAGGGCCAGGTGATAAAGCTTCGGGGGGAGCTGCGCCCCCCGGCTCCCCCTGGTCTGGGGGGTGGGGTGCTCAGGCCGCTTTCCAGACTCCCACATGTGCCCCACGGAGTCGCAGCCGTGAAGTGACGCCTCCGGATGGGCAGGGAGTAACGGGGGCCAGGGGGAGACTCGGGTGCAAACTCTGCTTTCTGTGCTCTCACCTCCTGAAGTGAGTCGGGGCCAGGCTGACACAGACAGCGCGTGTGCCCGTGAGCTTGCCTCCCACCTCCAGCACCGGGGACCCAGGAGTCCGCCAGGAGCCCCGGGTGCCCCCCTCAAACAGAGGCGGGGTTCACTCAGGCCTTGCTTAGAGAAGTCTGGTATCAGAGTGTTTCACATAATAAAGATACAAGTAAAAGTCCTTCATTGTAGGCAAATTCAACAGCCACGCTCGCTCCTGGGGCTGCCCGCCCCCAGGCTCTGGACGCCCCCAACTCTAGACCCTTCAGCTCTGAACACCACCAGCTCTAGATGCCCCCAGCTCTGGAGGCCCCCAGCTCTGGAGACCCCCAACTCTGGATGCCCCCAGGCTCTGGACGCCACCAGGCTCTGGACCCTCCAGCTCTGGACGCCCCAGCTCTGGACACGTCCAGCTCTGGACCGCTCCAGCTCTGGACACCTCCCGGCTCTGGACACCCACCACCACCACCCCGCCTCCCCCGTGGGCTTGTGTGCCCCCACGAGGGTGCAGAGGAGCCCTGACAACCTGCTGCTGTGTGCCCGAGCGGCCCTGCCCGCTGAAGCCCTGAGACACACCTGTCCTGAGTCCCGGCTGCCCTGACGGCGCTCAGCTCTGCAGGGTGACCCACCCTCTCCTGGATTGTTTCTTTACCAGCTACTTTTAGAAATGTGAGACGCTGGATTCCTAGTTTCCGGCTCCCAGGCCGGCAGAAGCTGGAGCCGCCTGAAAGCCCGATTCCTTCTGTGGCCACTTGCAGGCTGCGGCTCCAGAGCAATTTGCGGGCAGGGGTGAGGGGAGGGGGAAGGGCGAGNTCGGCTCCTCCCCCCCCACCTCCACGCAAACGCACCCAGTGCGAGCGGCCAGCAGACAGGAGCTCCCAACCCATGGGTCACAACTGTTGGGCCCTAATCTATGGAGCAAAGCAAGCGTCCGTGAGTCCACAGGGATGGACGTAAACGCACAAATAGAGAAACAAAGGACAGAGCCGGGCAGCTCCTCCTTACAGAAGAATTCAAGCCAACAAACGTGGGAGAAATGAGGAGAAGGCCGAATCACCAACAGGCAAACTTCACAGCAAAAGACATCACAGGAGAGATCTGCTTGTGGACACAAGTCACTGGACTTTGAGAGAAAAACAGAGTGTTTTCGTAGTCTCTTATGATGAGACAGGCAACTTATCCCCCCCAGAGACTGATCAGTTTAAAAGAATGAAAACAACCGCACAGTCCGTATCGTGGAGAGCACCCGCAGCCGTGGTAACCGGTGATGAAGGCCCGTCTCCAGGAAGAAGAGGCACCCGAGGTGTTATACACATACATGGGAATTGTTCGCCATCATGGACGGACCTTGATGGTGGATGTTCTACTCGGTGAGGTGGGCAGATGCCGAACCCGGGGAGGCAGGCGGATGCAGGATAGGTCCTGCGTGGCCTCACTTGTGTGCAGAATCTCAAGTTGTCACACTCACAGCAGAGGGAAAAAGAGCGTCCGTGGAGGCCAGAGGAGGAGAGCAGGTGACGCTCAGAGGGCGCCGGCAGCCGCAGGCCCCAGCTGCACGCACAGGTCCTGGCGCTGGTGCTGAGTCTGGGGCCTGCGGCTGCCGGCGCAGTGACGCACTCACACTTGGCTGAGATGACTGACCTGTGTTAAGTGTTCTTGCCGCAGAGTAACAATAGTAGTGGCAAAAGTAATAATAAAAGGGATGGGAGGAAACTTTGGGAGATGATGGATATGTTTGTGGCCTTGATCATGTCCCAGATGATACTTATTCCCAAACTCAAGTTATATACATTAAGTAGGTACAGCTTTTCACAAGTCATTCATACCTCAGTATAGCAGTTCATAATTTAAATACATAATTAATTGACTTTTAGAAGCCACGCACATAGGCATGAGATGGACTCTGAGGCGGATCTCCTGCCAAGCAAAGGGCCAGCCCGTTCAAGGTCAGCAGGACAGACAGGGCCAGTCCAGGAAGACGAAGCTGAGAGCTGTGGGCGAATGCTCGAGTTCTGGCTGCAAGGAGAGTATTCTGGGATGGAGCGAGACCTGCCTTTTTCCGCAGAAGACACAGCACTCAGGCCCGAGGAGCTGGAGGCGGTGGAGGTGAGACGCGTCAGTGAGGTTCGAGGTTCTGGTTGAAGAGAATAGAATAGGCCATTGGGTCCAGGGCCACGAGGCTGACTGTATCGGGAAGATGAGTATCTCCGAAGCATCTGGTCAGATGGTCAGGACTGATTCAGGAGTACTGTGAGGCCAGGAGATGCTGACCAGCAGGAGAGGGATTTAGCTGGATGCCAGCGGAAGATGGAAGAGATGGTGGCAGAGCAGGCGGTCTGAGCCCACATTGGAGAGGGGCTGGCTGGCCTCTCAGGGGAGCCGAGAGGCCCCGGGACTCAGAGAAAGGAGGCAGGGGAGCCGAGAGGCCCCGGGACTCAGAGAAAGGATGCAGGGGAGCCGAGAGGCCCCGGGACTCAGAGAAAGGAGGGGCCATCAGATTTCTGCCAGGAGAATGTCCTTGGTGGTTTATTAATAAAAGCAGCTTCTTCACGGTGAAGACCAGAGAACCGAAGGTCCGCTGAGAACGCACCAGGGGCAGCAGGCTCGCTGTACTCATCACATCTCTGTGCACATGTGCTCAGCCGCTCCGCGTCTGACTCTTTACGACCCATGGACTGCAGCCCTCCAGGCTCCTCTGGCCATGGAATTCTCCAGGCAAGAATACTGGAGTGGGTAGCCTTTCCCTCCTCCAGGGGATCTTCCTGATCCAGGGATGGAGCCCAAATCTCTATTGTCTCCTGTACTGGCAAGTAGGAAGCCCAGTAAATCTCTGTATTTCCACCCAGATACCCAACGCGTCCAGAAGGCCATCCTGGAATTCTGACAGTGGTATTCTGCGTTTCCCGGCCGAGAGCTTCAGTGCAAGCCGGACTTCAAACAATCCAGAAAAACACACCAGCGTGAAGATGCATGACTTGCATCAGAGACGTTGGAGGAGAACTTTTACAGCGAGAAGGAGGGGAACGTGGGCTGGCATAGACTGAGGGGCCAGAGAAACACGCGGGGCAGGGGGTGGCATCAGGCTGAGAGCGCTCGGTGTGTGCGGGCCCCGCCCTGCCCTCGCGGGCCGCCCTCCAGAGAGCGAGCGCGGGCGACCGGCCCGGACGGTGACGGGAGTGGAGGCCGACGGTCTCCGACCTGAAGGACCGTCTGCCCCGGGCTGTCCCTGCGCCGTGGTTCCATGCTGGCCGCGCTGGGCTCCGCTCACAGGAGGCAGGCAGCTGCGGGGCTCTGTGTCCCGCTCTGTTGACGTGGGTGCCCCTAGCACCCCCTGCTCTCAAGGGCTCATCCCTAAGAAGAATCCCAGCACCGCCCGTCCTGCTGCTCTCTGTGGGCAGCCCTGCGTGGCAGCTGCAGGCCAGACGCGAGGCTGGCCCCCGAGCTGCAGGTCCACCTGGTGGTGACCTCTGACCTCCCCACACGGGCAGGCCGCGTGGGGACAGCTGTGGGAGCAGGTGCCTGGCCACAGGCAGCCAGCCCCCGCTTCCGGGCAGAGCCGCGGCGCAGTCCAGGCTCGGTGTGGGAGTCGCTGCCTCCTCGGGTGCCCCTGCCCTTCCCCCCGACCCTCCCCTCCCTCCCGCTGAGCGCGGTCCTTCCAGGACCTGGAGCCTTGAAGGAGGTCGTCTTGGGTGGTTCGCATCAGGGCCACCCCAAAGCTGTGCCAGGAAACCTCCCGGAAGGGAAGTGGCAGGACCACGTTGGGGAGTGTGTCCCTCCTGACCTCCACTCCCCAGCCTGAGCGCTCTGGGGACCAACCATGCCGGAGAGGCTGGAGTCCCCCACCTCACTGCCCGCCAGGGCCTGTCTGACCACCCCCAGGCTTCTGAGGAGGACTCCGCTGCTCTTCAGAGGACAGTCCACCGCAACGGCCCTGACGCCACGTCCGGCTCCCATCCTCCACCCTGGACGCGGTCACCCCCTGCCTGCGTCTCGGCACCCCCAGGCCCAGCAGTGCCCCATCTCCTGCCCCCCGAGCCGGCTCCTCCGACCCTAGTGCCCCCACTGAAAAGTGGCCTTCCTGGCCCCCGGCCCCCTTCTCCCAGCTGTGTCCAAAGTGAGTGGCCCTGGGGCCCCAGAGACGAGTGGGTGGGAGCGCAGTTCTCCGGGCCCAGTGCCCAAGTCTGCACCCTGGGCTCCGTGGCGCCGGGCAGCCAGGTCCCGCCCGCACAGCGCGGGCCCCGCCGCTTCCCTCCCCGAGGCTCCCGTGGGCTTCCTTTCTCCCCGCGCCCCACTTCGTCCAGACCACGCTCTCCCACGGGGCCCCAGCTCGAACGTCCTTCCCGTCCTCTGTGACCTTCCCTTCCTCTGTGACGCCTTCAAGTTCAGGTCAAGCACCATCTTTGGGACGCTGGGTTCCCTCAGGGCTGCCCCCTTCCCGTGGCCTGACCAGATTTCCTCTGGGGACGGGCCCTCCTCTGGCTTCCTAGGAGCCTGGCTCCAGGACCCCGAGAATCTCAGGAGAAGATCTTTAGAGATCCAAGCTATGACTCCAGCCTGAAGGGGAGAATAGGGTCCTTGCTTCCAGTTTCAGGGCCCTGCTTCTACAGGCCCTGCCCCCACGAGAGAAGGGCCGCAGCAGAATCTTCCCGAGAGAGGGGACCCTGAGGTGGCAGGACTGCCCACTGCTGAGAGGGGAGGGCCGTCCCTGACCCCGCGGGGGAGGGCGGGGCCTGGACAGGTGCTTGGGCCTGGATCTCGGCGGCTCCTGCTTCCGCTTCTCCGAGACCCGGTTGCACAGTGGGGGTTGCAGCCTGTGGCGAAGCCTGGGCCGGAGGTTCTGTTGCTGCAAGTCGAGACCCCTGGACACGAGAAGAGAAACCTCGGGATGAACAGATGGAGGGGCACGGGTGGGCTCATGGGCCTCCTCACAAAGGACTGAAGCGCCCACCCACTGAGACCTGTGCGTGATTTTCAGGGTTTCAAGAATAAGCTTTTTTCCTGAGCATTATCCAGTTAGCTAACAGAAAAACCCGCACACTCACCATACTCACTCACACACAGTCGCCAACTGGGTGCTTTAATTTGAAACGCAAAGGAAACAAGGATTTTGCTGATGGACCCTGAACGTGATTTTCAAAAGGAAGAAATTTTGAAGGAATTGGGAAATTTCATTGAGCTTTTTTTTTAGTAAACTTTTAAAAAGGATTTTTAACGTATAAAGATGGAGGCGCAGAAGAAAGGCTTAGGGGGCTGTCGTTATTGATGCTACAAAGTCAAGAAACAACAAAAATTTATCCCCCAGAGGGATGACATCTTAATTTATAAAATAAAAATTGGTATAAATCACAAACTGGCAAAGCTTTAAGCCTCCCAAAGATTCTATGAGGGTCGCCCAGAAAAAACACCTCGGAGAACAACCTGTAAGAATCCATTCACCACCTGTGACCATCAGGGACGCTGGTGACACTTTGTTCAAGATACAAGCAAAGTGCGTGAGCCAGAGAAGTGTGCCCAGGGTGTGCCCAGCACTGCTCCTGTGAGGCCTCACTTCTGTATAAGCTGGTTCCTTATACAGCTGGCCCCAGACAGTATCAACCAAAAGCAGAACAGAATTCAGTGAGCAGAGAGGAACACTCAAGTTCACAGGCTTAGTCAAAGTGCACTGCCTACTGGCTTTGAATGATGCTTTTGCAAAGAGTTGAAGAAGCACAACATTTAGAAGAGAAAGGGATTTTCTGAAGGGAGTTTCAAAACAAATTTCAGTTTAAACAGGATGAAGGACACAGGCTACTTCAGTAACCCTTGAGAGCCTCCTGGCCACGGGGCACCTAGGAGGAGCTGCTGGGGTCAGACTTCCCAGGGCGCTGGGAGACCAGACACAGCAGAGAGGACAGAGGGGGACAGCCGGACACTGGCAGGGCCGGCAGGGGGAGGGCAGGCGCCCGCGGGGACCTCGGCCCTTCCCGCAGAGCCGCCCCGGCTGCTGGCGCCGGCGCCCCGGCAGAGCAAGCCTCACGAAGGTCACCACCGCAAGCCCTGAGAAAGCTGGACAGCTGCCAGCGTCCGGGCCGCCCCGTCACTCCCCAGGGGCCACGAGCACCCTGCTTGCCTTGTCTCCCCGGCCACACGGACCGTTCACACCTTTGAAGGCTGGAAGTCCAGCACCCAGATGGGACTCCGCGAGGGGACCTCCAGCCCCCCTCTGCTCCCGCCGTGGTCACTGGGCAGAGGTGAGCTGGGCGGCAAGCGCCCCGCTGCGGGAGGCGTGGGAGGGCAGGAGGGCGGCTAGGGCGGAGGGCAACGGCTCCTCAGGACCAGCAGAGCCAGGGAATCGGCACGTGGGGGCCAGGCCCCGGGGGCCTCGCAGAAAGGCCGGTGACGGGTCCGAGGCCGGGGGCTGCAGCAAGCAGTGTGGCCTCATGGACCAGCAGGCCCTGCTGACATCAGTGCCCCGACCCCACTCACGAGTGTCTGCCTCTCAGATGGAGCCCTAACACCTGTCTCACTTCCCCACGGGCACCCCCCGAACTCGGAAGGAGCAGAACAGTGTGGTCTGTGGCATCCTGCGCGCATCTTCCGAGGAAAGACCCCGGCCAGGCTCCTCTCCGAGCCGAGAATCCACACCGCGCTTCCCAGGGCGTCTGCTCCCACAGGCCTGGGGGCGTGGCGGGCTCAGCAGACGACCCGTGTCCTCAGACAACGTCGGACTTGGCCCCTCACACTTCAGAAACAGGGTGAAACATCCTCGTTCATAAATGACCTTAGAACGTCAAAAAGAAGACATGCTCAGACCGTTTAAGCTAAACATATGTGGAGAGTATCCAAATTAAGGTTAGCAACTCAAGCTAAAATCAGTTAATGCGTACAGAGCCTCTAAACAGCTGAGGGTCAAGGGCGTCTAACTCAGAAAGCCCACAGCAAGCATGGGACCGACGGCTTCCAGGAGAGCGGGACGAGGCTGCTTCCCGGCCGTGGACACCCCCTCCAGACCCCGGCCCCACTGCCAGGCTCCCCGAGTTCCTGTACCCTCGCCCTTGGTTCCCCTGCTAGAACCTCCGGAGAGGTGCCGGCCCCCCAGCAGACCCAGGGGAGCTGGCCAGGCGCAGCCCGCGGCACTGGTGAGGATGAGGGGGCCTGCGGGGTCCCTGAGCGGAGCCCAACCGCAGCCTGTCCTGGAAGCACTGAGCAGGCAGGCGCGCCCCTTCCTACCGAGGCTGGGCACTGAGGTCAGGGGCCTAGACAGCCTGGCCGGGGGTGAGGAGGATCCCAGCCCTGCCCCGGGGAGGCACTGGCAGGATGCAGGCCAGTGCTCCTGGATGGGCTCTGAGGGCACCAGGCGTCCGGTGCGGGGACCTTCAACTAAGACAGACGGGACTGAGCCCCCAGCGAGGCCCCAGGAGATGCCGGCCACGCGCAGGGAGGAGGCGCGAGCACCAGCCCCACCCCGGGGGCGGCGGTGGGAGAGGCGCGGGACCTGCAGGCCACAGTCTTCACCACTGGCTGCCCAGGTGGCTCAGCGGCCAGCTGGGGGGAGCTGGGGGCGCGGGGCCACCACTCCCAGAGACCGTGTCGGGGAGACGCGCCCCCAGCGTCCTCTCCAGCCCCGGAGCCCGCTGCCCCCACCCCCAATCCCTGTGCCTGGAAACGCCTCATTTCAGCCCCCTGCTGCCCTCCTGTGACCGCCCTCCGTGCACGCTGGACCGAGAGCCCCTGCTCTCCCCGGGCCCCGGGTTCCTGCCTCGCCCGAGCCCTCCGGCTTTCCATGGAGAGTCCTCACCTCCCACCCAGGGTGCAGGGGTCGTGTGAGACGATGCTCAGAGAACCAGCACCATCTCTACACTGTGTGACCAGGAACGTTCTGGGGGCGTGCAGCTTGCCTGGCCTGAATTCTCAGAGTGGTGATGACCACACGTGAACAAGAGGCAGCCTGCGTGGTTCCAGGCCCCTGAGACTGGAGGGACTGGGTGCCGGGCAGAGTCAGTTATCACAGCCTGCCCCCAACAGGACCCGCAAGGCTCAGGGTGACACTTCTTATGTGTCAAGCGGCAGCATGCCCCGCAGTGTCCAGCTGGAAGAAGGGGCGAGCTTGAGACTAACCCAGCTGCAAATGGAGTAAACTGGCTTTTCACCTATTGCTTCAACTTTCAGAAAATTGCCCAAAGTCTTTGCAAACCATTTGCCCTTTTGTTGGCTTGGTGAAGGGAGCTGGCAGACTCACACAGTCCCTCGTTCAAGCCACGTCACTGCTGATGTAGTCAGGAAGACACGTCACAGGAGGCTTCTCAGAACACTGGCACAAAGAGAGACGAAAGGGAACAGCTGTTCACATGGTGTCTTTGATTCTGTGACTTTCTGTCACATAATTGATTAAAGGCACAGACCCAGTTTCCTGCGTGCCTGGCAGGGGGTTGTTCTCCATGCCTGCGGGCAACAGGGTTCCCAGCCAGGCCTGGGCTCTGGGAACGCTCCAGGCTGCTCTGTTTCATTGAAGAAGCTCAGGCCACTAAAGTAAGTGGAAAAGTGTATGCAGTCCTGCATGAAAAAAGACCAGCTTCAGGGGCACTGTTGATACTGCCAAGGGGTGCGTCGTGGTGGCAGGTCCGGCTCTGCCCCTTTAGGCTGGGTGTGTGATGGCGGCAGCCTTTAAGGTTCCTGTCTTTTCCATCCAGAGCGTTCCACCACAACTTCTGTCCTGTGGAAGTGGTTGATAAGGTTAGACTTCCCAGCGGATGAAATATTCGCGAGCAGGATGCTCTGAGTGTGGACGGAGCCGTATGGAGAAGGATGAAGTGGAGACCAGAGGTCAGGTCAGTGGCTTGAAGAAAAGGCCGTTTTTCTCACTCTGAACTCACTGTAACCTGAAAGGCCACTGGTTCTAAGAGCAGACAAAGAAAAGTTGTTTAGGGTTGGGAGACGTCTCCCTGGTCCCTGCGGCCAGCCTCTGCAGCGGGAAAGCTGCCTCCTCTCTCACCGGAGGGGCGCCCAGCTGCCCTGGGCGGGCTGCGCCGGCAGACAGGCCCGCCGGGAGCCGCCGGGACAGCAGCCAGGGCCCCGCAGGCGGCGCGGAGGACGGAGCGGCCCGAGGGGCCCGCGGGGGTCTCGGAGGGCCGTCTCCTCCCTGCCTGGGCACGCCCTGGGTGCCACCCGCCCTGCCCCCAGGGCAGCCGCAGCCGGAGATCAAGCAGGACGAGTCTCTGAGGTTTCTTCGGATGTTGACGCGTAAGTGACAAGAGTCTTGGGTTGAACACGGCGTGTGCCGGGTCTAGGTTCCCACGGGACGCTGGGAGACAGGAAAGCCACGAGCCCCTCTGAACTCGGAAGGGAAAACCTCAGTCAGTTCAGACCTCGGGAGTCTGAGCCAGGGCTGCTGCCTCCGCGCCCGAGCGTCGAGCTGTTAATGACACCACACGGTAGCATGACTGTCTACAGAATCCGGCCCCTCGCCATCACAGAGCACCGTGAAGCCTCAGTGGCACAGACAGCGAGCACTCGAGTACGGTAACAGGCGCCCAGCCTTACTGGGGCCGGAGCACGCTGCACAGCCCACGCTGGAGGCGGCGCCGAGCTGCGGCGGTGGAGGGCACTGCATGGTACCGAACGGCACACACAACCAGTCAGTTCAGCTCAGTCGCTCCGTCGTGTCCAACTCTTTGCCACCCCATGGACCGCATCATGCCAGGCTTCCCTGTCCATCACCATCTCAGGGGCTTCCCTGATAGCTCAGTTGGTAAAGAATCTGCCGGGTAAAGGAGACCGTGGTTCAATTCCTGGGTTGGGAAGATCCCCTGGAGAAGGGAAAGACTACCCACTCCAGTGTTCTGGCCAAGAGAATTCCACGGCCTACTATATATTACTAATAATACAATAATACCATAAAATACTGTCCTATAGGGTGCCACGGTCAAAGGTAATAATTAGCACTGCATATACAAACAGCCAAAGAGTGTGAGAGGAGATATTTATCTTAAATAAACTACATCATAACAACCAAACATTTTTAGTGTTTTCCTGGATTTTTATAAGAACCTGAAACCACTGCCTTACAGGCGTTTTCCATGATAACTCGGAGTCGCGCTGCTTTAGATACACTGTTGCTCCCTCCTTTGGCCTCCCCGGGGCTCAGTGGTAAAGGATCCGCCAGCAACGCAGGAGTTGTGGGTTCGATCCCTGGGTCAGGAAGATCCCCTGGAGAAGGAAATGGCAACTCACTGCAGGAGTCTTGCCTGGAGAATCCGGTGGGCAGAGGAGCCTGGCGGGCTACAGTGTGCGGGGTCGCAAAGGGTCGGACATGGCTGAGCAACTGAACAACAGTTGCTCCCTTCTTGAAAAATAAATTAGTGAGAAAATAGTTTTATCCAAAACAAGATGGTTTTTTTTTTTGTATCTAAAATGGGTCTTTCTAAAATACTTTTCTTGCATGTGAATGTATAAGTTTAAAAGATTGATTTCTAAATTACTGAATTTAGGTAAATTCAACTTTTCTTATGGTTTCTTCATGATAAACGTGAAGTGAAAATTGAGCTCCTGCGGCTCCATCTGCGACAGCACTGGGACATCCATGCAAGTGGCTGAAGTCATAACCCCCTCACAGAGCACGCTGATGGGCTCTGTTTTGGATACACGTTCAACTAACTGATTTGCTACTTGCTCTCACCTTTGCACAGGCTGCGCCATTTGAAGGTACCGTCTAGTCTTCTCTGAGGGGCACTCTGATCTCAGGTGTGTGGGGGAGGGCCAGTCTAAACCTTCCCTCCCCTCCGTGTCAGCCCTGACTAAGACAGGAAAGTCTGCAGGGAGCAGCTAGCTGGCGAGGCCAAGCCCTCCCTCACCACCTCCCGGGGCAGCGAGGACTTCGAGAGTTCAGTGATTAAAACACGATTCTCTGTATCCACCTCATCATAATAGAGAAAATGCCACTTCTGGTAGATCAATACGACAAATGAGTAAGCCAGAAGATGGCGTTGAAGGTTTGCAATCACATCTGAAAACAAGGCCGCNGTTTTTTTTTTTGTATCTAAAATGGGTCTTTCTAAAATACTTTTCTTGCATGTGAATGTATAAGTTTAAAAGATTGATTTCTAAATTACTGAATTTAGGTAAATTCAACTTTTCTTATGGTTTCTTCATGATAAACGTGAAGTGAAAATTGAGCTCCTGCGGCTCCATCTGCGACAGCACTGGGACATCCATGCAAGTGGCTGAAGTCATAACCCCCTCACAGAGCACGCTGATGGGCTCTGTTTTGGATACACGTTCAACTAACTGATTTGCTACTTGCTTTCACCTTTGCACAGGCTGCGCCATTTGAAGGTACCGTCTAGTCTTCTCTGAGGGGCACTCTGATCTCAGGTGTGTGGGGGAGGGCCAGTCTAAACCTTCCCTCCCCTCCGTGTCAGCCCTGACTAAGACAGGAAAGTCTGCAGGGAGCAGCTAGCTGGCGAGGCCAAGCCCTCCCTCACCACCTCCCGGGGCAGCGAGGACTTCGAGAGTTCAGTGATTAAAACACGATTCTCTGTATCCACCTCATCATAATAGAGAAAATGCCACTTCTGGTAGATCAATACGACAAATGAGTAAGCCAGAAGATGGCGTTGAAGGTTTGCAATCACATCTGAAAACAAGGCCGCAGTGGTTTTCAACGTCTGAAAGTGCACGAGGGGAACGGTGAGATAACGAAGTCCCGGCAGAGGACACGTGTGCGAACGCGCCGAAAGCTCAGTTGGCGGTGTGTGCTCGCGGCACTCGCCCTCTGTGGCTGGTGAGCACACTGGGGAAAGCAACCCGCTGGTTTCAGCGCAAGGCAGCGGGGAGGCGGCCACGTCCGCTTTGTTGGCTGAGGTGTCCAAGTGCTGAGCTCAGTTCCTGACGGGTAGAGGGGCCCAAAAAATATCTGTTGAATGAATGAATCCATGAAAGAGGAAAGGAAGGAAAACCGCCGTGACCAGAGGCTTCTTTGAAAAGTGCCGTGCTGTTCACTACGCAGACTCTGAGAGTGGAAAACTTGCTTGAGTGAATAAAAGCAGAGCATCCTGCTAATTTCTGAGAAAGCCGTTAGTTTGAGGAAAAGCTCACCCCCTCTGTGCCTCGTGGCTGTTTTGCTCTAGGCTGAGGTTGGTTGTTTCTTTGGATGGGAGACAGTGGCCCAATATTTAAAAGAAAAACGGAGAAATAAGTGAAATCAAAAGCTTTTCAAAAGTTGCGAGTTGACCTAGGGTGGTGGTGGTCTAAAATCATATAGAAACCAGTGATCTGACGGTTTACCTGAAATTGGTAACTACGCAAACATGCGGACGGATTCAAGATGCTGGGGGGTGGGGGGAGGGCGTTAGATCTTGGAACACTAAGTAAAATCCCTCTGTTTAAATATTGTTCTCATTCTGGCCATTTAAACTCCCACTTGTAAATTGTTTCTCCCACGTTGAGGTGAAAGCTATGCCATTGAGAGGTGGACCCGGCCCGTCTTCCCGTTCTTTCCTGCTGCCCCAGCTGAAGGCGCGGGGTGCCGCCTCCGTTACCGAAGTCCTCCAGTTGAGCCGACCAGCAGGATGCGAGCATTTCAGGCGCAGGCAGCGTGTGAGCGCAGTTTATAGCTCAAGGTATCTGGGCCATTTCCTTTTTTCTTTTCAATGAGTGTGGTGTTCTCTAAACACGGCGGAGGGGCGGGGCTCTCGCTGACAGCCAAGGGTGCCCCCCACCCACCCACGGTCGGTCGACACGGACAGTCCTGTCTCTGGTCGCGAGCTCTGCAGGCCCAGGCCCCTTCGCGCCAGATTCCCGCTCCTGCACGCCCCCACTTCCCGCCCTGACAGCGCCGCCGAGGCTGAGCTGCAGCTCAGCGGGCCCGGCGCGGAGGCGAGGTCCCCTCGCGCCTTGCCCTCGGCAGGAAACCGCCCGAGTGAGGTTCCCCTGCCCNGCAGCCCCCGCCCCGCCGGGAGGCGCCCCGGGGGGCCCCGCCCCGCGCAGGCCCCGCCCCAAGCGCGGCTTTTAAGCTTTATAAAGTTCCTCTTTCCGACCTCCGAGGCTTAGTTTCACCGCTTGGACTGGGGACTCACCGCTGCCCTCAGCTCGAGTCGGGGCGAGGTAAGACTTGGGTCGGGAAGGACCCGGGCTGCGAGCCGGGTACCGCAGGAACCCGGCGCGAGGCCTGCCGTGCGGGGTCCACCTCGGGGCAGCGCGGGGCACCCCAGCGTCGGCGCCAGGAGAGAGCACGCCCCTCGAGGGACCCCGACGCCCACCCCATCTGCTCTTGGCCGGGGAGTCCCGAGGCCCCAGCGTCCGTGGGTCGGCCGAGCCCGGGCCCCGGAGGCCACGCGCGGGACCGGGTGTGATAACGAGGTCGCCGGGCCATCAGTGGCCGAGGGGGTCGTCGAAGGGACCCACACCGGGCGGCAGGCTTAACCGCGGGGGACGGACCCCTCCTCCCGAGGCTGTCTCTGTTGCTCCCCGCTCTTGAGGGGTTCAAACTCACCTCGGCCCCGAGCTCGCGGCTTCCCGACCGGTGGTGGAAGAGGAGGCGCTCCAAATTCAGGCCACTAGGGGCCCGGCGCTCCGCGACCCCCGCCTTCCCGGCACCTTCCCGCCCCCGCTCTCCCCGCGGGCCTCCCCGCCCGGCTGATGCTCGGCGCGCGGGGATCCCCCACGACGAGGCTGCGCTCGCCGCCTGAGGCCAGGTCCCTCTGTCGCGTGCGGCTCCCGGGCCCCCTGGTCGTTGCTACCTGCCTGGGGCTCCGGGGCGTTCTTGGGGCAAAGAGTGCGGGTTTCAGAGAGAGCCGCGGGGGACTGCCGCCGCCGCGCACCTGGAAGGCCAGGCCACAGGGAGCCCGCGTGCGGAACACGCGGGGCCACCGGGGAGTGGGGCCTCGGGAGCGGGCGCGGGCGGAAACTGACCGTGGCAGGGGAAACGGACTGTCCACGGCTTGGGCCTGGGCAGGGGAGCGGGAGTACGAGCGAGCAAACGGAGGCCCACGCGTGGTGGCGGCTGGATTTCGGGGGTGCGCGAAGGTCAGAGCCCTGAGGCTGGGCAGCGTGCGGGCCGCGGGGGGGAACGCGAGTGGAGCGTCCAGAAGCTGAGGCCGCGNTGACCGTGGCAGGGGAAACGGACTGTCCACGGCTTGGGCCTGGGCAGGGGAGCGGGAGTACGAGCGAGCAAACGGAGGCCCACGCGTGGTGGCGGCTGGATTTCGGGGGTGCGCGAAGGTCAGAGCCCTGAGGCTGGGCAGCGTGCGGGCCGCGGGGGGGAACGCGAGTGGAGCGTCCAGAAGCTGAGGCCGCGGACGGGCTAGGGAGGCGTTAGGACGGCGCGCCGAGGGCGCGCACGAGCCGGGGCGGCTGAGAAGGGCCTGCTCGCGGCTCTTGGCGTCCCAGACTCGGCGGCGCGCGCCTCGCCGCCTCGGGGACTCCGCGGCCTCGTGGTCATTGCCGGCGGGCCGCCTCCTCTCCCCGCAGCGCAGAGCGAGTGCCGGAGCGGAGCCTGGGTGGCGAAGGGACAGCGTCGGCGCGCGGGGCATGAACCTGGAGGGCGGCAGCCGAGGCGGCGAGTTCGGTATGAGCTCCGTGAGCTGCGGCAACGGCAAGCTCCGCCAGTGGCTCATCGACCAGATCGACAGCGGCAAGTACCCGGGGCTGGTGTGGGAGAACGAGGAGAAGAGCGTCTTCCGCATCCCCTGGAAGCACGCGGGCAAGCAGGACTACAACCGCGAGGAGGACGCCGCGCTCTTCAAGGTGCCCGGGGCGGGGCCGGGAGGGGCCGGGGCCGCGCGCCCCGGGCCTCGTGCGGGAGCGCGGGCGTCCCGCGGCTCCCCTGTAACTGCGCGCAGGGCGGGCCCGGTGCCTCGCCCGAGGGGCGCACGGTCCCCCGGCGTCAGAGGCCCGTCCGCGCTCCCGCCGGGCAGAGGGTGGGCCGAGCTGCGGCCCCCTCTCCCGGGGCCCTCTCTCTGGAGCTCTGGGTGCCTCCTCGCCTCCGCGCACCGGCTGCGTCTCCCCCCGCGCGCGGGCCGCTGTGTGCGCCGCGCCCCCCGGGTCTGGGCTCCGTGCCCTCCGCGCCGTCCCGCGCTCACGCCGCTCCCTGGCCAGCGCTCTCCTGCAGGCTCTTAGTCCTGCGGCGCGTCTCTCCCTCTGTCTCACTGCCTCTGTGTGGCTCCCTCTTCCCGAGTCTCTCCCTGGAAAGTTTCCTCCGACTCTCTCCCTTCCTCTTTCTCCTCCCCCCTCTCAGGGTCTCCTCTGGGCCTCTCTCGGGGGTTTCTCTGTGCCCTGTGTGTGCCCCTGTCCTGACCGTTTTCCCCTTGGGCAGTTTACCCAGTGGCCAGTGCTTTAGGGCCCAGCCCCGCCACCTGTGGGCAGAGCGTGGCCGGGGGACTTCCTCAGGGAACTTGCTGGAAGAGTGAGGCTTGCCTCAGGCTCCCTAAGGTCCAGAGGTGCCCGGTGGTGGCCCCTCAGCCCACAGCTCTGCCCTTGCTTCCAGCCTAACTGCTTCCCTGAGGGGGTGGGCCTTTGCGGGGTCCTCAATCTCACCGTCTTTCGTAAACACCTGGTGTGTCTCTGTCCCACATTCCTTTGGATCTGAAGCCCCTGCCGCCATTCTTTGCTTTAGAAATACAATTTCCAGATTCTTTTTTGGAAGACATGCGTTTTAACTTTTCCCCACTTTTTCTCACCAGGCTTGGGCACTGTTTAAAGGGAAGTTTCGAGAAGGCATCGACAAGCCGGACCCTCCCACCTGGAAGACACGCCTGCGGTGTGCTCTGAACAAGAGCAACGACTTCGAGGAGCTGGTGGAGCGGAGCCAGCTGGACATCTCGGACCCCTACAAAGTGTACCGCATCGTCCCCGAGGGGGCCAAGAAAGGTGGGCCTCCAGCCGGGCGCAGGCGCTCGCGCCTCAGGGCGGTTCACGGTCAGGGTCCCGTCTTCCATTTGCTGCTTTTGGGCCTGCTTGCCCCGGCCTTCCATTCGAGCCCAGCAGGCGGTTTTCCCAGCCTCTCTGGGTCACAAGTTGACGTTCTCGTGGTGTCAGTGCAGGATAATTTCTCAGGCTTCTGGTCTCTTCCTGTGTTTTCTCGTTAGTTCTCCTAAGATATGGGCCAGATTTCCAAGCCAAAAATGGAAAAGCTGTTTGAAACTTTACTTATTCATCTGTCTCTCGTGATTAGCCATTTTGAGGAAGGGAAGGTTCATGATCTACCTATCGTTACCATTTGTAGTAAGAGAAGTGTCAACATTTAGACTTTGCCATGGTCAACTGGGCTGCTTGTTAAAACTTTCCGAGATTCTGACCCAGAGCAGAGCCCAGTTTACGCTCACGAGGTGGGCGTCTGCTGGGGGAGCTCGTGCCACGAGGCCCGTCGCCCTCGGGCTTCTCTCCTTCTGCTGCTTTGCGGCGCCTTGTGGGAGCCAGTTTAATGTCCTGGACAAACAATTGCCCAAGGGAATTGCAGAAAAATGCCTTATTTGTCAACACTGTGCGATGCATTCTAGGAATTAGACTCTCAGGTATTTTTCTAAGATTTGACATTTCATCCTGTCAGTTCCTTTTTCACACTGTGCATTTCCCTTTTCCCCAAACCCTCAGGAGCAAAGCAGCTGACGCTGGAGGACCCGCAGATGCCGATGAGCCACCCGTACAGCATGTCGGCCCCCTACTCCTCGCTGCCTGCTCAGGTAGGGGGGGCAGGGCTTCGAGCGGGGAGACTGGGCCTGAGAGACTGGGCCAGATCCTACGTGGCGGGAGAGACCTGCAAACAGAACTCCGTTTTTGCTGTTTGTCAAACTGCCAAGCCACGTCCCAGGTCACTGGATGAATGTGTCAGTCTCCACCTGGTGCTGGGGTTTGAAGAGAGGGAGATGAGGGTGGGTGTATCCGCCTGCTAGTTAGATTTCCCCACTGACTCTTAAATCTTCTGGGAAACAGACCTTTTGTGGAAGCCAAAGATTTTGGAAGCAGGGCTTTATCATGTGAAACCACAGGGCAGCTGACCCCGTCGGACTTCTCCGATGTGAATCCCAGCTCTGTTTTACGCGCTCTGCTGGAAGGGCGGCAGAACCCCAGCAGGGCGCTTGGTTAGCCATATGATGAAGCGCCGCGGAAAGCCTCACGTGAGGCGCCTTTACAGCACTGTCTCGTTTGTGCTTCCGATTCTTCGTGGCGAGTTTCCACCACAGCTTTTCCTATAAGAGGATTTGGCTGCCCACCACACAGGCGGTCCCGAAGGAGTCTGGAGGCTCCCCCAGGCTGACCCCGAGCTGGCCGCTCTCCACCCCAGCCCGCCTCTGATTCCTCCAGCAGGTTCACAACTACATGATCCCGCCCCACGACCGGGGCTGGAGGGAGTTCGTCCCGGACCAGCCGCACGCAGAGATCCCGTATCAGTGTCCCGTGACCTTTGGACCCCGCAGCCACCACTGGCAGAGCCCAGCCTGTGAAAATGGTAAGGGCAGGGCCTGTGGCCAGAGGGCCTGGCCCCTCCCGGCCTGACCTCCGGGCAGTCCCATAGCTCTCTCCCTGCTCAGAGCTGCTGGGGAGGGCCCCGGGTGCAGTGAAGGAGGGCATGTGTCCCAGAGGACTCTGGGCCCACGGTGCCCGGCCCCCTGTGCACCTGGACAGACTCGGGCTGCGTCATGGAACCAGGGGCCAGGCCAGGCCCNGTCCCATAGCTCTCTCCCTGCTCAGAGCTGCTGGGGAGGGCCCCGGGTGCAGTGAAGGAGGGCATGTGTCCCAGAGGACTCTGGGCCCACGGTGCCCGGCCCCCTGTGCACCTGGACAGACTCGGGCTGCGTCATGGAACCAGGGGCCAGGCCAGGCCCCGGGGAGCTGCCCTGCTTTTCACAGAATGTAAGCAATGTGCCCATCACTGCCCAGTGAGACTGAGGGCTGGGGACCACTTCCAGGTCCCTTGACCCCAGAGCCCAGCCACACAGGACAGGGAACATCAGAATTCAGACTGGCCGACTTTATGTTTAGTAAGCTAACATGTTTCTCCCTCCTTGAATAATCTTAAATTTTATTTTTAATCTTGGGCAAGAAGTAGTTGATTTTGTTAGTGTTCCCAGAGAAGGCTGGACCGTCCCTTAATCCTGACTGTCTCTGTCTACACATATGTAAAGCTGGCATCCCACAGCTGTGGCCCAGCCCCCCTGCACCCACCTCAGCCCACAGGCACCCCAGGGGACTTTTGTGCTGGTAGATTTCTCCTAAGCAGTGGTGTGTCCAGGCAGTCGTTCCTGGGATTGGAGGTGATAGTGAGAAAGGGACGTGTAAATCCTGTGAGGGAAGCGCAGAAGGTCTCCACAGAGGAGGGCCTGGCGGGTGCCGCTCTTGCCTGGATGCCGTGGTCCCTGGAGGCCTTCCCCGCCTTCAGAATGGGACCTCTCTCAGAAGTACTGGTTTGCTAAGTGCAGAGAAGATTTCACACAGTGTGTTCAGTGGATCGGAGCGGAAGCTGTCAGGACCTGTGAGTTAGCTGTTTGCATAGAAATCCTGAGACCCGTCAACACCTAGATCTTTTGAATGTTCTGGCAGTATCGGCTCCTTTTTCCAGTCACGTCCAGCTCACTCTTGGCTTATGGAATTGAATAAGTAGCCTATTATTTAAGATTGGTTTTGAGTGACATATTTTTTTAATCACAACATTTGGGTTTTTAGCTTTTTAAGGGTGATTTGCAGCAAAAGCTGGCTTTCCATATTGTGGTGGGAGAGTCAGCTGATGCTGGACAGGTTCCTACAGTTCAGACCTGGGTCTGGTGCATCAGCTCCGCTGAGCTAGTGACCCTGGTGCAGAGGGTGGGCTGGTGGGCAGATCTTGACACGTAAGTGACATGAAGTGATGCGCCAGCCAACTGAGGTTCTGGCACACACTCTCCGTTAACGTCTCACGCAGCACAGCTGCTGTGCCGGCTGGAGACGTGGTTCCCTTTCCTCCTGAACCCAGGAGCAGCAGCCAATAAACCGGGCCTGTCAGCGTGTAAGGTTCGGTCTGGCTCTTGGAGGCTGGAACTCCTGTAGAGACCTGGGCTCAGCTCTGCTGTGTGCTCGTTGCGTGCATGGGGTGGATCGCACAGCCCCTGGACTCAGTCACCCTGCCCATCAGCTGTGCAGGGACGGGGCACAGCCTCCAGTTATGAGACAAGCGACGCCTGGGGTCGAGCCTGGTGCGCGCGGCGAACGCTGCAGAGTGGCCTGGAAAGGGACTGGGATAGTAGGTCTCAAACATTCTCAGCAGACACACACACACAGGTGACTCTGAGGCACTGGAGGGGTTGATGACACGAAGGGAAGGGAGGGAGAGCGGGAGGAAGAAGATCGCAGAGGCGCCTTCCAGCTGCGGAAAGGCTCCATCCTTCTTCAGCCTCGGTTTCTCAGCAGGACCTCAGCCTCCTTGCTCTCAGGAGGGGGTGTGTGCGGGGTGGGCAGTGTCGCTCTGGAGGGCCCAGGCCCTCCCCCGCCAGCCTGGTGCACCCCCGGGGCTGACGGGCCACCCTCAGGCAGAGGCCACTTCCCTCTGCATCCGAGGGACTCTGTTAGACAGCATCTGATTTTTATTTGCAAATGCAGGTTGCCAGGTCACAGGAACCTTTTATGCTTGTGCCCCGCCTGAGTCCCAGGCCCCCGGGATCCCCATAGAGCCAAGCATAAGGTCTGCCGAAGCTTTGGCCCTCTCAGGTGAGTGGGGCCCCTGGAGGCGGCGTCTGCGAGGGTCCTCTCACCTTGGGTGGATCTGAGGGGTCCGCAGCTGGGGTCTGGAGTGGGTAGAAGAGTTAGCATCCGGGGCCAGCTTCCCAGCCTGACCCACCTCTCCAGGTGGGTCTGAGCCGTGCCTGCTCTCCAGGAATGTGCAGGCGCCCCAGTTCCATTTGCCAAGGGCCCCTTCAGCCAGCTTCTCACACCACACTGCAAGGGCTCCTCCAGGTCCTTGCGGGCTGAGCTGCAAACAGTGGCCCATCGGCTTCCCAGGACGCTAGTTCTGGGTTCTTTCTCCTCATCACGTACAGCGCCTTCGCAACCAGCATCTTGCTCTTCCTTTGAGTGTGGTGTGTCTCACAAACAAATCCAGATCAGATCTGGTCTTTAGAGTTTCATCTCTAAAAGAGGCCTGGATCTCAGCCATCTCACCTGTTTTAAGGAAAACACCTTGAGCTGTACTAAGCAGGTGTGATATATGTATATTTATCTTTTAGATAATGTTGTGATTGTTTTAAAATGAGACTTGCATATGTTAAAAATGAATAGCTTATGCTTTGGAATTCTCACCCTGCTCCCTGCCCTTTTTGAAAATCAGTGACAGGAAACATAAGCTGGATTCTCCAGGTTTCAAGAGAGCGGGGCCCTTCCTTGCTCCCGGGAGAGCTGGGCTGGCCGATGGGCTCTTTCTGGTTCTGAGGTTCTGAAGGAGGCTTGCNCTGCTCCCTGCCCTTTTTGAAAATCAGTGACAGGAAACATAAGCTGGATTCTCCAGGTTTCAAGAGAGCGGGGCCCTTCCTTGCTCCCGGGAGAGCTGGGCTGGCCGATGGGCTCTTTCTGGTTCTGAGGTTCTGAAGGAGGCTTGCTGCTTGTCTCAGATGCTCCTGGATGGTGGAGGGAGCAGAGGTGTCTGAGCAGAAAGGCCTGTGTTGTTTTTAGAAACTTTCAAACCCTTTCCTTAAGCACTTCAGACTTGAGTGTGCGCCTAGAAAGTAGGAAATAAACAGCTATTTATATCCCTGTGACCTCGTGATTTCTGATGACGTTCAATGAAACCCTGAGTAGCCGACACCCACTCCCGGGGTCACGGCAGCAGGGGTGGCAGAGGCGGCTGGAGGCAGCATGTGGACTGTCTGAGTCTCGAAATTGCCCTTGAGGAATGAGAGGCTTTTGTGGGTTTCTTTGGGCGCGCTCAGTACAGATCACCATCCTAGCCGTTTATCCAAGGTCGGCCGCCCGCTCAGGCTTGAGCCCCACACAGTTCCCCCTCGTACTTCAAGTCCAGGGCCCTCGGCAAACCAGGTTGGTCCCTTCAGCCCGTTGGTCAAATTTTAGAGAGGATTCTGAAATCAGCAAAATTTAAGAAATGAGCTCATACTGTTCAGTTTTGGAGAAAGCGCGACTCTAGAGCCATCCTCAGACTCAAACACAAACCGAGGTGCGTCTCAGCTGACTTGACGCTTGGGCTGTTTCCTTCTCGAGGTAATTGTTAATAAGAGTAGAACATGCACAGTGGGAAAATGAGTTAGAAATCAGCAAAGCAAAAATGTGAAATAAAAACACAGCCCCACCACTCAGAGCTCCCCGGTTATCACGGCTCGTCCTTCCCCAGACTTCAGTGCGCTTCTGTGTGTGTGATTTTCTCTTCCTAGGTGACATCATACTGATGTTTTTAGTGCAGTTTTGGATGTGCGGACATATTTGCCTTTTTTCTGAAAGACCATTGTACTTTTTTGCTAATAAGAATTATTTAAGGTAGGGTTTACTTCTTCCAAAGTCAAAACTGACAGCCGAGCTTAAAGTGAGCTTCTGTCTGGTGGCATGTGACTTGGTGCGTTACACATAAATGCTGTGACGCCACTACTGAGCTCTCCCCCGAATTCTGAGTCCCACGCATTTGGAAAAATGCTGGGTTAGACAGCGTCACAGACTGACGCAGAAGCCCTCCACCGCTGGGCGGGCTCAGGCTCAGAGAGGGTCACGGGCCTTGCAGTGTCTGCCCCCAGGCCGCTTGGTGCAGGCGTCCCACCAAGGATGCTCTTCTCGGGCAGTTGCCTGGCCCCTGCTGGGTGCCAGCCCCAGGCTCCCGGCACGGAGCCCACACTGACCGCCAGCGCTGTGCTTGCAGACTGCCGGCTCCACGTCTGTCTCTACTACCGGGAAATCCTGGTCAAGGAGCTGACCACGTCCAGCCCCGAGGGCTGCCGGATCTCCCACGGCCACGCCTACGACGCCAGCAGCCTGGACCAGGTCCTGTTTCCCTACCCGGAGGACAGCAGCCAGAGGAAGAACATCGAGAAGCTGCTGAGCCACCTGGAGAGGGGCGTGGTCCTCTGGATGGCCCCCGACGGGCTCTACGCCAAGAGACTCTGCCAGAGCAGGATCTACTGGGACGGGCCCCTGGCGATGTGCAGCGACCGGCCCAACAAGCTGGAGAGAGACCAGACCTGCAAGCTGTTTGACACGCAGCAGTTCCTGTCAGGTGAGGTGGAGAGGCTGGGCCGGCATGGGGCGCCTGTGCGAGCCGGGCCTGGGAGCGTGGAGCTGGTGGTGGCTGGCGTGCCCCCCGCGAGGGCCACGGCGGCAGCCGCTCAGCAGGGCTTCCTTCTCTGCGGCCCTGCGCCCACCCGGCCCGACCCCAGACTGGGTCTCCTGTTGGTTCACCTGTCACCCCATCCTTGGGGGCCTGTGAAGAGCGGGAGATTGTCCGGGGCTGTGGTTCAGGCTGAGGTCTTAAAGTCTGAGGATGTGCCTGCTCCTCACCGGCCAATAGGCTCCTGTTTTACTGGCGCGGTGGCCGCAGCAGGCGTGTTTGCGATGGTCCAGCTCTTTTGCGGC
>SJYS01023840.1:297059-328423 GCA_006410695.1 Philantomba maxwellii
GGTTTCCTTTAGCCACGGTCTGTCCTCAGTTTCACTACTGTGACTTCAGTCCTTCAGAGTCTGTTAACCACTAATTTATTAAAACACTTTGATGGTGACCTAATTTGTTAAACAGTCAAAATACAACTGGGATCATCTGAACCTCGCCTTCCTATTGTGGTGCACGTTTTAAACGACTGGGATCACCTGAACCTCACCTCTCCATTGTGGTGCATGTTTTAAACAACTGGGAAAGTGAGTGTCTGCCACCGTTTCCAGGTTAAAGCAACAGTTTGGAGTTGTCTTCTTACCATGCTACTCAGGCACCCCGTGCCCCCAGGCACAGGGGCAGCACAGCGCTCCAAGGAAACCCGCGCCCGCGCCGGGCAGCGCCAGGACGGGCACACGCCTTTGGCTCTGAGGAGGAGTCTGAGCGGAGGCAGCGTGGCTGCAACAGCCAGGCCAGGCGCGCGACGACGGGCCAGTGCTCCTGGGCCGAGCCGCAGCGTCCGCCCCGTGGACGCGGGGGGGGTGCCCGCCTGCTCGCGGGCTGGGCTTGTGGACAAACGGAGGGGCCGCTGTCGCCTCGGCACGCCGTCGGCTCGGCACGCCGGGCCACAGCCCCGCCAGCCTCCAGGTCGTGCGCTGAGCTGGAGAGCAGAACTGGGGCAGGCCCTCGGGCGCCCTTTCAAACTCCTCACCCAGAACCGTCTGCAGACAAACACCGGTAAGTTCAGAGTGTGCACTGAGCTCACAGCGGCCAAGGCCACAGGAGGCCAGAAGCAGCTGCGAAGCATACAGGAGTGCCCAGAGGGCAGGGTGTGCACGGGCACCGCCATCTCCCCCGGCGCACACACGCTTTAGAAAATGACTCTTGGTCATAACTGGACAAAATCAGGTGGAGTGAGTGAAAAAACCTCCGACACTGTTCACAAGACCCAGAAACGGAAGTTCTGCAGACACAATTACGAGACGTCCACGCGGTTTCCCGAACACCAGAGGGGACACAGCCGGGAGGACCTGACAGGCAGGAGCCTGTGGTTCAGGAATGGGCCAGCTGATGCGACTGAACAGAAGCGACGGCACTGCTGGGACAGAAGAAGCCAAAGGGAGCTCAGCGCTCGTCCAGCCGTGCAGGACTTCTGGGTGCGGCTTAACGGGAGCGAAAGGGATCACAAAAGGCAAGGGGGCTTCTAGGGAGGATGACACAAACGTAGAAAGAGTAAGACAAGCTTGACAGAGGGAAGTGTTTCCGCATTTCCTATCATGTCATTCCCGACTGACGGCTGGCTGCACGTCTAGGAAGAGAGGGCACTCGGTGGGTGTGGCCCGGACACAAAAACTAGGCAGGGCCCCAGGGCCCTGTGCAGACTCCCAGCCAGTCTGATTACTAAAACAGCAGCACTATGATAATGAATTGAAACTCACTTAAATATGCTCAAGCTAGTTAGAAAAATATGCTCAAGCCATGATAATTTGAAAACATCTCCATTACCTTTTAAAAAAAATGGTGAGGGAACCAACTCATTCTGAAAACGAATTAGAGAGTAAAATCAAGTTTTACCCTGCCTTTCCTGTATGAACTGGACTTCAGAGTAACTGAATCGTTGATGAAATTTTTTATTTTTTAATTTCATGCTCCAGCTACCAATCATTAGTGTGCAATCTCCAAGGAAATAAGGCCAATACTTTGGCCACCTGATGAGAAGAGACGACTCACTGGAAAAGACCCTGACGCTGGGAAAGACTGAAGGCAGGAGGAGAAGGGGATGACAGAGGATGGGATGGTGGGATAGCATCACCGACTCAATGGACATGAGCTTTAGCAAACTCCAGGAAATGGTGAAGGACAGGGAAGCCTGGTGTGCCGCAATCCATGGGGTCGCAAAGAGTCAGACACAACTTAGTGACTGAACAACTAGGAAAAAAAGGATCGTGGCAACGATTACATGGTGCCAAAACTATTAGATGAAAAGTCTGACCATTTTAAAGGGTGGAGCGAGCTGACAACACTTGAATCCAGTTTTCAATCTTAACATCACTAACAGGGAGACAATCAAACATTACAGACGTCCTGGTGACAAAAATCCAATAATCAAGCCTGAAACTTCGTTAATCGTAAGTTTGGAAACACAAGGAGCAGAGAAACATGCCGCTTGCACAAGGAGGAAAGCATATGGAAACTCCAGAAAATGAGGGCATCCGCAGAACCACGACTCACTCAGCAAACGAGCCGAAGCAAGGGCCGCCAGTCAGTTCACTCGCTCAGTCACGCCCGACTCTTTGTGACCCCGTGGACTGGAGCACGCCAGGCTTCCCTGTCCATCACTAGCTCACGGAGCTTGCTCAAACTCACATCCGTCAAGTTGGTGATGCCATCCAACCATCTCAACCTCTGTCACCCCCTTTTCTTCCTGCCTTCAATCTTTCCAGGCATCAGGGTGTTTTCCAGTGAGTCAGTTCTTTGAATCAGGTGGCCAAAGTATTAAGAGTTTCAGCTTCAGCATCAGTCCTTCCGATGAATATTCAGGAATGATTTCCTTTAGGATTGAAAAGACCCTAGAGATGGGAAAAAATACTTCGGAGATACAAGAGTAAAAGCAACGCATAGATCTTGACAGGAGCCCTGATCTGACCGAACCGTCTAAACAGCTTTTCTGAGAACGGACGCTGACTGTGTTCCGGAGTCTAAGCTCAGACTGCTTGCTGCAAAACAGGCCAGTAACCGAGAGGTGAGCTGTCAGGACAAGGAGCGCGGCTTTATTTGGAAAGCTGGCAAACCCAGGGGATGGTGGGCTCATGCCCCAGAGAATCTTCTTGCCTGAGTCAGGATTCAGGCTCTCTCTACACTGAAAGGGGAGGGAGTGAAGCCAAACACTCCCCTGTTCCTGCCAGCCTCCAGAGGGCACGCGCCAATTTCTCCCTCCCTGCAGCCATTCGCAGGGGGCCTGGTCAGGAGGCTTCCCGTGAGCTACACCAAAGCATTCTATTAGCTCGATGCTCATCACCTGGGAGGCAAAATTCCCAGAGGTGAGCCATGTACAATCTTGGTGCTTACAGGCACCATCTCTCTAGTGATTAACCTGTAATAGAATACAAAAGGTTCTTTCCTATTGCAACTGGATATTTGATAAAATTAATGGATTGTTACATTTTTTTCCAGATCTGGTAATGGCATTGAGACTGTATTTTCAAAAGACATCATCCTTATCTGATCCGTGTGCGGATGAAATGACCCTTCATCCAGAGAGGGCAGGGGACTGGCCGTGAGCTCAGGGCTGCTGAAGCCGCCACGGAGTCAGCTCCGCGCTTCCCCGTTCTGCTGTCATCAACCTCTAGGAATGTCCAAAATAAGTTCAAGCAACGGCCTTTTGCACAACAGCACATTAATCTACCCTGGTGCCAAACAGCTATCAGTTTAAGACCTAATAAAATAAATGCCTCAACAGAAAATACATGCAATGGCGCAAGTATGTAGGCCATAGGTCATCTCAAGGTTAACACGTTTCACACTGAACACCACCAGGGCCAGCAGGCAGCTTTGCTGAAAACGCCTGGCAGACATTCTGCCAGCAAACGTCCAAGCGCTACACGTCCCCCTCCCTGACAGCGACGCAGCAAACTGCTCACAAAGGAGGAAAAGCGGCTGGGAGAGAGGTCAAGTTAGACAATGAAAGCGCGATTTGAAAAGAGGACAGGTCATCCTCCTTTGAAAAATGTAAACTGCTTTTCTCCTCTAAATGAAATACAAATTTATTAAAATCTTCCTGACAGTATTTTTAAAATGAAATTAAGAAAAACAGTTCAAGGAACTGATAAAGCTACTCTGAGTTCAGCACCAGGAAAGACCACTGAGTTGGATGTCTCTTCAAAGGTGGAATTCACTCGACTGGGCTCTTTCGGTTAAAAGCAGAATCAGTAAGGGAGCAGGCTGGCCTGCGAGCAGGGCATGGGAGACCTGCGGAGGGCGGTCAGGAGTGCGGCAGGCCAGTGGGCACTGCCACTCAGGCGCCACGCCAGAGGCGAGAGCAGATGGCACAGGGTCTAACAAACAGCGCCAGGAATGGGACGCTAGTAAAGGCGCCCTCAGAGTTCTCTAAGGCTCGGTCTTCAGAGTAAATCTGGAAAGGTGAAACGACGCTCAGAGACCTCTGGGTTACACCTATTCTGTAACAATCTAATTACTTCTAAATGAATAGCTCACATCGTGTTTTTGTAACTGTTTTCTTATTTAAGCAACCAAAATTCTCTTCTTCAACATTAAACTGAATTAAAAGATAATTCAATCTGATATCCTGTTGAAAATACCTATTAGAGTAAAAGCCAAACTGTAAATTAGTATTTCACTTGACGTGTGTTTTCCCTGTTACCTCCAGCTTGAGTAATTTATGCCAAGGTGTTTCTCACTAAGCAACCACCCGATGGAGGAAACGTGCCAGGGAAGGTTTCCTCTGCGCTGGCAGCCAGGAGGGCTACGGCACGGAGATGAGGGTGGCACGGGGNCACACAGACGTCTCCCCTCCCCCGAGACTTCCAGTGACTACAGTCAACAGGAAAGCACTGTGAGGTAAAAATCAGTTAAACATTTATTAAAAAGTGGTTGATTTTAAACTAATCTATTACCTTTATGAATATATGTAAACACACATGTTCTAGATAGAAAACAAATATTTAACTGAAAATTTAAAGAAAGATTACTTCTCTTGTTTTTAAGATTTAAACTTTCAAGTGTACTTGTAAATGAGATTATTTTTAACTGAGCTGAAACTTATCAAACGCAAATACCCAGAGCTCTTAATAACTGGGGGTAACAGAAAAATGACAGTTAAGTTACTCAGAACTAACCAGAATAATCTTTCCTGATATATATATATAATTAAAGAGGTGATCAACTGGATTTTTTAAAAATTATGACAGTGTCAGAAACTAATTTTATTTCTAACTTCAGCAATACACAGGCACCTATATGATTTGCAAAATTCAGCTCTGAAATGAAAAATGAAATTGGAGAGGAACACTCTGAAGGTAACACTCAGGGAACCGAGAGTCTTCGGGGACTAAAGCCAAACTACCGTGGCTGCCGAGCTCGGCCTCAGATCTTCAGTCGACTTTAAAGAAACAGAAAGCGCTCGGTGACTATGGGAGAGTGAGGTTCAGCTGGGGATCAGTCAGAACTACACTGACAGACCCAGACACAGCTCAGGAAGGTCTGTGAGAGGCGGGCTGGTCTCTGAGCGTCCCAGCCCGTGAAGGGCGGACGGCGCAGTGGTGCGTGCACGCCGCGGAGAGGGTGCTTGCCTGACTGAGAGCGCCAGGGCCTCCATGCCACATGGCCGGCAGCACCTCAGTCTGTACAGAAAGCTCCCTGGTAACCATGACGCCACCCTGCATCCATCATCACTCACCCTGTGGGCTGGGAAGACGCAAGGGGCAGAGAAAGACCCGGACCTGGACACCGAGTCAGTCCACACCCGGCAGCAGGGAGACCCGAAGAGCCGGGCGATGCCCGCCTCGCCCTCCCGAGTCCTCGCGAGGACCGAGCAAGATGCGCCGCAGCTGCCCCCACACAGCACGTTCTGCTGTGCAGAGACGCCACGCAGAAATGCTCTCACGCCAGGTGTCCCTGACGCTCATGTCTAAGTCAAACACAATTACTTACGACTGAGGGATTGCACACAGCTTCCACAGGGCCCAAGTGCTAAAATGCTCACCTCAGTTAAACAAATACCAATATCCACTGTGTACTATTTACTAAAAAGTGAACAAGAAGATTAATGGAAACGAGAACATCACACGATTTACTTTCCTATCGAAAAACAACTGAGAAAAATCACTGCCGAACCACAGAACAAATACGCGAAAGATAAACTAAGGCATGACCCACGTGTGCTCAGACTCTGAACTGTGAATTCCCACTGCACGACTGGAGCCTGGTGGGGAGGTGGGGTCTGGGAACCGGGAGAGGCCCTGGCTGCCTGAAGGCGGTGTGGGAGGAGCCAGGAGCAGGAGGAGCAGCGCCCATGCGCCAAGGGCTCAGCCTGGGGAGGGAGGAGGCCCAAAGGGTTGATGTAGGGGAGACAGATGGGCTTTGCCAACAGGCGAGGGGCTGGGGACAGGAAGACGGTGCGGCCCTGCAGTGACACGGGGCGCCCTGCAGGGACGGGGCACGGTGGGGGCAGACCTAGGGTCTGAGGAGGAACAGCACCCTGGCGGCCGACCCAAGGGTGAGGAGGGTGCAGGAGAGTCCGGGGGGCACGTCTGTCCAGGGAGGAAGGAGGCCTGAAGCTCAGAGCAGAGGTCAGGCCGCAGAGTGGATGCTGGAGGCACCAGTCAGCCTGCTCGAGTGGATGAAATCTCGGAGTCTGAACAAAGATTGGCAACCCCAGGGGAAGCCGGTGTCCAGGGCTGTTCCCAGTGCAGGGGCTGCAGGAGGAGGAGGCTGGGGGCCCGCTCACCACAGCGGGAGGGCGGCAGGGCACGGGGTGCATCTCTCCCAGGAGCGGGACCAGCCTGGCAGCGCTCCGCAGAGCACCAAGGCCAGCACGTCCACGGACCCCAGGATGGCTGGGGGCACGAGAGACACGAGAGGACACGGGGGCCTCCGGTGGAGCCTCCGAGGCGCCACCCAGACAGCTAGTGCTCGCGGGGCTGTAAAGGGGAATGTGTGGGGCTGTGAGCGGTCAGAGCAACAGGAGCTCAGGGGGTGCAGAGCCTGAGGTCCTGGCCAACCCTCCCCCACCCTCGGAGGGAACGAGGATTTGTCTTAAGACAGCTGAAATTTAGACAACTGTAATAACTTGGCTTAAAGCTCAACATTCAGAAACCTAAGATCATGGCATCTGGTCCCATCACTTCATGGCAAATAGATGGGGAAACAGTGGAAACAGTGGCTGACTTTATTTTTTGGGCTCCAAAATCACTGCAGATGGTGACTGCAGCCATGAAATTAAAAGATGCTTACTCCTCAGAAGGAAAGTTATTAACAACCTAGACAGCATATTAAAAAGCAGAGACATTACTTTGCCAACAAAGGTCCGTCTAGTCAAGGCTATGATTTTTCCAGTGGTCATGTATGGATGTGAGAGTTGGACTGTGAAGAAGGCTGAGCACCAAAGAATTGATGCTTTTGAACTGTGGTGTTGGAGAAGACTCTTGAGAGTCCCTTAGACTGCAAGGAGATCCAACCAGTCCATTCTATAGGAGATCAGTCCTGGGTGTTCATTGGAAGGACTGATGCTAAAGCTGAAACCCCAATACTTTGGCCACTTCACGCGAAGAGTTGACTCACTGGAAAAGACCCTGATGCTGGGAGGGTTTGAGGGCAGGAGAAGGGGACGACAGAAGATGAGATGGCTGGATGGCATCACCGACCCGATGGACAGGAATTCGGGTAAACTCCGGAAGTTGGTGAGGGACAGGGAGACCTGGCGTGCTGCGATTCATGGGGTCGCAAAGAGTCGGACACGACTGAGCGACTGAACAGCAATATGAACAGTAACAATGAAAGCAAGCGTATCTGAAGAATAAGGACGCCACCACCATCTGATAGAAGCGCCACCCAGCCATGACGACAGGTTATCACAACAAGCTGCTGAACAAGTAAAGGTGACACGGCTTCCCAGCAGGTCACGGGTACAGCCACGCGCGCCCCAAGCCCTGCTGTCTAACAGGGACAGAGCCACTTTCTCACCAGGCGACGCCGACGCGCCAGTGGGTGGCCTGGCTCTATGTATTCCATGGTCCTTCAGACAAAAAGACAAGCGTCTGATCAAAACTGCATTTTTTTCAATGACAAGTTATTTCTAAAACACACATTATCAAGTGATCTAAGTGACATTTATTTGACATCACAACGATAATACTGGAACCGTCTGCCATCTTTCTGCAGCTGAATTTTCTCTGCTCAATTATGATGCTCTCACTCCCATACCTTCTCCTTGAATCTTTCATAGCTTCGGCAATTGTAACTGGGTCTTCCGTAGAAGTGATCAAAGGTCTTAAGTAAATTTTCTGATGGAGGTCACAAGGTCACTGCAGGGAACTGCACTGTCTACTACTTCTATGCAGGCAAGAAGCACCCCCGGAAACAAGCGTGTGTTACTGAGATGATCACACACTCTGAGGTGTAGTTAATTATCCTCTGTAATTTAAGATTATCTCTAAGCCATTTTAAGCACTAATAATTTAAAGTCTCCTAAACTCCAAACTACCAAAAAGTGGGTTTAAGCTAATAAAGATTTAAAAACCAAGTCAATCCCTTAGTAAATATGAAAAAAATGGGAACAAAAAGAAAAGCATCTTAAGCATATATCAAGAAAAGCAAACCCATATTCACGGCTCAGGATGCATGGACCTGGAGACCAGTGACCTGAAATCACCCACCTGTCGGGGGCAGGCAGTCCCTCCAGTCGAAGTAGCCAGCGTAAATGCCAGGTTCCAAGGAGCCCACGATGGGATCTGCCTTCAGCTCAATGTAGCTTTCAAACAGCCTCTGGNGCATATATCAAGAAAAGCAAACCCATATTCACGGCTCAGGATGCATGGACCTGGAGACCAGTGACCTGAAATCACCCACCTGTCGGGGGCAGGCAGTCCCTCCAGTCGAAGTAGCCAGCGTAAATGCCAGGTTCCAAGGAGCCCACGATGGGATCTGCCTTCAGCTCAATGTAGCTTTCAAACAGCCTCTGGTCCAGATCTTTGAGTGAGGCCATGCTCACCTGTGAGCACAGGGAGGGCACACCAGTGAGGCCGCGCCCGCGCACACGCACCAGTGGGGCTCGCAGGGCATCTACTCGCAGTGGAGAAAACAGTGAAACAACGTCAGTGAACGCTGAGTAGGCCTGACCAGCACTTACCGGCTTTCCCGCGGAAGGGCGTGACCCTTACTCCGCCACAGGTAACTAGGAGCTCTCCTGCACGGCGGGCGCCCTGCCTCCCCGCTGCCCACACAGCGCTCGGAGGCCCACTCAGAACAGGTACAGAGACACGAACGCATGGCTTTATTTCAATGTTTCCAACTTAAATTTTCTAGTTTACTATTTTAAAAACTTTTTTGGTAACAATGCTTTGTAAAAATTAAACTTCTGAGAAAGAAAAAAATAACAGAAAAAAAAGCCCTGTTATTTTCATTTCAAAGAAGACAGAAAGAGCACTTTTAACTGAGCCAGCGCTATAGAAATAAACTCACGGAACTATAATCAGAACCACTACGGGGAGCAGTGGGCGGGGGTGCACACTGCTGGGTAAGACGGGCTCAAGAGGCTGGAGGACGGACTGTACAAGACTCTAAGACGAGGAACAGGGCCACTGTTTTGTAGTAACTGTAAATGGAGGGTGACCTTTGACAGTTGTATTAAAAAAGACAACAAAATTTTAACTAGAATAAATACGGCAAAAAAAAGTTAGATACAATTATGCTAAAAATAATCAAATATGTAAAATACATTGCCTATGGTTCAAGTGACTCAAAAATCGTTTAAACTGTTTGCTGTAAAGGAGCTTCCCTGGACTTAAAAACCAAACCTGTCCTTTCTCTACCTCCACGCTGAAATATTGGAAAGAGATTTACAGGCGTCACAGAAAACCTCACTCAAGAATTGAATGCCAAACTAAAAGACTTCACATGCCGCAACTAAGACGTGGCCCGGCCAAACAAGCAATAAATACATAAAAATGAGTATACGTGTCTAGAAAAGAGAGTCTTCCCTCCCTGGCCTGTGAATGTCTCAGGAGATAGGAGAGGGTGGGGGTGGCGGCCCCGTCCCATCCATTTATTTCTAGGCATTCGACTTTAAAAAAAAAAATAATTTAACACCAGACTTTAATGGCTATTATAACATTCTTGGGTAGATCAAAACCTGCTACTATCCAAACTGCAAATTAGATCGTTCTTTTAAAAAGGCTGGCACAGAGTAAACCAGCTTCTTATATATGTAAAGGTCATTGCTTGGGTTTATGTAATTACAGCTACTAATAAAATTATAAGCCAAAGTTTATTAACCATACAGCTCTGGTTTTCCCTTCTCAAAGGGCTCGGAGACTGGCAGCCACTGAGCCCCTTTAAGGGGACCGTTCTAGCCAATGAGCATATGAGAAAGTGTTAACCTGCTAAGCAGGGAAAGACAAGCAAAAGAAACCACCACAAGGGGATGTTTCCTATCAAATGAGGACTAATCAGCAGTGACGGCCAAACGTGAGGGCGCAGCTTCTGAGGAGCAGCCCTGGCAGGCAGCGTCTGCCAGGAGGGAGCCTCTGCAGCGGCAGTTCACTTCCAGAATTCACTGTGAGGAAGGGCAGAGGGTGACGCGGCCAGCGTCCCCTCTCAGGGACAGCCACAAAAACCACCCGAAGGTTCCCAGCAGGAAAAAGTGAAAACGAGGGTTTTACAAGAGCACATCCAGCAGTAACACACACTGTAAAGCCATGAGACACACTCGTAAAAGGAGGAGTGCTCACAGCAGAACGGCCGAGAGAGAGCCGCGCTCGCCACGAGCTGAGCTCAGAACACTGCTCCACAGTGCAACATGTCCAGACACAGGTCCATGGAAGAGACGGATCCTACATCTTCTAAAATAAGACAGAGTTTATCTTTGGTGGATTACAGGTGATTAAAAAACATTTTTTTAGATTTTTCAGTATTTCTTCTTTTAAAAAATGATTAAGTCTTACTTAGAAAAAAAGGCGTTTATTTTCGGCTGCGCTGGGTCTCCACTGCTGTGCTGGGTCTCTGGCTGCGCTGGGTCTCTCTCTGGCTGCGCTGGGTCTCTCTGGCTGCGCTGGGTCTCTCTGGCTGTGCTGGGTCTCTCTGGCTGCGCTGGGTCTCTCTCTGGCTGTGCTGGGTCTCTCTCTGGCTGCGCTGGGTCTCTCTGGCTGTGCTGGGTCTCTCTGGCTGCGCTGGGTCTCTCTCTGGCTGTGCTGGGTCTCTCTCTGGCTGCGCTGGGTCTCTCTGGCTGTGCTGGGTCTCTCTGGCTGCGCTGGGTCTCTCTCTGGCTGTGCTGGGTCTCTCTCTGGCTGCGCTGGGTCTCTCTGGCTGTGCTGGGTCTCTCTGGCTGCGCTGGGTCTCTCTCTGGCTGTGCTGGGTCTCTCTCTGGCTGCGCTGGGTCTCTCTGGCTGTGCTGGGTCTCTCTGGCTGCGCNGCTCCTTGTGCTGCACGGCGTGGGCTCCAGAGTCGCAGCAGTCCTGGGGCATGCATGAGCTTAGCTGCCCTGCGGCATGTGGAACGTCCCAGACCAGGGATTGAACCTGGGTCCCTGCACTGGCAGGTGGGTTCTTAACCACTGACCACCAGGGAAGTCCAGAGGTCTTATTTTCATAATAAGAAAAAGAAAATGCACGATAAACGCTTCCAACACTTGAGACCGGGAGGCGCTGGCACCGCACGTGGAGGCGCGGGCGCGCGGGGCTCCACAGCGCAGCCCAGCGACGGCCTCCCACGGGGCTGTCCGGAAAGAGGATCTGGAAACGCTGACAGGTTTCATGTTTATTACTTAATGCTGTTTTATAAAGTTCAAAATGATATAGACTTAACCAACCAGCATCAGACCCTTTTCCTCTGGTGTCTTCTCATAGAAACAATTTTGTCCTTTACTTTAGCACATGTATGATGCCAGATCAGCAGGCACTCTGGACTCAGCCTGAGAAAACGTGAACTGGAGGCCTGCTGTGCTAACCTCCCTCTCTCTGAGCATCTTTCTGCATGAAAAACGGAGTTAATAATACTTTCCTTAATTACTTCAGAGAGCTATTTTCATCAAACAAAACTGTAAAAAAAAATCATGGTAGTTTTAAAGGATGAAAAGTGAAAAAGCGAGTTAGTCGTTCAGTCGTGTCCGACTCTGCAAGCCCACAGACTGTGGCTCACCAGGCCCTTCTGTCCATGGGATTCTTCAGGCAAGAATACTGGAGAGGGTTGCCATTCCCATTTTCAGAGGATTTTCCCAGTCCAGGTATCCAGCCTGTATCCCCTGCATTTCAGGCATATTCTTTACTGTCTGAGCCACCAGGGAAGGAAGCTCCAAAGGATGAATGATAATTAAATTTTAATAAACTCCTAACAAGCAAGATTATTTATGTAAAAATTAATTCTACTCTTGCAGATGAAGAGCAAGATAACGGGAACTAAAAAGGCCAGTGAAGCTCTNATTCTTTACTGTCTGAGCCACCAGGGAAGGAAGCTCCAAAGGATGAATGATAATTAAATTTTAATAAACTCCTAACAAGCAAGATTATTTATGTAAAAATTAATTCTACTCTTGCAGATGAAGAGCAAGATAACGGGAACTAAAAAGGCCAGTGAAGCTCTTGGTGAAACAGAATACAGAAGGAACTGAGCCTGGAGAAACTTTGGCCAAGTCCCGGAGCACGGCTCGGGGGAGACCCAGGAGAGGTGGGCTCCGAGGGGAGAGGAGGCCCGGCAGCAGCTCTGAGGCGGCCTTCCCTGACAGCAGAGCAGACAGGGGCGACCAGTGCTCAGGGGACCTGAATGCCCCAGGCTGCTTTGGGATCTGGGCCTCCAGAGTTATGTTACCTGAGAAGGGAACCATGAAAAACAGGGGCAGCTGGCAGCTTTTTTACCTTAATGCAAGAAATACATTTTACTTCATTGTCATCATGACATTAATGAATTCACTCATAAAAAACAGAAACAGCACAAAGACTGTAAATCTAGTTTACTGTCTATTCCTTTAGTGCTCAGTCGAATGCTTTCAAAACAGTAAATTCCAAATGCTGAGTGCAACAAACAGCACCCCCAGGTCCTCAAATCACCTTGGTTTCAGAACCCAAGAGCCTGAACAAAGACGTGGAAGGACACAAGAACCCACCTGCATGCCAATTTCACTCTGCTTCTTACTGACACAGACTGAATCTAACAGAAAACCCCCACTTATAAGAAATGCTCAAAATCCTCCAAGCCAGGCTTCAGCAATACGTGAACCGTGAATTCCCTGATGTTCAAGCNCAGCGCGCGTGGGACGGGCGCCTCCCTTGCTCACTGTGGACCGCGCGTGCGGAGGCAGAGGCCAGCCTGCAGTCGGCACTCTTCACCCTGGTGACCGCCTCTTCCTGCCTGTGAATGCGTTTCCACTGCTGTGTGGAGAGTCTCTTGATCGCCTGTTGTGTGTCTTTTTTCCCCAGCACTTTGCTTCTCACACGCTTTTGTGACTCACCCAGATCCTTGTGTCCAGGGAGCTAACTGCACTTACCCCAGGTGAAGGGCCCTGGGCTGGTGGGCAGGCCGCCTGCCATTTGTCTCATCAGATCAGCACCTCCACGGAAACACCCATCTCACTCCCTGTTAACCTGTGCTCACCCCTGGGGAGAATCCTTTCCTGATCGCGTGGGGAGGTTTACTAAGCGCTGGGATAGCTCCTCGGATCCTCCTGAAAGGGGCGCAGTCGTGCCCTGCGTCGGTGGGGCAGAGAGGAGGGACTGTCACCCGTCGCTGGCTCAGCCTGCACGAAGGAAAGGCAGGAGACACCGTTAGACTCTCGGGGCCCGGAACTGGGGAGGACAGTTGTCTCTCCTGACCGCACACTGGTCACAGGGTAGGAGGGAGGCCCCAGCAGGCGGGGCGTGGGGGCCGCGGGGCCCAGCCCGCGCCAGCCCCTCCTGCAAGCAGCTGCTCTGCCCTCTCGCTGCCTCCTACAGGCAGGGTGGCGAGCGGAGAAGAAGGGGACAGACCCCCCCAGAGGTGGACGAAGGCGCTCCACCCTCCCCGGGGAAGCCCCACGCGGAACCCTGCAGTGCCGGGAGACACCTTTCTCCTTAACCCAGTCTCCAGCCGGGGCTGGCTCCAGGTGTGCAGGCAAAAGATAAGAGCCGAGTTCAGCAAAGAAAAAGCTTGTTTCGTCCCATTAATAAAGAAGAGGCGTTATTTCAGCATCCAAATATTAGTTCCTATTTCTCATAAAATACCCCAGCCAGCCACCCAAGGGCCGGTTCCCAGCGCGTGCGGAACTAAACAGGGACGCAGCCGCGTCTCCCCTGCCCGCCAGCGCCGCCCCTCCCGTCTCCTCCCCACCGTCTCCAGGCCCCTCCCCGTGCCACCCTCATCTCCGTGCCGTAGCCCTCCTGGCTGCCAGCGCAGAGGAAACCTTCCCTGGCACGTTTCCTCCATCGGGTGGTTGCTTAGTGAGAAACACCTTGGCATAAATTACTCAAGCTGGAGGTAACAGGGAAAACACACGTCAAGTGAAATACTAATTTACAGTTTGGCTTTTACTCTAATAGGTATTTTCAACAGGATATCAGATTGAATTATCTTTTAATTCAGTTTAATGTTGAAGAAGAGAATTTTGGTTGCTTAAATAAGAAAACAGTTACAAAAACACGATGTGAGCTATTCATTTAGAAGTAATTAGATTGTTACAGAATAGGTGTAACCCAGAGGTCTCTGAGCGTCGTTTCACCTTTCCAGATTTACTCTGAAGACCGAGCCTTAGAGAACTCTGAGGGCGCCTTTACGAGCGTCCCATTCCTGGCGCTGTTTGTTAGACCCTGTGCCATCTGCTCTCGCCTCTGGCGTGGCGCCCGAGTGGCAGTGCCCACTGGCCTGCCGCACTCCTGACCGCCCTCCGCAGGTCTCCCGTGCCCTGCTCGCAGGCCAGCCTGCTCCCTTACTGATTCTGCTTTTAACCGAAAGAGCCCAGTCGAGTGAATTCCACCTTTGAAGAGACATCCAACTCAGTGGTCTTTCCTGGTGCTGAACTCAGAGTAGCTTTATCAGTTCCTTGAACTGTTTTTCTTAATTTCATTTTAAAAATACTGTCAGGAAGATTTTAATAAATTTGTATTTCATTTAGAGGAGAAAAGCAGTTTACATTTTTCAAAGGAGGATGACCTGTCCTCTTTTCAAATCGCGCTTTCATTGTCTAACTTGACCTCTCTCCCAGCCGCTTTTCCTCCTTTGTGAGCAGTTTGCTGCGTCGCTGTCAGGGAGGGGGACGTGTAGCGCTTGGACGTTTGCTGGCAGAATGTCTGCCAGGCGTTTTCAGCAAAGCTGCCTGCTGGCCCTGGTGGTGTTCAGTGTGAAACGTGTTAACCTTGAGATGACCTATGGCCTACATACTTGCGCCATTGCATGTATTTTCTGTTGAGGCATTTATTTTATTAGGTCTTAAACTGATAGCTGTTTGGCACCAGGGTAGATTAATGTGCTGTTGTGCAAAAGGCCGTTGCTTGAACTTATTTTGGACATTCCTAGAGGTTGATGACAGCAGAACGGGGAAGCGCGGAGCTGACTCCGTGGCGGCTTCAGCAGCCCTGAGCTCACGGCCAGTCCCCTGCCCTCTCTGGATGAAGGGTCATTTCATCCGCACACGGATCAGATAAGGATGATGTCTTTTGAAAATACAGTCTCAATGCCATTACCAGATCTGGAAAAAAATGTAACAATCCATTAATTTTATCAAATATCCAGNGGGAGGGGCGAGCGGGTGGGAGGAGCAAGGGGCGGAGCAAGCGAGTGGGAGGAGCAGGTGGCGGCACCGGGAAAGCAGCTGAAACTAAGCGGGTGCCAAGACCACTGACCCTTCACCAGTCATTACCTGTGTTATTTTTTCTATTCCCTGGAAGTTGTGTTTTTCAAAATGTTCTGCTATGTTTAGGAAGGTGTGGCGTTCTAGGTAGCAGCAATTACTTAGGACTATCAAAAGTCGCTGTTCCTAAAACCAAAACAAAATTTTAAAAATCACATTTCCAGTAACAAATTGAAAGTCTAACAGATAACATTTACTGCTTGCTAATTACAATCTCTTAGTGTTTCCTATCAATCTTCAGCACTTTATCTTGGTTCCCTCTTTCCAGTAACAGAGAAACATAATACAAATCTGTAACTCTACTAACTCATCACCTAACACACTGAGGAGGCAAATCACGCCTAACTCAGATCCCTCTGGAAATCTGACAGCTGTATGGGAAGCAGACGGACGGAGCACAGCAAACCAGAGAGATGGGGTCAGATGCTGTTCTCAGGTGGAGAAGGAAATGGCAACCCACTCCAGCCTTCTTGCCTGGAGAACCCCAGGGACAGGGGAGCCTGGTGGGCTGCCGCCTCTGGGGTCGCACAGTCGGACACGACTGAAGCGACTCTGCAGCAGCAGCGGTTCTTAGGAAAGGGGTTCTATTCTACTTCACATGTTTTGCACCCAAAATAACTATAAAAATGAATATTAAAAATAACCACCAAAAAACGTTGAAACTCTTGGAAAATAACTTGTAAATTTTTCATAACTTGGAAGAAAACTGTAATGGCACCTACAGACGGGCTCCGTCAGCCACGAGACTGTTGCAGCCCTCATGGAGAGTCTCCCTCCTGGGGGAGCAAGGGGACAGAGCCGGGCGCACGCCGCCCAGTCAGCCACAGAGAGGGCCATGCCACACCCCCAGGCTTCTGGCTGCTCACGGTGATTTCACATCAAAGTGACCAGACCCCCAGGCTGACGAATCAGTCCTCACCGTGGAGTTCAGAAGAACTGGCTTGTAAGGAAAGTTCTAGGAACGGCTCTGTCCCACCTCCTCAGGGGAGGGTTTCTCCAGAACAAGTGTGACTAATCCGCGGCTTCTGGCACAGTGTGATCTACTTGTCTTTTGTGGTCATCAAAAAACATAATTAAAAGGCCCAGAATTATTACAGTGCTTTTAAAGCAACGAAACGACCTGGATGACCCTATGGATGAGACGTGGAGGCTAAAATAAGGAAAACGGGCTGTCGTCCACCCTCCTCCACGCTCCACGCTCAAACCTCGTGTGATGGGCACTGAGACTGGGGGTGACAGGCGAGGCTTGGGGAGGCCGGACCCCTGCCCGGCCCCATGCGGTCATCACGTGGCCCTCGTGAGGCACTTGGGACGCAGTCACGTGACTCCTCTGCAGCCAATCTGATCTCAGCTGGTCTCCCAGGCCCACAGTCCGTCCTTACTCGCCTTCCCTGGGGAGCCGGCCACCAAGCACCCTACCCCTGCCCCGCCTGCCAGCGGCCCGCTCCAGCCTGCCGCGTCTCCTCTGCCCTGTTCAGGATCTGCAGACGGAGGACTCCACGGCCTCAGGCACCGTCCTGGCCCTCCGCAGCATCTCTGTGATGCAGGCATCAGGCTGCCCTCAAGCCCGACGGTGGTGCCCACAGCCCTTCAGTCAGTGGACAGCAGCTAGAAGAGGACCAGAGATGAGCCCCCTCCTCCCCCGCTGCCCTCGCTGAGAGCCAGAACAAGACCCTGCAGAGACCCGAGTCCCCCGCTGCCCTCGCTGAGAGCCAGAACAAGACCCTGCAGAGACCCGAGTCCCCCGCTGCCCTCGCTGAGAGCCAGAACAAGACCCTGCAGAGACCCGAGTCCCCCGCTGCCCTCGCTGAGAGCCAGAACAAGACCCTGCAGAGACCCGAGTCCCCCGCTGCCCTCGCTGAGAGCCAGAACAAGACCCTGCAGAGACCCGAGTCCCCCGCTGCCCTCGCTGAGAGCCAGAACAAGACCCTGCAGAGACCCGAGTCCCCCGCTGCCCTCGCTGAGAGCCAGAACAAGACCCTGCAGAGACCCGAGTCCCCCGCTGCCCTCGCTGAGAGCCAGAACAAGACCCTGCAGAGACCCGAGTCCCCCGCTGCCCTCGCTGAGAGCCAGAACAAGACCCTGCAGAGACCCGAGTCCCCCGCTGCCCTCGCTGAGAGCCAGAACAAGACCCTGCAGAGACCCGAGTCCCCCGCTGCCCTCGCTGAGAGCCAGAACAAGACCCTGCAGAGACCCGAGTCCCCCGCTGCCCTCGCTGAGAGCCAGAACAAGACCCTGCAGAGACCCGAGTCCCCCGCTGCCCTCGCTGAGAGCCAGAACAAGACCCTGCAGAGACCCGAGTCCCCCGCTGCCCTCGCTGAGAGCCAGAACAAGACCCTGCAGAGACCCGAGTCCCCCGCTGCCCTCGCTGAGAGCCAGAACAAGACCCTGCAGAGACCCGAGTCCCCCGCTGCCCTCGCTGAGAGCCAGAACAAGACCCTGCAGAGACCCGAGTCCCCCGCTGCCCTCGCTGAGAGCCAGAACAAGACCCTGCAGAGACCCGAGTCCCCCGCTGCCCTCGCTGAGAGCCAGAACAAGACCCTGCAGAGACCCGAGTCCCCCGCTGCCCTCGCTGAGAGCCAGAACAAGACCCTGCAGAGACCCGAGTCCCCCGCTGCCCTCGCTGAGAGCCAGAACAAGACCCTGCAGAGACCCGAGTCCCCCGCTGCCCTCGCTGAGAGCCAGAACAAGACCCTGCAGAGACCCGAGTCCCCCGCTGCCCTCGCTGAGAGCCAGAACAAGACCCTGCAGAGACCCGAGTCCCCCGCTGCCCTCGCTGAGAGCCAGAACAAGACCCTGCAGAGACCCGAGTCCCCCGCTGCCCTCGCTGAGAGCCAGAACAAGACCCTGCAGAGACCCGAGTCCCCCGCTGCCCTCGCTGAGAGCCAGAACAAGACCCTGCAGAGACCCGAGTCCCCCGCTGCCCTCGCTGAGAGCCAGAACAAGACCCTGCAGAGACCCGAGTCCCCCGCTGCCCTCGCTGAGAGCCAGAACAAGACCCTGCAGAGACCCGAGTCCCCCGCTGCCCTCGCTGAGAGCCAGAACAAGACCCTGCAGAGACCCGAGTCCCCCGCTGCCCTCGCTGAGAGCCAGAACAAGACCCTGCAGAGACCCGAGTCCCCCGCTGCCCTCGCTGAGAGCCAGAACAAGACCCTGCAGAGACCCGAGTCCCCCGCTGCCCTCGCTGAGAGCCAGAACAAGACCCTGCAGAGACCCGAGTCCCCCGCTGCCCTCGCTGAGAGCCAGAACAAGACCCTGCAGAGACCCGAGTCCCCCGCTGCCCTCGCTGAGAGCCAGAACAAGACCCTGCAGAGACCCGAGTCCCCCGCTGCCCTCGCTGAGAGCCAGAACAAGACCCTGCAGAGACCCGAGTCCCCCGCTGCCCTCGCTGAGAGCCAGAACAAGACCCTGCAGAGACCCGAGTCCCCCGCTGCCCTCGCTGAGAGCCAGAACAAGACCCTGCAGAGACCCGAGTCCCCCGCCGCCCTCGCTGAGAGCCAGAACAAGACCCTGCAGAGACCCGAGTCCCCAGCTGCCCTCGCTGAGAGCCAGAACAAGACCCTGAGGAGACCCGAGTCCCCAGGCTGCCCTCGCTGAGAACCAGAACAAGACCCTGCAGAGACCCGAGTCCCCACGGGCCAAATCTAGCGCAGATCATCCAGTGGAGGCAAGCACAGGGACAGAGCTTGGCACCGAATCTGGGACAGTCTCAGGAGACGGGGGCAGGAGGCCGTGGGACTGACTCAGGGTTCCGGCTGAGAGCAGGCAGACGGAGGCTAAGGCGCGGTTCAAGGCGGGGTCCAGGCTCTGAGGAGAACCGGGCCCAGCGGGCGGTGTCAGCCCGAGAAGGTGTGCAAACAGGGCCTGTCCCACAGACCGGGAAAGGGGCAGCCCTCCCCTCCACAGAGAAGGATGCTGTCTCGGCATGTGCTTCTCCAGCCTCCTCTTCACGTTCACGGTGGGAGCATGGTCTGGGCTCACCAGACGGCCTCCACTCCCCCCGGCCCAGAGCAGGCAGTGCCCCACAGCCGTCCACACGCCCCACGAGCTCCGGCTCCCGTCTGACCTGCGGGCACTCCAGCAGTCTGCTTTTCCGTCTGGATTGCTTCCTCTCGATGCTTCCTTCTCTGGAGCTCCCAGGCTCTCTCTTCGGGCCTCCCCTTGAATCCTGAACCCCAGTATGATTTCTATGTACGTGGTCTCCTCTCTAGCCACTAGGATTGTCTCTCGAATCCTCATCCCTTCCCAGGCCTCACACTGCTGATTACAAATATGTACCTCGACTTCTCTCCCGGGGGCCAACTGCCCACTAGACATCCCATCTGAACACCTCTCATTCAACACATCTGGTCCCAAACTGATGTTTTAATCTTTCTGTAGACCTATTTTCTTCCTGAATTCTCTCTGTGAACAGTACTATTATCTGCCTAGTCACACAAGTAATTAAACCTACAACAGTGTTTTTAAAAAAATTATTTTGATTATACTTTTTCTAATAAATCCTTATTTAGGAGTTGATACTTATAATAACCGTAGAAATGATACATGGCAGGAATTTAGGTCACGTTTCCTTTCTTGAGAGAAACATACACAACCATCCTTCAAGCTAATGACAAGTGGAGAGGGTTACTACTAATTTTTAAGATAACTGTGGAGTTTGAATTTTAACAGCTAGCTTCACATACAGAACAAAGCATGTGTGAGAATCATTCCTAAACTCATGCATGTATTTAAAATACACGTGAGCTTATAGGAGAGGTGATTTGGTTTTGCCATGGAATTCTGAGTTTAAATAAAATGCTAATGGGGAACTTACCAAAAAAAAAAAAAACCAAACACCAGAGAAGAGCAGAGCTTCTCTGATTAAAGAGGGAACAGGGGACGGTGCCTGTCCTCTGCCTCCTCCCGCCTTTCACGCACGAGAGCAGGACACGAGGCAGGCGCAGACGGAGACACCTGTGCTACGATGTCCCGCTGGGAAGTATGGGATACGTACAGCATTATATTTTTACTAAAACCTTCCAAAAATAAAATAAAGCACCAGAGTAAGAGCAGTATGCCCCAGGAATAAGGCGGCAACAAAGGGCGCTCAGGCTGAGCTACGAGCAGCCGTTATGCAGCTTCCAGGGACAGGCTTCACTTTCTATCATCTACCATCTCTTTACAATCTCACTTACAGAAGTCAGACTGACGTCTTCATGGATGCTTCCAAACAAATCAGGAGAAGAAACATCAACGGAGAGACTGAATAGAGAAGTAAATTATAGTTAAAGCACTAAAATTAAAAACATTAATACAATATGTCAATTATACCTCAGTAAAAAATTCCATAAAACCTATGTAAATTTGACTTTAAAATCTTTTGGTCAAAAATCATATAATGTCCTGTTTTTTAATATTTAACACCTAACAGCTCAAAGTAGAAACTGTGAACTATCTGTTAACGTGGGCCATATAAAATGTGTTTTGGGGGTCTTCCCAATAATTTCTAGGTACAGACTCATAATCGAAATGTTTTTGCTCATCACAATCTAGAGGGAACTCATTCAAGCTCATGTTCACAGTAAATGACTAACAGGAGAGCTGAGTCAGGAAATTAGTTACTAACCCACGAGTGACCAGATACACAGAACTGCAGGGGAAGAGACACCGAAGCGCTGCCAGTAAACTGCAGACACGGAGGTGACAAGCAACAGCCCGGCAGGCTCTCTCTAACTCTGACCAACTGATTTTAGAATTCATACGGAAGATGAAAAAGATATCGAGTAATATTTTAAAACAGAAAAAGCAATAAAAGGATAGCAATCTGAAAAAAAGCTAAAATAATGATAATTAAAACAACATAAACTGATAGGAAACATCTATAAGTAAATAGAGCAGAAAAAGTTCAGAAATACCTTCACTACTAGAATTCAAAGACATGCGGAACAGAAATCATAACAAAACAAGACTTAATCAAAAATATCAGGAAACTGCTAACAATATAAATTCCTGGTAAATGAATGTGCTAAACATAAAAAATCAAAGACAAACCAGATTTATTAGGCCTCAGAGGAATAAATGTCTTATATACTGAGGCAAAAACCAGACAAATATGGGACAACCTCCAGCTGTCAGTTAGATTGCAGCTTTGATTAAGAGGCATTTATTTCAGTATTATTTGTGTACAAGCAGAAACCTCAGGTAGAGTCAGTCCCATGTGCCAAATATTCAGAAAGACGAAGTTTCAACAACCCCAGAGAACAGTACGATGACAGAACAATCTCTCGGATCCGGAAACGTCAGGACTCAGGTGTGCGCTCTGGGCTCAGGTAACTAAGCCAGCCGGGACATCACCCCACCCACACTGCGGGCCTCTAACAGCAGCTGGGACAACACCCAACACAGAACCGCACGGCTGCCGATGACGAGGAGCTGGGCGTTTTCACACTATTATTACAAACCCTGCTCCTCTAGATAGTTAGGGAGCGAACCGTGTACTCGGTTTGCTCAAAGTGCCTCTAGTAAAGCTGAGATGGGTTCAGAAGATGCAGAAACTGTGGGAAGAGTACAGGCCAAACAGAGAACCGTCCGATGCACACGCACACGCGCTCTCCTATCGTAAGTCTGAGGATGGGAGGCTGTATTTTCAGTCGCACAGATGCTCCGGCGAGGCTGGTCTCGGCTCTACTTACTGTGTGGTGTCTACATCGGCGTCAGGCTTGGTGCTCAACTGTTCCAGGCAGTATATAAAAACCTAAGTAAAAAATGGGACATTTCAGTGACAGGAACCCTCAGATGCTCATCTGTTTGGACAGCAAAGATAAGTTTCCATAAATAAGCAGAAATACAGTGCATACCCTGCAAGCGGCATGTATGCATATGGCCTTGTTAGGGATGCACTGCATCCCGTGCACAGAGCGCATCTACACACGCACATGCAAGAACACAAGCACTGGGAGCACATGTCCCCATGGAAGACGCCAAGTGATTAAAAAGCCGACGGCACCTATGCTTCGATCCCGCCGTGAAGCTCTTGACTCTGTTTTATGCCCTTCCTCTCACTCACGCGTGGGCTCCGCTGTGTGCATGTGTCCGCAAGGCACTGGCCCCCAAGGACGGGGGGCTCCAGACAAAGCGCACATCACTGTCATGCCGTTTCACTGAGCTCCAGCAGAGACACACAGACACACACACACAGACACACGTGCAGAGTCCCACGAGAACAGAGAGGGCAGCGCAGTAGCAGTGAGTCCCTGGGGGGTACTGCTAAGCAAGCTGCAGCATTCTTGCCTTGAACTTGCCGACCATCCACACAAAATGGAAAGGGACACATGTGACTGTCAGCACCCGCTCTGCACTGACTACACACGGGGGGAGACCAGCGCCCTGCACTGCCTCAGGTCCCCACGCTGCTGCGACGCACCTGCATGATGTCGATGCTCAGCTGGCACACCTCCTCCTGGGTTTTAGGGCGCTGGAAGACCTGTGAGGAGGAATGAGAACTTCTGTACTTAGCATGTTCACTGTCAACAGTGAACGTGTGGACAAGGGCATCCAGGGCGGACAACCCGACTCTGAAAGGGGACGCAGACAGAGAGCCAGCCTCCAGCCGAGTGACAGGGCGGCAGTTCTGGTGCCGCAGTGACCCAAACCCGTGTGCTGGGCGCCCCCTGCCCAGGAGCTGCCCCCCGACACTCACGCTGGCCTCTCCGGGCTTGCACTCCAGGACACCACGCAGAGACTGCAGGGACAGCAGCACACAGCGCTCAAACCGGCAGGGCTGCGGGGACAGAGCAGACAGGCCTGGGCGCGCGGCCCCGACACCCGGCGCCCCGGGCGCACGGCGAGGGCAGGGCCCCACGCGGCGCCCCGCCGCCCAGCACACAGCGCTCAAACCGGCAGGGCTGCGGGGACAGAGCAGACAGGCCTGGGCGCGCGGCCCCGACACCCGGCGCCCCAGGCGCGCGGCGAGGGCAGGGCCCCACGCGGCGCCCCGCCGCCCAGCACACAGCGCTCAAACCGGCAGGGCTGCGGGGACAGAGCAGACAGGCCTGGGCGCGCGGCCCCGACACCCGGCGCCCCAGGCGCGCGGCGAGGGCAGGGCCCCACGCGGCGCCCCGCCGCCCAGCACACAGCGCTCAAACCGGCAGGGCTGCGGGGACAGAGCAGACAGGCCTGGGCGCGCGGCCCCGACACCCGGCGCCCCAGGCGCGCGGCGAGGGCAGGGCCCCACGCGGCGCCCCGCCGCCCAGCACACAGCGCTCAAACCGGCAGGGCTGCGGGGACAGAGCAGACAGGCCTGGGCGCGCGGCCCCGACACCCGGCGCCCCAGGCGCGCGGCGAGGGCAGGGCCCCACGCGGCGCCCCGCCGCCCAGCACACAGCGCTCAAACCGGCAGGGCTGCGGGGACAGAGCAGACAGGCCTGGGCGCGCGGCCCCGACACCCGGCGCCCCAGGCGCGCGGCGAGGGCAGGGCCCCACGCGGCGCCCCGCCGCCCAGCACACAGCGCTCAAACCGGCAGGGCTGCGGGGACAGAGCAGACAGGCCTGGGCGCGCGGCCCCGACACCCGGCGCCCCAGGCGCGCGGCGAGGGCAGGGCCCCACGCGGCGCCCCGCCGCCCCGGCCGGCACAGTCTACAGCGGCCGTTGGCAGACAGTGGCCCCAGCAGGGGAGAGGACGTCTAACTCAACTAGAACAGAAGCCAGCTAAAGCGAGAACCCTTCTCCCGCATTCCCTTCTGGAAGAGGGCAGGGGCCCGGATGAAGCACTGCCGTGACACATTCTGGGAGAAGCGTGTGCCCCGGGCCTCGCTCGTCTCGGGGCCCATCAACACGAGGTGCTGGAACCCGAGCCTGGAGGAGGGCTGGCTCCTGCCACTCAGCACCGTCTCCACAGTCACCTTCCGTGTCCCGAGTCAGAAAGTGAAGCTTGGAGATACCTCATTTGAGGCGAGCCTGCACGAGCCCCAGCTGCCCCTGCGGGTTCCCTCTGTGCGAGTCCGCTTCTGGGGTCAGCAGCAGGCATTCTCGTCACTTGCACATCCAGGAGTGGAGTCAAAACTGTCACTTTTTACAAAAAAAGGCACAGAAATAAAACAGTGGATTCCAAAGTCGAGTAGACGCAATGGAGAGGAGGACTGGGCCCTCAGAGGAAGCCAAACGGAGGGATCTGTCTCGGCAGGAGAAGCCCCTGGGCAGCGAGGCCTGAAGGACGGGGGCGCTCCCCAGGGACAGAGTCGAGGGGCCCGTGGGAGGCGGCAGAGCCCGTGCGGCCAGCCCCACGCAGAACCTGCAGGCAGAGCTCTCCTCCACACATGCTCCGGCTACTAACAACTTGGGGGCAACTGAACAGACAAAGGAGACATCGCAGACAAACCAAACACACACACGTTTCTCACAAGGAGGGATCAGGCCTAAGAAAGGCTGACGGTGCCGCCACTCGATGCCATTTTGATGCTGCGCTTTGGAGCCGCCAGAGGGCACCAGAGAGAACGTGCCAAAGTCCCAGTGAGAAAAGAAGGTTGGGCTGGATACAGAATGAGATGCCACCCACACGGCGTGTTTAAAGAGTGAAAAGCCTCTTAGATCAGACCTGATGAGCCTGCCTACCTGCCCCAGAAGGCAGGAAGATCTAAGATGGGAGCCCAACCCCAAATGTCGAGGGCGGGCAGCTGGGCGCTGCTTCCCTGTGGGCACCCTGCGCTCCTGCACCAGGGGCAGGGCCAGGGCCAGAAAGGGGGCAGAGCGCCCGGGGCCAGAAGGCGCGGGAGCAGCTGAGTCCACACGGCTGCTGCCGCTTTTTTTCTGAAAAGAAAGAAAAGGCGCCCTCTCTGCACTGTGTCAGAGAATCACCCGAGTCAGCACACTGTAACTTGTCATGGTATCATCCCAGTTATTCTGAAAGAAGAAGATTCTCAGAATTATCCAGACTGAAAGAAGGCAGAAAACATTTTCAGCACTTGTAGAAAACAGGACGCTCTCCAGCGAGTGTTTCAGGCGCAGGCATGGGGCAAAGCTTGTGTGCATTTCCTTAACTTGATAAGGACTCACAGGGAAAGCAAAACAGCCTCTTGTCAAACAAATGGGATCAGTACTACAAAATGCTAAGACAACAAAGTCCTGTGGGTAACAGCCTTTGAAACAACTGACTCTCTGTGCAAACCTGAGAACTCCAGATGTGCTACAGGTCAACACTCATGACTGGCCCTGTAGGTGGCTCCAAGTCTGGATTCATCTTTCGTCCCGGGAAGTCTGTGCCCTGGGCTGACAGCCGCTCGGCTCCAGCAGGCTGATGGGGTGAGCATGCTTCTTCAACAAGTCACGAGGCATGCTGCCTGGCGCCAAATCACCGTGAGTGGTTTAGGTCTCTGGCTCGTGTGTCATGAGACATGAATCAGCGATTCTACGGTTACAGTTTCTTACCACATTATAGTTTAACTTGACTAGAAACAAGTCTCTACAGTAACCATCTCAGAGGACCTTCCAGGGGATTCATCGTCTACAAACCTCAGGCGTGGCCATCTCTGCACACACTGTGGACCCAGACATGCACCCACCACACACGCTACACGCGTGTGCGAGGGACACCGGCCGGCAGAAGCACCTGAAGCCAACACCTACTTGATGACTAACTTGTTCGATTTCTGTCAGACTTTTTTTTTTTAATGAACATAAATCCCTGAAAGCAGATTCTGTGTTTTCTCAAAATGAACATACATCTTTTTCTTTGTACAAGGTGATCTGAAGCCGGAACCAAGACCCAGGGCCAGGCCGGCGCTATCTGCTCTGCCTGGCTTGTGTCATTCCTGGCAGGTATTCAGGGGGGCTGGTCCGGTTACGTGTCTGTGGCCTGCCAACCAGGCTTGCTGTGATAACCAGGGAGGACAGGAGTATAGGAAGAGCTTTGATAATAGTAAGGCTTCATGTAAATGCAGGGTACTTTTATTACAGTGGTAATAAATTAAAACCCTCTGTATATGTGTAAAGCTTTTTACAGCTTTTTTCTACAGCATCTTGTTTAATTCTAACCAACAATACAGTGAACAAAGGTTCTGCTGCTTCTTTAACTAGAGGCAGAGAGGTTAAGTAGCTTCGGAAGATGCTCCGTACTGAGGCACGAGGAGAGCCAGGTCGGACGCTCAAGCCGCGCAGCGCCGCCTGCTCACCACGCCCGACACAAGCACAGCACCAGCCAGACGCACGCTGTGGGCGAGATGTTTTAGTGTCCAGGAACCACAATCCGGAAAGTGAAAGACATTTTGATTTATAACATGCAATATATCAAGTACTATTTCAATATGTAGGCAACATAAAAAGTTGAGTTTTTCCGAGTTGTTCTGAGTTTTCTTTTGAGTCTGAAGCTATGTGTCAAGCGGCCGTGCGCAGTGTGAATGGTGCAGGGTGGCTCCACGCCTCCTCCTCCTAAATATTTACTTATAGGAGTTTGTATTTAAACACAAACACGTGAAAAATAAACCAAATAAAACAAAAATTTTTTAAAAATCCTTTAAAATATGATTGTAACAGAGTTATCATTTCAGCATGATTTAATTTACAAAAATTCAGAAGCGTGTGGTATTCCACACACACACTTGCATATCTTTGTATTAACTTAAAAGAGAAGCTTGAAAAGAAGGAAAGAAGTTCAACTTGTCAAAATTCCCCAACTGTCAGAGAAAGACTGTGGACAAGCACACAAAAATTCAAGGATGTGAAGAAACGTTACCGGGGACGGCTGCTCCCCCACAAGCTCAGCCCCACCACCCTGTACGTGTGGGCAAGGCAGACCATTTTATTCTAGTGTCCCTGTCCCCTAAGGTAAGACGAGTTACTGGACAAGCAATGTGCTTGGCTGAAAAACTAGACTTTTTCTCCAGCATCTGTTGCAGATGGTAGTAGGCATGTGGATAAATTCTGGCCAATTAGATGTAAACAGACCTGTCAGCTGTGGCTCCTGGAAAAATGCTAGACTTCCCTGTGGACACGAATAAGCCCTGATGTGATGGCTGGAATTGCAGCTGCCATCCTGTGACCACGAGGTATCCTGAGAAAAAAGCCACACGAAGGATCACAAAGCAGAGGTCAGAGGAGCCCGGGACCCTGCCTGCATTGCACGCTGCAGCTGCCACACCAGCACCAACCTCTTCAGTGGGAGAGGAAAAGGACACACCCCTTGTTTAAGCCTCTGCACGTTTAACCTTGCCTAAAACCCACCTGAGAAACGCTGGGCTGGAAGAAGCACGAGCTGGAATCAAGATTGCCGGGAGAAATATCAACAACCTCAGATATGCAGATGACACCACCCTTATGGCAGAAAGTGAAGAGGAACTAAAGAGCCTCTTGATGAAAGTGAAAGAGGAGAGCAAAAAAGGTGGCTTAAAGCTCAACATTCAGAAAACGAAGATCATGGCATCTGGTCCCATCGCTTCATGGGAAATAGATGGGGAAACAATGGAAGCAGTCTCAGACTTTATTTTTTGGGGCTCCAAAATCACTGCAGATGGTGACTGCAGCCATGAAACTGAAAGACGCTTATTCCTTGGAAGGAAAGTTATGACCAACCTAGATAGCATATTCAAAAGCAGAGACATTACTTTGCCGACTAAGGTCTGTCTAGTCAAGGCTATGGTTTTTCCAGTGGTCATGTATGGATGTGAGAGTTGGACTGTGAAGAAGGCTGAGCGCCAAAGAATTGATGCTTTTGAACTGTGGTGTTGGAGAAGACTCTTGAGAGTCCCTTGGACTGCAAGGAGATCCAACCAGTCCATTTTAAAGGAGATCAATCCTGGGTGTTCATTGGAAGGACTGATGCTGAAGCTGAAACTCCTGTACTTTGGCCACCTCATGTGAACAGTTGACTTATTGGAAAAGACCCTGATGCTGAGAGGAATTGGGGGCAGGAGGAGAAGGGGACGACAGAGGATGAGATGGCTGGATGGCATCACGGACGTGAGTTTGAGTGAACTCCGGGAGTCGGTGATGGACAGGGAGGCCTGGCGTGCTGCGATTCATGGGGGCGCAAAGAGTCGGACACGACTGAGTGACTGAACTGAACTGAAAACCCACCTATAGGGCTGTTGTGGGATCCATGAGACAGACTTGAAAACACACAACTCACGAACCCTGATCTTAATCTCAAGGGAAAGATGGAAAGATGGCAGCGCTAGAGTGAAAGATACGGCTTTAACTGCCCACCTCGCCTGTGTGTCTGGAGAAATTCTTACTGTCCTCTGTTCTGCCTTAGGGTCTAGCAACAACATTTTGTTTTTTTGTATCCTGCTGTTCTGAAAGATTCAAGTTGTTGGGAAGCTTAGCGTTACATTGAAAAATGTTAACACAAACAAACAGGAGTTACAGGATGAAGGGTCACTCTAAAGGTGGTCCACCGTTTTACTAATTTTTAAGCATATGTGGTTCGGAGAAGGCAATGGCACCCCACTCCAGTACTCTTGCCTGGAAAATCCCATGGATAGAGGAGCCTGGTGGGCTACAGTCCATGGGTCGCTAAGAGTCGGACACGACTGAGCGACTTCACTTTCACCTTTCACTTACATGCATTGGAGAAGGAAATGGCAACCCACTCCAGTGTTCTTGCCTGGAGAATCCCAGGGACGGGGGAGCCCGGTGGGCTGCCATCTACAGGGTCTCACAGAGTCGGACATGACTGAAGTGACTTAGTAGCAGCAGCAAGCATATGTGGTTAGTGTTAACCGAAAATGACTATGAGAAGGAAAACTTCAAGAAATTTGCTTTTCCCTTTCCAGAAAATTTTTAGGGTTGCAACAGTGCATCACTCATTATCATCACAATAAATCAATTATTCTGAATGTAACAGACACTAATGACTAATCACCTAGAGGAATTTAAACTTACTAGAGACGTCAGGCCTTCGCTGTCGACAACCCAATCTTCCTTTTCAACCAATCTCTTTATGTCTACAGGGAAGACAAGCACACAAGCACATCTTACTATTGTTATTTCACTGAACTTCAGAGACATAAAAATCCATAAAGGTTACGGCTTTTAACTGTTTTATGTAAGTTCGCAAAAAATTAGTGAAAACAGAGATCGGCTTCCTCGGTGGCTCAGACAGTAAAGACTTCCCCTGCCGATGCAGGAGACCTGGGTTTGATCCCCGAGTTGGGAAGGATCCCCTGGAGAAGGAAACGGCTACCCACTCTAGTGTTCGTGCCTGGAAAATTCCACGGACAGAGGGGCCTGGTGGGCTACAGCCCATGAGGTCATGAAGAATCGGACACGACTGAATGACTAACACACACCTAATTCTGGAAGACTCAAGGATTTAAACGCGTGTTACTCACTGGATTTTTCTATTAAACATTAATGTAAATAAAACTGTCTATTATGCAGCCCAATCTGAAGAATGCCAGGCCAGGTTCACTGATAGCTTCACACTTACTCAGCACTCCTGATAATACTCAGCAGGTACAGTATAAGACACACAGCATTTCCCCCGAGATTTCTAATAACCAGTGTGGACTCTCTCTGTCCTGCACGCTCACCACAACAAAAGCGTGATGCCCACGGCGGGAGGAACAGACCTGGGCTCGGCCCCTCAGCTGGGCCAGGGGCAGGCCAGCCGGCCTGTGACACAGTCTTCTAATACCCAGTGTGGCCCGTCTGTCCTGCACGCTCCCTGGAACAGCAGCGCGGTGCCCGTGGCAGCAGAGACAGAGCTGGGCGCAGCCCCTCACCAGGGCAGCGGCCAGTTTCACAGACGTGGCCGGGCTACGGCAAAGTCCCAAGGCAGACACTAGTGGCCTGCGCCGTCCCTAACAACGTTCCCAACTGTTTCTGAAACACGTCGCACCCAAAAGGCGGCTCTGTAAAGATGACCTTCTTCTTGTATATGCAAAAACCCTGAAAACGCTAGAAGCGTTAAGAAAATGAGCATCACCTGTAACTTCTGCTGCAAAGAGAAACTTAAGTCCTTTCTGACTTAATGCTGATGTTTCTAAGTCAAAAATCTTAAATATACATGTATATTTTCCAAATTGAGATCATACTTTATACACATTTTATAGTCTACTCTTTCCACTTGACATTTTCCATAAGGATGGTCTTACATCCTTAAATATTTTTCAAGAGTATCCATTTAATTTCTGCATGGCCTGGCATCTCAAAGTAAACAGGATTTGAAAGGAAAAAAAAAAACTACATTGAACAGCAACAGATAACCCGAAATATTCACATTTCCATAAGAGCATCTTTCTTGTTTTGCGGGTTTGGAAACTGGGAAGAGGAGGCGCGTGCGTGACTGCTGGTGAGCCAGCATCGCCAGTCTCCCCAACACACCTTCAGCTGTGTGCCGCAGCGTGGCCACCACACAGCGCACTCGGAGATCCAAGATGAGGTCCTGGACGGTCTGCAGCAGGTCACTCGGGATCTCGAGGGCGGCCAGCGATTCATACGTCAGCCTGGGGAACAAGCACAGCGGGACGAAGGTGAGCACAGGGGCCTGGCGTGGCTCCGAGCACTGCTCTGGCGTCCCGCCGCGCTTCACGGCGGCGCTGACAGGTGACCACTGCACGCTGAAGACGAGGGCTGCGCAACCCACGACAAGGGCTGTAACGCCACAGTGACTCTGACTGAACTGCAACAGAGCTGACGCTCTCACCAGGCCCGAGCGCCCGGGAGGCCCCGAGCACCCGGGCGGCCCCGGAGCTGGGCCAGCAGACGACACGCAGCAGACAGTGGGCACAGAAGGGCAGAGCAAGGTTCTTTGCTGAGTGTCTTTTTTTCCCCTAAAAAGACGAAAATGTTCGCCCCTTCTCTGGAGAATGCACCCACATTTACCTGAGGGTCTGGATGACATGAGCCAGCCACTGTCCCGGGAGCTCCGCCTT
>SJYS01023840.1:331851-347132 GCA_006410695.1 Philantomba maxwellii
AGTTGACTTATTGGAAAAGACCCTGATGCTGAGAGGAATTGGGGGCAGGAGGAGAAGGGGACGACAGAGGATGAGATGGCTGGATGGCATCACGGACGTGAGTTTGAGTGAACTCCGGGAGTCGGTGATGGACAGGGAGGCCTGGCGTGCTGCGATTCATGGGGGCGCAAAGAGTCGGACACGACTGAGTGACTGAACTGAACTGAAAACCCACCTATAGGGCTGTTGTGGGATCCATGAGACAGACTTGAAAACACACAACTCACGAACCCTGATCTTAATCTCAAGGGAAAGATGGAAAGATGGCAGCGCTAGAGTGAAAGATACGGCTTTAACTGCCCACCTCGCCTGTGTGTCTGGAGAAATTCTTACTGTCCTCTGTTCTGCCTTAGGGTCTAGCAACAACATTTTGTTTTTTTGTATCCTGCTGTTCTGAAAGATTCAAGTTGTTGGGAAGCTTAGCGTTACATTGAAAAATGTTAACACAAACAAACAGGAGTTACAGGATGAAGGGTCACTCTAAAGGTGGTCCACCGTTTTACTAATTTTTAAGCATATGTGGTTCGGAGAAGGCAATGGCACCCCACTCCAGTACTCTTGCCTGGAAAATCCCATGGATAGAGGAGCCTGGTGGGCTACAGTCCATGGGTCGCTAAGAGTCGGACACGACTGAGCGACTTCACTTTCACCTTTCACTTACATGCATTGGAGAAGGAAATGGCAACCCACTCCAGTGTTCTTGCCTGGAGAATCCCAGGGACGGGGGAGCCCGGTGGGCTGCCATCTACAGGGTCTCACAGAGTCGGACATGACTGAAGTGACTTAGTAGCAGCAGCAAGCATATGTGGTTAGTGTTAACCGAAAATGACTATGAGAAGGAAAACTTCAAGAAATTTGCTTTTCCCTTTCCAGAAAATTTTTAGGGTTGCAACAGTGCATCACTCATTATCATCACAATAAATCAATTATTCTGAATGTAACAGACACTAATGACTAATCACCTAGAGGAATTTAAACTTACTAGAGACGTCAGGCCTTCGCTGTCGACAACCCAATCTTCCTTTTCAACCAATCTCTTTATGTCTACAGGGAAGACAAGCACACAAGCACATCTTACTATTGTTATTTCACTGAACTTCAGAGACATAAAAATCCATAAAGGTTACGGCTTTTAACTGTTTTATGTAAGTTCGCAAAAAATTAGTGAAAACAGAGATCGGCTTCCTCGGTGGCTCAGACAGTAAAGACTTCCCCTGCCGATGCAGGAGACCTGGGTTTGATCCCCGAGTTGGGAAGGATCCCCTGGAGAAGGAAACGGCTACCCACTCTAGTGTTCGTGCCTGGAAAATTCCACGGACAGAGGGGCCTGGTGGGCTACAGCCCATGAGGTCATGAAGAATCGGACACGACTGAATGACTAACACACACCTAATTCTGGAAGACTCAAGGATTTAAACGCGTGTTACTCACTGGATTTTTCTATTAAACATTAATGTAAATAAAACTGTCTATTATGCAGCCCAATCTGAAGAATGCCAGGCCAGGTTCACTGATAGCTTCACACTTACTCAGCACTCCTGATAATACTCAGCAGGTACAGTATAAGACACACAGCATTTCCCCCGAGATTTCTAATAACCAGTGTGGACTCTCTCTGTCCTGCACGCTCACCACAACAAAAGCGTGATGCCCACGGCGGGAGGAACAGACCTGGGCTCGGCCCCTCAGCTGGGCCAGGGGCAGGCCAGCCGGCCTGTGACACAGTCTTCTAATACCCAGTGTGGCCCGTCTGTCCTGCACGCTCCCTGGAACAGCAGCGCGGTGCCCGTGGCAGCAGAGACAGAGCTGGGCGCAGCCCCTCACCAGGGCAGCGGCCAGTTTCACAGACGTGGCCGGGCTACGGCAAAGTCCCAAGGCAGACACTAGTGGCCTGCGCCGTCCCTAACAACGTTCCCAACTGTTTCTGAAACACGTCGCACCCAAAAGGCGGCTCTGTAAAGATGACCTTCTTCTTGTATATGCAAAAACCCTGAAAACGCTAGAAGCGTTAAGAAAATGAGCATCACCTGTAACTTCTGCTGCAAAGAGAAACTTAAGTCCTTTCTGACTTAATGCTGATGTTTCTAAGTCAAAAATCTTAAATATACATGTATATTTTCCAAATTGAGATCATACTTTATACACATTTTATAGTCTACTCTTTCCACTTGACATTTTCCATAAGGATGGTCTTACATCCTTAAATATTTTTCAAGAGTATCCATTTAATTTCTGCATGGCCTGGCATCTCAAAGTAAACAGGATTTGAAAGGAAAAAAAAAAACTACATTGAACAGCAACAGATAACCCGAAATATTCACATTTCCATAAGAGCATCTTTCTTGTTTTGCGGGTTTGGAAACTGGGAAGAGGAGGCGCGTGCGTGACTGCTGGTGAGCCAGCATCGCCAGTCTCCCCAACACACCTTCAGCTGTGTGCCGCAGCGTGGCCACCACACAGCGCACTCGGAGATCCAAGATGAGGTCCTGGACGGTCTGCAGCAGGTCACTCGGGATCTCGAGGGCGGCCAGCGATTCATACGTCAGCCTGGGGAACAAGCACAGCGGGACGAAGGTGAGCACAGGGGCCTGGCGTGGCTCCGAGCACTGCTCTGGCGTCCCGCCGCGCTTCACGGCGGCGCTGACAGGTGACCACTGCACGCGGAAGACGAGGGCTGCGCAACCCACGACAAGGGCTGTAACGCCACAGTGACTCTGACTGAACTGCAACAGAGCTGACGCTCTCACCAGGCCCGAGCGCCCGGGAGGCCCCGAGCACCCGGGCGGCCCCGGAGCTGGGCCAGCAGACGACACGCAGCAGACAGTGGGCACAGAAGGGCAGAGCAAGGTTCTTTGCTGAGTGTCTTTTTTTCCCCTAAAAAGACGAAAATGTTCGCCCCTTCTCTGGAGAATGCACCCACATTTACCTGAGGGTCTGGATGACATGAGCCAGCCACTGTCCCGGGAGCTCCGCCTTCCCCTCCCAGCCTCCGTGCTGCCGGCCGCCGCCCTCCGCCGCGCTGAGTGGGAGCAGGGCCCCGCGGACCAGCTTCACCAGACACTGCATGACTTCCTGGATCATTTTCTGCACGTTAAGGAACAAGCAGAGCTGCCTTAGGAGGCGTCAAACTTGCCTGAATCAATCACATTTGTCAGCCTGCACAGGACAAATGTCTTGAATATAGATCAGGCCTTCCAATCACTTTGTTTGAGAAAATCCTACCCCAAGAAAGTTACACACTTATCCTTAACTTACCTTAAAATCATTCTGTCTTTGCCTTACATTCTTTGATCTCTCAATGTGGCCTGACTTCTCAGCGGTCTGAAAAATGAAAATAAAAAAAGACAAAAAACTTATTAGTTGTCTCTAGAAATAATTCCTAAAAATAAGAAAGGCTTAGCTGTTGTATGTGAAGAGAGCATGAAATATGGTTATAACCTTATTAAAAGGGATGTATAAGTAGCAGTCTAAGTCTCTGATTAAGGGATGACTAATTAGAAAACCCTCCTTATTCCAACAAGAAGCTATCTTCCTAAAAGCTTTAAGTACCATTCCCATAAATGAACCTAAGTATGAGGCTGAAGCTATCCTTTCTGTAGGTGAATGTCACACGCCGTCCTCATCTGCAACGTTCTATGGTTGAACCTACAGGCATGTGGCCCAGGATGCTGCTCCAGCGCTGCGTCCCGGGAGTGGGTGTAGAAACGGGAAGAGGAGCGGCTCCGGGCGGGCCTGGCCATCTGCGGGACGCCGGTCCACCGCCCCCTCCCTCAATGTGTGTGTGCTCGGGTGTGTCTGACTCTTTGTGACCCCGTGGATTGTTGCCCACGAGGCTCCCCTGTCCATGGGATCCTCCAGGCAAGAGCACTGGAGTGGGTTGCCGTGCCCTCCTCCAGGGGACCTTCCTGACCCAGGGGTTGAACCTGCGCCTCTGCCACCTCCTGCACGGGCAGGGGGGCTCTTCACGGATGCCCCGCTTGGGAAACCCTGTCCCCACGCTCCCCCACAGGATTCGAGACTATAAGCACCAACGGCGGCGTTTTGTTTTTTTTTTTTTTTCAATTGCGCATCAGCACTCTTCTTCCAGGGATTTTGGTCCAGTTTGGAGGGAATGTATTCTAGAGCTGACTGTAGAGTCACCTTTTCCTCTGATTTCTCGTCCTCCTTAGAACAGTGTGTAGAAGACCACTTCACACTGATTAAGAGAGAAATCTGTTCAACTGGGTTTCAGTTAACTTTTTATTATCAAATTTTCTTACAACCAAATATTATTCTATAGAATGTCCTAGCAGGACAAACTTAGGACACTTTCCAAAGGAACAGTCATCATAAAATGGCATCATATAAAACAACTCACCACCATAACCTTAAAAGGTAAAACACTGGTCTATTTAGGAGGAATAACTGCATTATAAATGACTATGATACTGACAGCAAGGTATTTTAAAATACTTCAGGTGATGTCATTTTTTTTCAGGCATAAGCTAGAGAAACTGTGGAGAGCCATCTATATGATCAACACTTTTGACCCGAAGGAGGAAGACAAGGATAAGGATGCTGGTGTTTTCACCAAGAGTCAGATACCCCGATGGACAAGGCCCGCACACACAGACACACCCCCGTCTCTGGCAGTAACTCTCACTCTTGTGCAACTTCTAATGCTTTTTTCTTTGTAGTCATGCTTTTTTTCAAAGAATGAAAAATTACGATAATAATTCAACAAGTGAATTCTTAATTCTCTTGGCCAACACCACTCAAAATTCATTGTCCACCAGGATTTACAGAAACGGATGCTTTTCTCCCTTTAAGACACTTGAGAAGCGACTGAAGCGACGCAGAGCTGTGGTGAGACACGGCCAGAGGGGCTTGTGTGGAGTCTGACCAGCTGGAAGGACAAGAGGCACAGGGCGAGGTGTCCCGTCCCCGGGGCTCCTACTGAGGCTTCATCGTGCAGACACACCTGACGAGATCTCCGGCGACTGAACTCAGCCTCCACCCTTCTCCCTGGGGTGGCACTGAAAGTTCCTACCCTCTAAACCCACAGCCGGTCCTCTGGACAACGAGCCTGGACTCGGCGGGGAGATGAGACACCCGCTAACCCGCCTGCACACTTAGGAAGTCACAATATCAGAAGTGAAGATCAAATACATACTTCTCATTATAAGTCCCAAGATCACAGCTCCAAATTCACATTTCCAGCCCAGACCTCTCCTCGCAGAAAGATCTCCTTCCCAAACCTGGCTTTCAGATCGCCTTCCTGGTGTCTGCAGACAGCCTGAGCAGGACAGAGGGAAAGGGCGGCCTTCTGGGTCTGCAGTCTGTTGGCCTGCGGCTGGGAACCACGGGGTCTCCAGCATGCTGACTGTGGACCTTGGGGCAATTAGCCCCACAGTCCTGGGAGACAGCTCCTTGGAATAAATCCATCCTCTCTCTATATGCCCTGCTGAAAACAGAGCCAGCGCCCCAGCACTTGTTTTTCTGAGCCCTGACCGTAAGGCCCGGCTTGCTGTGCTGCGCAGGACGGGGAGGGACTCTCGCAGAAGGCGCAGTCTGTCTCCGTGAAGGGCTGTGCCATATAAAACTAAGCATCCTGACTGCCAGGCGGCATTTTTCTTGTTGTATCTGCCACAGCACTAAATGTCTGTCCAATGGGAAGATTACTTCAAAGTCCTTTGTCCTGTGAAATAGCTTTGAATCAACGGAAAGAGTACAAATCCATTGTTAAAAACATCACACTAAAATATAGGCTAAACTTTTCCACAACTGTTTGGCCCACCGAACAGACGTTAGCGCACGCACGGAGACGTCGACGGGACAGAGCAGCTGTGGAGACTCTGAGGGCGTCTCCAGTCACGTAAAGAGTGAGCAGGTGCAGTGAGTGGGTGGGGGAACCAGCTGTAAGGCCTTCCTCTTCCAATTGGTAAAAAAATTTGTTGCTTATTGTTTTTATTTGATAAAGAGTTGAATATCTCCAACATGCTGAATTATGTGCAGTTTGCTCTGCTTTTAAAAAGACAATTTTGAAACAGGAAGAACATGTTAATTTACATACTATGAGTTATACAACTTTTTAAAATGCTGACTCCTAATATTTAAAAATCTGGATACTTTAAAAGTTTTCACCTGAAAATACACTATATTTAAAAGATATCTAAAGGTGAGATCTTGCCCTACTACTAACCATTTCACTAGCCAAACCCTAACTCTTTCCTGCACACACAGACCAAAACTGCTGGGTGGTCAGACCTACGGTTAGACTGCGCTGTTCAGATTCACACGTGTCGCTCCGCGTGGCCACGACTCGCCTTAAGAACTACTTGTTAAACTGTTGGAAACTCCATCTAAATCTTTTAATGGACGAACTCTAAATAAAACAAAAACAGTTTTACAACAAGGAAAGAAATTCAAGGAAGTTGTAACTAATTATTTCAGAGCTTTCTTGTATGAAATTAAATACCGAAAACCCTGGAACCCTTCCCAACATCGATTTAAGTCTCTGGTTCTCACTCGTGATGTGACAGCACCCTCTCCTCACTCCATTCTTTCCACCGTCCCCCGGGGTCCTACTAGCTTTCCAGTAGAGGGCAGCTTAATTTAAAAACACGCCCAAATCTGCGGAGTAAATCACACTTAACCAGGAGGAGAGGGGCCGGCCGAGGACGAGCTGGCTGGGCGGCACCACCGACTCGATGGACTGAGTCTGAGTGGACTCCGGGAGCCGGTGATGGGCAGGGAGGCCTGGCGTGCTGCGATTCACGGGGTCGCCAAGAGTCGGACACGACTGAGCAACTGAACTGACTGAACTGAACTGAAGAACATTATTATAAACTTTTAAGAGAAGTTTATGACTATAAATAGGTAGAAACTCCACAGGCAAATCCAACTCATATAACTAATTACAAGTGATTTTTTTTTCAGGGCTAATATTATTCCTGAGCTCATTTATTTTTCGTCTGCAATTAAATACTTCATCTAGACATTTACCACAACTAGGTATAACCTGTAAGGCAGGAAAATACAGTCCCTTTTCACTACATTATTCCAGATCAAAAACTCCAAAAAGACTCAAGATGAGATAACTACTATCCATGTGGAGGGGAGAGCGCCTCCAGAAACTGATACAATTGGAAGGAAAAACACTCTGCTGGGAAACAACAAGGAGCTTCAGGCAGTTCCCAGGGCGCCGCGCCCTAGGTCTGCGAGCCCCTGCCTCGGCAGCGCCCCACACATCGCTGGCCAACACCACTGCCGCGCTTCCTACAGCTGTGAGACGCCTGCTGGTGCCAGGCCAACGGCACTTCAAATACTGGAAAGAATACTTTCTCCAAATAGTAAGAGCAACATCTCATTTATCTGCCAGATACTGTCATAACCATTTCACATACTGTTAACGGCCACATCACAGCTAGTCAGCGACACACACTGGGTGTTCAAATGCTGACACTCTGCAAGAGAAGCTATGAACACACCTGTCCAGGCACTGGTGTGGAGGCACCTCCTCTTTCCAGGCTCAAGAGGGACCGGCTTTGGCGGGGGCAGGTTAGAGGTGAGGGTGCGACACGGCAGGGGGCCCGTGTACAGTGGGGCGCTGAGGAAGCCTGCTCCAGGGCGCCTGAAGGCACGCTCCTCCGTGGGAGCAACAAGCAGCTCTGCGTGTGTGAAGGCCAAGCTCTGTGCCCGCCGTATGGAGGCTGCCCTCTGCACAGTCCACTTTCAGCAGAGCTTTCTTCTAACCACTGATAAGAGGCCTCGGGGTCTACACCCGGGGACCGGGGGGCCCGTCACGGGTGAACAGGGAGGGAGACAGCAGAGCCGCTCCTCGGCGCCCCTGACTTCTGTGCCGCCAGCTGTCTATGACCAGGACCCTGAGCATACGTGCAGCTTCTGAGAACGTAAAGGCTTACACAGCTTCTCAGGTGGAGCACGCAGGGGCCAGAAAACTGATCTTTAAGCTCTGCCCAACCGGGAAATTCCTGCTCCCTTTAGACCTAGGTGCAAGATGCAGACATTTTCTCCCTGTTTGTCACTTGCTTCCTGTCAACTGCACACCAGTCTCACCCACAGCATGGCCTGACGGGCACTGTCCTCACCCCGGAGTCCTGTTCTCTGAGTGGCCGTCTCCCCAAACCCTCACCCACCTCCTGGGAGACACTCACTACTCTCTCTCTACAGTCGAGGGCCCGAGGCCAGAACAGGGAGGGTGCTTGATCAAGGCCACACAGCTATCAGTGTTAGGGCTGTGTAGAATTTTCAACTAATCTTAAAATATCTGACAATAGAGGCTCTGGGCTTCTGAGGTTTTAAAAAAGTCACTTCAAAATCTAAAATGATTAAGACTAGAAACTCACAGTGACTGAGCTACATCTATAGTCAAATCTGTACACGTACCTCGCTGAAAAGGCTTCCGTTAACATATGAAATCCAGAGTTTCCAGAAGTTGGGCAGCTGACTTAAAACAAGCTTGGTCAATTTTTCAACAAATGCCACCCGCTGGGGAGTTTTGCATCTCCAAGCTAAAGGGGAAAAGAAGGTAACAGTATTAATATACTTTTGAATCAAGAGTGAAAATCTCTTTGAACACACTGCTGTACCCACAGCTAACTTCACAGCCGGGCAGTGGGCAGGGCAGGGCCCCAGAGCCTCACAGCCGGGCAGTGGGCAGTCCTCCTGACCAGCCCAGTCCTTTCAGCCGGGGCTCCAGAAGGAAGGCTACTGCTCCAGCAAATTAACCACAGGCCTTGCCAGAAACACACTTATTTGCAAGTAACTGATAAAGTCTCACACTCTTTAAAGGGAGACAACAAAACCCAGACACCCAACACTGAACATTCCCAGTGTCTGAGAAACAATAAAACATGACTAGCCAGGATGAAAGGCAGGGGAAAGAGAATCAGAACCAGAAAACGGGGAGAAAACTAGTTAAGAGTAACCAGTTAAGAGTAAATGACAGAGATGGAATCAACCCACAAGGACAATGTTGAAGTAAAAGAAAACATGAAAATGATGAGGAAAGAAAGAAAGGGAAGAAATTCAAAAGAACCAAATGGAACTTCTAGAGATGAAAAAACAATGCGCAATGTTTAGGTTAGCCACTGAAGATAAAACATCAGAGAAGCTGAAGGAAGAGTAATCAACTCTATAATGGAGCAGAGTGGAAAGACAGGTGAGGATCGGACCTCCGCAGTCCACAGATAACCCACCGGTTCAACAGACATGCCACTGGGGTCCAGAAAAGGAGGCAGAAAGCCTGACAAAGTGATTGCCCAGAATCTCCCAAATTTGATGAAAACTTTCAGAATTTGATAAAGTACATGCAAGAAGCTTGACAAAACCCAGGCAGGATAAATCTGAACTACTTGACATGGATCATGGCAAACTAAGATCATGGCATCCAGTCCCAGCACTTCATGGGAAATAGATGGGGAAACACTGGAAAGCATGAGAGACTTTATCTTGGGGGGAATCCAAAATCACTGCAGATGGTGACTGCAGCCATGAAATTAAAAGGAAGCTTGGTCCTTGGAAGAAAAGCTATGACCAACCTAGACAGCATAGTAAAAAGCAGAGACATTACTTCACTGAAAAAGGTCCATCTAGTCAAAGCTATGGTTTTTCCAGTAGTCATGTACAGATGTGAGAGTTGGACTATAAAGAAAGCTGAGCACCGAAGAACTGATGCTTTTGAACTGTGATGTTGAAGAAGACTCTTGAGAGTCCCTTGGACTGCAAGGAGATCCAACCAGTCCATCCTAAAGGAAATCAGTCCTGAATATTCACTGGAAGGATTGATGCTAAAGCTGAAACTCCAATACTTTGGCCAGCTGATGTGAAGAACTGACTCACTGGAAAAGACCCTGCCTGATGCTGGGAAAGACTGAAGGCGGGAGGAGAAGCGGACGAGAGAGAATGAGATGGTTGGATGGCATCACCGACTTGATGGACAGGAGTTTGAGCAAGCTCCAGGAGTTGGTGATGGAAGGGGAAGCCTGGTGCGCTGCAGTCCATGGGGTCGCAAAGAGTCGGACACGACTGAGTGGCTGAACTGAACTGACTCGAAATGAAGATGACGCAATTCAGTCAGCCTCAAGGGTCACTTCTGAGTTAAGCCTGCTGGAGGGTCAGCTGGCGGCAGGGCAGCACAGAGCCGCAGGGAGAGGTGCGCACGGCGTTCGCAGACGCCGCGCCCCCTCGTCAGGGGAGGTGTGCTCGGACACTCAGCCGTCTGACTGTGGGTCAGGCCCTGGGGGCCTCTGCTCACAGGTCTACACGCTACACACTGGACAGAAGCATGTTCCTCCCGGTGTTTCTCCAGGGCCCGGTGGGAACAGGGTAAGAAGGGGGCGCTGACAGTAACAGAGAGAGCCTTTCATGTAGCACAAAAGAACCGTCTGACTTTAAGCTGTGCTTACGATGGCCATTCATTCATATTATTAATAAATCTCTACTCCAATACTTGAAAGAATAACATGAAATACTTTGAAATACCTTCAGAAGTACTTGAAATTAATAAGACGTATTTCTATTACCTCATCTGCATTCCTTATATTGATTATTGAGGTTATAAGCCATCAGGGACTAACAGCATCTAACCATTACGTGAATGCACTATAACCGTGTGTTTATATCTCACACATGCAAACAAACAGCAGATAAATGTCAACCTCAGGAAAAAACGTAACACAGTTACAACGTGAGATGCCTTACTTCCCCCAGGAACGACAATTACCAATTTATGATTAATATTAAATGAGCAACTCTTTTTCAAACCAAATTTTAAAATTCGGTAAAAAATTGTCTACTATTTTTCTGTACTGCCTACAGAAATTAACTTTTGTTGCCCCATTCATCCTGAAGAAGTTCTCAAAGAATTTTTTTTGTTGGATATTTTGAAAAACTCAACCACAGAAACGTGAGTAACACTGACCTATGCCCAATGGTTTCTTAAAAAATCAAATGGCATTTCTTTAATGTGCAATGTAAAATACGCTGTGATTATCTCTTTAATGTGCAATGTAAAATACGTTGTGATTATCTCAGTTTAATTTCCGGCTGTTACTTAACAGGTAGAAAGCATGATGGCTGCTAACAGGGGCAGGAACACAAGTAATCATGGAACTTTCCAGGAGAAAAACGGCAGCTACCCACACGCATCTGCAAGAAGAAGTGGAGGGAGACACGCACCGTCATCCCGACCAGGCTGGAAGCTGCTGCCCCTCTTCAGCGACGCCGTCTGCCCGAGGTGACTGGGCGCGGAGGCGCGCAACTCGGCGTCGAGGTCCAGCGAGGTGCCGTGAAGGCCCGGGGGCCCTAAAAAGAGAGGCGGTGTTTCCTTGGACTCCCGGAAATTACTAGGTGATTAAATGGACCGAAATTTAGACCTCCCTCTAAATTTCCATCTTTTAAATAAGACATCAACTGAAGTAGAACTAGAAATATTTTGTCTAAATAGCTTTTAAAAGTCACTCCCACCATACAGACATGGAGGATTAAATCTGTTACTCTGGCTTAGTACAGACACAAAACTTATGTATCATTTCAGAATCAATGTCTGGCAAAACAGAATCAATGTCTGGCCATATACATGAAAACTAGGGTGAAACTCATTTTTGAAAGCAGCTTGGCTGGAAAAGGAAGGCACGGGGTCTAGTGGAGCAGACTTGAAGCAGAAAGCTCTGCTCCTGCCGTTAAGCCTCCGAATTCCACGATCTCTTTTTCTGGGCCGTGGGACCTGGCTTCCCATTTCTGTTCCCGCTGCCAGCTGCCCGGCCTGGGTCCTTCCCCGCCCACACTGGGACATCCCAGAAGCCAAGGCGCCGGCGCCAGGACCGAGTGAGCGCTACGCTGTTTCAACAGGAGATCAGAGGCTCAAGTGCTGGTGTGCCTATTACTTAGTCTCCATTTTAATTTGGAAGCTAATTTTGTCTTTTCAAATTAGATTAAGAAACAAACGCACAATCGTGTAAAATCCTGCTGAGCTGCATCTGGTACGAAAACGGCTTAAATAAACTTGCGCTGCTGACCCACGGATTTCCCTGGTGGCTCAGACGGTAAAGCGTCTGTCTGCAATGCAGGAGACACTGGTTCGGTCCCTGGGTTGGGAAGATCCCCTGGAGAAGGAAATGGCAGCCCACTCCAGTATTCTTGCCTACAGCAGCAGCAATTTCTAACAGGATGCACTGTGAATCGGATTCACAGCACCCTGAGTATCAATCATCTCGGTATCTTCTCCTGAAGAAAGGACAAAAGCGAAAGGACAGCCAGACCCCCACTGTGCCGGAGAGAAGGCTGCTGCCACTGCCGTCACACGCGGGCCCTGCTCTCCGATCCCGCTCTCCTGACCTACCTTCTTCTGTACATCCTCTGTGGCTTACAAATCTCAAAGCAAGCGAATAAAACCCCAGGGCAAGAGCCTGGAGGCACTGCCCCCTCTAAAGCCACTGGAGCAAGGGCGAGCGGGGAGGGCACGCCCCGCGGGACTCGGGGACACACGGCCAGCACCGCTCCGGGAGTTACCTTTTCTCTTTAAATCAACACCGTGATCAGCACCGTGCAAAACATTCAGGAGAGAAACTGTTTTTTTAAATCTCCAAAAAATAAACTTTAGAAACTTCCTAATATATACCCTCATTATAACAACTTTAAAATAAAACTTACTAACATATCTAATATATGTATAAAAACACGTCTACTGTTTTTTTAAGCACAGAGCTGTTTTCATAGTTTTGCAGAAGACCTGAGGGCTCTGGAGCAAGCCTCCCAGTGGAGGCTGCAGCGCCCAGCTGCCCGGAGCCACCTGGGCCTGCATCATGGAGACACTGCGGTTGGATTGAGCAATCCCACTGACCGTCTACATAAAGGGGTCAGCTGCATTTTTAAATGTCAAGAAAAAACACAGTTTAGTTATACTGCATAAATTCACAAAACTGCACATAAATTTGAAATATAGTTTATGCATGTATTTTGATGAGCTTGACTTGAAAAATATAGCCTTTTATGTTTTAAGACAATTGGATAAACAAACATTTTTATTTCAGCAAGTAATTAACTTAATAATCTGCTCAATGTCTGAAATACTTAAAAGAGGAGATATTTAGCACCGCCTCTATGCTTAATCCCCTGGAGAAGGAAATGGCACCCCACTCCAGTACTCTTGCCTGGAAAATCCCATGGACAGAGAAGCCTGGTAGCCTACAGTCCATGGGATCGCAAAGAGTCGGACAGGACTGAGCAACGGCTTGCTTGCCTTGCCTATGCCTGATGTTCTCCCTTNCCCACTCCAGTACTCTTGCCTGGAAAATCCCATGGACAGAGAAGCCTGGTAGCCTACAGTCCATGGGATCGCAAAGAGTCGGACAGGACTGAGCAACGGCTTGCTTGCCTTGCCTATGCCTGATGTTCTCCCTTATAATAGAGCCACACTGTGATAGTTCAGATTGAGCCTTTCAGGTGTGACTATCAATCTACGTTTTCAAAGAGAACCTGCGCCGCACAGAAGAGCTCTTCTTTCTGTCGGGCGGCTGCGCAGGAGGCTCCTGCCCCCCTCTGCTCTAGAAGCGCTGGCCCGCCTCTGCCCGACCATGTCGCTGGGCAGTCCTGATGACGCGGCAGACGGACGCTCCCTGGAGTTACCAGACAGAGTCAGCGTGTATTTTAAGACTTAAACTTGTTTTCAGAACAAAGGAAAAAACGCCTTTGAAGGCTACCTTTAAAAATCCTGTTTGAGGATGTCGGTAGGGGGTTAAACCAAAGGCTTTTCCTGACAGGAAACCTGAAGATTTAGTCTCATTTTGGCCCTATTTCATAGGGATTTTAAGAGACAAACGACACTTCTTATAAGGCGGTAAAAGTTCTGGAAGAGAAGCCAAACAGTTAACCAGTCCAGGCTGGAAGAAAGACTCGTCCACAGGCATTTGCGCTTAAAGATGATTCTTTAAAGCCGATCTTTATTTTTGCTCTTTCCCCATGTTTGTCTTCCCTTAGAAGACAGCGTGTGGGCCACAGAGGCAGGCCACGGGCAGCAGCGACGCGCTCCCCGGTGACCGGCTGGCCGTGCCGCGGGGCAGCGGTGGCCTCCCGTCTGAGCCCTGGTGAGCACCATCAGGCGCCACTCGCCAGGCTGGCCTGTGCATCCAGAGAAGGTGCTGCTGCAGTGTCCACAAGAACAGCACCCTGGGACCTACCTCCGCGGACAAAGCTTCACATGCAAACAACCTGTCCTGGAAAAACGCAGCTTTTACGGAGGACTCAGCTCAGCTCGGTTATGTCTGATTCTCCGTCGGACTGCAGCAGGCCAGGTTTCCCTGGCTCCGAACATCTACCACTATCTCTGCTCATGACCTTTTCTTGAAGACTACAAGACAAATACAATTGGCATTTTTAACACAAACCACGATGTAAAACTTTTTAAAAATTATATCAGGTTCCTTAAATTAATGCTTAAAAACCAGCTTTACCTACAAAGACACCTCCTCCTGTCTGAAGCATTCACACTCTATTTTTAAACCGGTAGCTTCACGTCACCAACACTGTCTCAGGCCGTAACCCTTCTGCCTGGGGTAAGTGAATCAGTTTCTCTTCTTTGGTGCTAAAGTCCAAGTGCAGATGTCACAACACAACTCACAATCCATTCTTTAGATTTAGAGCCCAACACGCCTTCGTCCTGAAAACAGGCTCCTGGGAGGACCTGCATGAAGGTGACGGCACCGCACGAGAAGTGGGACGCGCTGGAAGAGACGCAGGTGCCGCCGCCGCCGCGCCATCAGCTCGCTGTGTCCAGAAACCCACTGGAGGGACAGGAGCTTCAGCACCAGAACAGGGAGGGCGGCAGAACTGTGTGCCCGACTCAGAGAAGCTGAGCAGTCATGTGGCTCCTCTGAGGCAGGCACCTCACGTGCAAAATGCAGACCCAAGTCATGTCTGAAGCAGACATCCCAGGTTTCTACCAGACCCGCAGGGTGTAGTTATGAGAGGGTGCCAACAGAAAGTCCAAATGATACTTAGGAGCCCTGCTCCGCACGGACCTCATTTCTGTTACACATAACTAGGGTATCTGTAAACCGGGAGCCCGTCAGAACAACTGGCTGTGAATTAACAACAACAACAAAAAAACTACAGTTATTCCCAGCAAACTTATAACTAAGGCCAATATTTTATATAAACATCCACCCACAAACACAATAACCTCAGATATGCAGATGACACCACCCTTACAGCACAAAGTGAAAAAGAACTAAAGACCCTCT
>SJYS01023840.1:357168-373348 GCA_006410695.1 Philantomba maxwellii
CAATGAAGGAGTACAAAACATCAAAATTAGATTTTTTTCATCTTAAAGACAATAAAACAATACTAACTAGTAATTTTAAACACTCCTAAAAAACACGAAAACAAGTACAGGTAGAAAATCCACTTAAAATTAAATAATATAAATATTTAATACAGAAATCACAGAGGCAGAAATTATAAGCTATCAAATTATAATTATACAGAATATAAAGATAATTTTAATTTATACACCAATTTTAAGCTATGAAATTATTTTTTTAATTTATAAAACACTTTGTCCATAAATTATTATTCTGTTGTGAACTTTACTGCATTCACAATAGAACTTTGGGCACTCGTAACTGATAACCGGATGATGATATACAGTAAGAAAATAATGAAAGTAGTGAAGCCAAGATCTGGGCAAGCAGATAAAAATCAGCAGCGGCTCACCAGCCACACTTGAGGTCTTCATTCTGGGGGGCAACCGAGAAGGAAAGGACAGGCTGGCTCCCGGGGCTGCGGCGGGACGCCCCGGAGCAGCCCCCCCGCGCCCAGCAGCCCCGGGCCCGGCCGGCCGGGGACCCGGGTCCTGCTCCCGGGGACGGACACCCCCGGCGCGGGCAGCGGGCGCAGAGACCTCGGCCGGGCTGGCGGGGCAGGGCCGTCCCTCGGCCTAAGGCAGGCCGACGGCAAGGCCNTAAAAAAAAAAAAACCAGTAAAACTAATTTTCATTTAGTACACCATTAATATAAAATATTAGAAACACTGAAAATTCCAGTGCTTAATTCTTTGTAAACAACATTATCAAGACGGCCTGCCTTCTCTTCTCGCCCTAAAATCTGCAGCAGGTATCAGGCGCCCTTTCTGCGCTCTGACAACAATCACCCTCGTTAGACGGCGCCGGGTGCAGGGAGGGACGGTGTGGCCCAGGCGGCGTGGGCGCGGTGGTGGCGGCCGGACCTCGGTCCCCCAGCCTGGCCAGGGGCGGCTTCCACACCTCCAGGTGCTCAGCCCTGCCAGCTGGGAGGCCTGTTCTGTTCTCTCCGTTTTCTTGATGGAAGAGCTGAGGCTCAGCAAGGCGGCGTGCGTTCCCTGTCCACCGTGTCCCAAGCATCCCAGGGGAGCCCTTCGTCACACTCTCCTGGTTTCCGTGGGGACGTGCACCCTCACCGAGCTCCTCGGGGCTCCCACACGTGACAGCGCCCCACTGGTGCCTGTCTACACCCCAGCTGACGGGCTGTGAACCCCGCTTCCCCGTGCTGGTGCACGGTCATCTCTGCAGACCACGTCCTCCTGCGAGTGTCTCTGGGAGACGCGGAGGCCACACACAGGCACGCGCTACGTCTGAGCGTGACTCTACCCCGAGGGCAGCTGGGCGGCCGTGACTGGTAAGTGATGGGGGGGTGGGCAGCCAGAAGCCAGCGAGCACTGACGCAAGGCGGTGAGAACACTGGGCCCCGAGAGCCACAAGCTCCAACCCAGCAGAGCCTGTCTGCAATTTACAGCCCAGACTCAGAGCCAGACCTCCAGACCCAAATGCCACTCACTACGGAAGTGACTCAGGGAACGCACGCCGCCTTTCTGAGCCTCAGCAATTTCATCAAGAAAATGGAGAGAACAGAACAGGTCTCCCAGCTGGCAGGGCTGAGCACCTGGAGGTGCGGAAGCCGCCCCTGGCCAGGCTGAGGGACCGAGGTCCGGCCACCACCGCCGCGCCCACGCCGCCTGGGCCACACCGTCCCTCCCTGCACCCAGCGCCGTCTAACCCGCAGGATCGGGCACAAGGGCTACTTCAAGTGAAACTGAAATTAAAGACTACATTCCTCAGTGACACTAGCCATGGCTTAAGTGCTCAACAGCTACATCGCCACTGCCACAGAAGCCGCTGGCTGCACACTCCTGCAACAGGCGGCACACACAGAGGAGGGCGGAGTCCAGAGAAATCAAGGCATCACCGCATCACCGCTTTGAAATTAAGAAGGAATTATTAAATACCAAAGCGAATATGAGAAATGTATCAGTGAGAACATGTTTTCAAGCATTTCAATGAAAGGTTTAAAACAGACAAATTCTGAACCAAATGGACTGAATTTCTTGTGGCCAACGTCACCCTTCAGAATCTTAAAGTGAGCAGGATTTCCCAAATCTTAAGAAGTTTCTCTAAAATAACTCAGGAAGAGCACATGTGAGCTAGTGTGTGATCACGCCCCAGACTGTGCCCACACTCCTGCATGCTCCCTGCACGGGTCCTCAAGAGCAGCGATCAGGCTCGACTCTCCGGGCAGGGACCTGCTTGAGGGCGGCAGCCACATGCCCCCAGCTCCGCACTGGGCGCGGGGCCCAGCGTGACACTGGGCACGGCAGCCTTACGCTGGCCGAGTTCAGCCGAACCACAAGCCTCCCCCACGGCAGCCAACACCAGCACACAGCCGACAGAGAAACACTTCTAGGGAAAAGGGACTGTTACAAAGGAATATACTCTACAAAAGACGTTCATCCCAGAAAGTCCTGAATCTCAAAGGGCTTCTCAGAGAAGTGACATTCATGGTGAGCCAATTTACTCAAGAAAGAGCAAACTTCAGTAGGAATTTAAAAGGACAGATTTCTAGAAAAAGTTTGTGCTTATAAAGGAATAAAAGTAAAACAATTTCCCTTACAAATTTTACTACCACAAGTCTCAAGGGAGAATTACCTGAAGTACTGAAAAGAAAAAAGTGATGTTATACGCTACGCTGGGCCTCAGCATGAAAGAGATCTTAATTTTTTCCAACATTAACAAATATCCATTTTCATCTACTGATACAATGCGATACTTACTAAGTCAGCTTGTTCTCACAAATCACCTTTTCAAAGTTACTATCATCTTTTTTTTAAACAGGTATCATGGTTTGATGGCAATCTCCCCAGGGAAAATAGCATCCCCAAGTAGAAAACAGCCCTCCAGCCCTTTAGAATGTCTGCCTGTGTTCACAGAGAAACAGATTTAGTGAATGCTTGTTTGGGCTGAGTTCAGACTATATTCATTTGAACAAAGCTGGTGACTGGATACTCAGACAAGAAACAGAAATGAGGGAAAATCTCAAGGCAAAATGATAGTAATACAAAAAAACAGAGAGAAAAATATTTAAAGTGTTGTAAAACTCATCAATTTTGAGATGAAACTGAAGTACTCAAATTCTACTACCAAGAAAAGCCTATATCAAATTAAAATTTCTTTCTAGAAAACACTTATTATCAGAGATCCCAAGGTTTATGAACAGATTATTACAACAAAGCCCAGAAACTTCTGCTGATGGGACTAAGTTAAGATAGAAGTACAAAACTGACTGGTGATTACAGCCCTGCATTATAGAATCACTGAAGGGCCGATGCTGGGGGTCTTCAGTACCCTAGCTATTCTCGACTCGGCTTCCTGGTGAAGCTGTGTGCTCTACATGCTCATACTTGACAACTAGGAAAGTCCCCTGGACTCACTGCTCCTTGTCCAGTGTTTCACTATATTCGTGAAGACAACAGTTTACTTTCAAGCCACTAACATTATAGCAGGGACTGATTTCTCTGCTGAGTTTCTTCTAGATCTGTAGGGCAAGTAGCAGGAAGCTCTCATGTCAGCAGAAGAAGGGGAGGTGGATAGAGCCTTGGATTCCACGTATCAGTTTCTCCTGGCCTACAATTCCTACAAAATGTCTCAGGAACACTCAGGACTGCAGCTGTCCGGAATCTGTTTTGGAAGAAGGCGTGGCAGACACGCACAGGCGGCTCGGGGTCTGTGCTCCCAGCAGCGGGTGGTGCTCGTGTTGCGGCCGCAGGCGCTCGGGGGAGCTCCCCTGTGCCCCTGGTCGGTGGCGGGCCTGGCCGCCGCCACAGCCGTGTGTCACCTGCGAGGACGCCGTTTACGCCCGGCCTCCTTCATGGCAGCAAGGTTTACTTTTTAAGAAGCATGCTGGCTTGCTCTCAAATGATGACTTCTCATAAATAAAATGCAAGCAGAAAGAGAACACTCATTTTCAATACTTTTATTCTCCTCTATGCTCATTAAATCACTGCTATTTAGAAATAAATACCAAAATACAACTTAACTGCCTTGTTCTGTGAAACCAGGTCCAAGGACTATATCAAAGCCTGTTATGAAGTCCATAAACAAGTTGGGTAGTGGGACAAAACTTACTGTTCAGAACATTCTCCAGTTTCTGCGTCATGGATCCTTCTACTTTTTCCGTTCCATCTGCTTCTAGTTTTTGATGGATAGCTAGAAAAAAAGCACCATGTTAAAATGTAGGCTATTTTAATGGGTGGGAAAATGGTACATCAAAAAAGACATTTTTAAACAGCTCAAAAAATGGTTCTATTTTCACTGCTAGAAAGAAGCACAAACACACAAAAACTCTGCAAGGTAACCAGCAGACACCAGTCTGAGTCATGGTAGNACAGCCGTGTGTCACCTGCGAGGACGCCGTTTACGCCCGGCCTCCTTCATGGCAGCAAGGTTTACTTTTTAAGAAGCATGCTGGCTTGCTCTCAAATGATGACTTCTCATAAATAAAATGCAAGCAGAAAGAGAACACTCATTTTCAATACTTTTATTCTCCTCTATGCTCATTAAATCACTGCTATTTAGAAATAAATACCAAAATACAACTTAACTGCCTTGTTCTGTGAAACCAGGTCCAAGGACTATATCAAAGCCTGTTATGAAGTCCATAAACAAGTTGGGTAGTGGGACAAAACTTACTGTTCAGAACATTCTCCAGTTTCTGCGTCATGGATCCTTCTACTTTTTCCGTTCCATCTGCTTCTAGTTTTTGATGGATAGCTAGAAAAAAAGCACCATGTTAAAATGTAGGCTATTTTAATGGGTGGGAAAATGGTACATCAAAAAAGACATTTTTAAACAGCTCAAAAAATGGTTCTATTTTCACTGCTAGAAAGAAGCACAAACACACAAAAACTCTGCAAGGTAACCAGCAGACACCAGTCTGAGTCATGGTAGCTTAATGCTATTAAAACAGCACATAATACACGTGCTTAGTCATCTGACCATGAAGCCTGAGTAGTGAAGATGACTGAATTAAAAAAAGAAAAATAAGGCTTAAATTACTAATATGTTTGGTATTTGGCCACAGGAAAGTCATTCTTATTTCTCAGTTTCACCATCTACAAAACAGAGATACTACTATTTGGTATCTATCAACCTCAAAATATTTAATTTCAGCCGTGGGACCTAACATGGCAAATACACACTATTCATGTTCTACTCAGTCTATATTTCCCTGGAGGTTCTCAAGAAATATCTAGTAATATCTACCAACACGTCAATTTGTGGATGTGCAAATTACATCAGAGTTTTTCTGCTAGTATTTATATATGTCAGAATGATTCTGATCGAGTATCAGGAAATCATTAATTTATATGTAAAAACTTTTACCCACTGATGAGAGGAAGTTTTAAAGCAAATCAGGTTTCCTCAAGTGAGTCATTGAGAAAATTTCAAAGTAAATCTCCAAAATACAATATGAAATTCAAAACTGTGACACCGTTAAAGTAATAAAAACAGCAAGGGGAAGGTTACTGAGACACGACCTCAGGCAGACACCTCAGCAAGCTTCTGGCACACGGCGTGCGTCCAGTAAGAAGCCAGAGACGAGGTCCGAACACTGTTCCTGTTTCACAGACGGGAACCACGGTTCAGCGAAGCTAAATAAGCTGACCAAGGGCACGCAGCCAAACCCACAATTTGAGCCGCGGCAGCAGATCCCAGGACAAAAGCTTCACCCCATCCGACCCACACCGCGTGGAGGTGACCCAAACCCCTCAGCCTGCTTTCACACCTGTAAACTGGGAACTCAGAACCATGGGCATGGGAACAGCGTTCAGCCACAAAGAGGAGATTCTCTCCACAGTAACAGCCGAGCACACGGCCCCAGTACCACAGCCTGCTAGCCCTCTGCAGGCTCAGGACTGCAGTCAACGGGGAAGCCCCAGCAGACACCCGAGGGTTACCTACCTGAGAGGGCGTCCTGTGCCTCAAAGAAAGTACTGAGCCCCCCTTTTACGTACGCCAGGCTGCCCTCGCTCTTCTTGTTAGCCTGTCTCTTCAGGTGGGTGATCGCCATTTTGAGTTGTTCAAAACTGAAGTGAAACGAAGCCGTGCGAAGACTGCATTAGTTGTAAAATACTGAAGCTACGCTGGAGAGACACAGACTGATACGGTATGTGATCAGATGAGACCATGCTTTCAAATTCTCACCCAGCTCTAACCCTCTGTACATTATAAACGCCAAAGTCACAGCGGCTGTACAACAGCTTTGCACAGCCCTCATGTGTCAGGCCCCTGAGAAGTAACTATACATGTAGATATGCTTACACCTGACCCAAGTCCACACAGGATTTGCTGGGTAAGGAGTTCTGAAGAGCATCTCCCAGATGCAGAGGCCTGGACCACACAGGGGTGGGTGGCAGGACCCCCGGACGTCCACTCCGTGCACGTCACAGCCAGGCCCCACCATTAACAGTGATTTCACAGGAATCACGTGGGCCGGCTCAAAATTTACTTAGGTGAACAGACCATACTACTTCATCTTTAAAACTCAAGCAGAGAAAAATCGGCTGGTCTCTGTATTTCAGNCGTCACAGCCAGGCCCCACCATTAACAGTGATTTCACAGGAATCACGTGGGCCGGCTCAAAATTTACTTAGGTGAACAGACCATACTACTTCATCTTTAAAACTCAAGCAGAGAAAAATCGGCTGGTCTCTGTATTTCAGAAGTTTCATTTCCAGTGAAGCTTAGACAATCTGGCTATAAATTGTTGACTATATTCTTGAGCACCAAGATGGTACTACACAGAGACTGGAGATCAATCCTGACTCACGGTAACAGAAAAGCACATCTATACCGTGAAATCATAACCATCTTCCCCAAAGACAGACTTCAGACAGTCGCTCTAAAAATTTACCAGGCCAAATTCACTCTACATATATGCCAACTTTTCCTGTTTTCTATGATGGTTCTGATCCCAATAGGTAAAGGAAGAACTTCTTCTCAGGTGTATTTTAACAAGTTGGGGTGTTTCAAGGATACAAATTTTAAACAATAGACCATTTCGTCAAACATTTCTACCACAGGCGAGTGTTCCAGCTAGCCTGGCACGCGAGCCACAGGCCCGCTGTGGCCCAGAGGGTGGGCGCCCTCTCGGGCAGCAGGAACGGGGCACTGTGACTGGGTGTGGGGCCCGCGGGCGCCTTTCGCTGACTTTAAGTCTTTGAAAAATGATAAGCAGCTCATCGCCCTTTGCTCTCTGCTCAGGAAGGAGGTGTCTTCCTTGTTTGAGGCCAGTACTTAAGAACTGTTACCTGAGCAGGGAGGGGGTCACACGCAGACACAGGACCACAGCTGAGAGCCAAGCCTCCCCGGGGGGCACAAACAAGCATCGGGGTAGAAGGAGGCAGGGCTCCTGGAAGCAATGATCCCATTTTACAAGTAAGGAGCCAGACACTCGGACGTGTTCACAAGCACCCCGAGAAGCCACATGGCACTGCCCGCGCCCTCACCTCGTACTGGAGTGGTTCTCAATTAGGTACCAGGCAGCGGAGAAGTTCTCACTTGTAAAGTCAGCACTCATTCCAGGGAACAGCGTTTCTAAGTCCTTCTGGGGAACTTTGCCTCTGAGGGAGGAAAAGGCTTAAGATGTGTTTAGAGTGCTATTACTACAAAGACGTGACCAACAGGAATACACACGGGCACAGAGCACTGCAAAGACACATGAGACACCGTGGAGTCTACGTCTGCGCATATGAGAAATGTACTCCCACACCTTTTAAACTTTAACGTATATATAAACTTTGTATATATAAGATAGAAAATTAGTTAAAATGCAGAAATTGTATCAATAAAAGAATATAAAACTAAAGAGGCTGAGTTGATACTTCATGAAATCTATGCAAATATGAAATCATTTCCTATCCAATAGACGAAATTTGGATACAATGACATTAAAAACAGTAAATCAACCTGTTAAAATACTTTCTGTCAAAGACCTATGTGAGAGCTGGCTTAAGACACACGGATGCTGACGACAGTTGCTGACCCAGGCAGATCTATACAGCACTCACGCGTCTATGCACACTTCTAGATCAAGTTCAAGGAAAGCTGATGCTAATGGACTGTCCCTTATCTGCAGCCCCTCTGGAGCTAGGAGGAAATCTGTGCCGCCACAGGTGGAGGACAGCAGAGCTGGGCTCCTCACGGCTCGGCGACACTTCTGGGTCCTGACTCAACCAATCGTGGAACCCACTATCTCTGGACTTCGTATATTATGAGAAATAAATCTCTCCCTTGCTTACACTACAGTGAATTTTTGTTTTCTATTATTTACAGCTGAAGGCACCCTGAATCTATCCCAAAGTAAGATCTGTTACACAAACACCTGGAAAGCTGACAGTGAGTGACACGGCTGGAAGCAGCGATGCCCCGGGGGGAGCACACGCGCAGGGGCAGAGGCAGCTCCGGGCAGTGTGCACAGGTTTACAGAGTTTCTGAATAACCTTGAGGAAATCATCTTACCTCCCTAAGGCTCCATTTATTCACGAGGATAATGAGATCATAGTATCTTCCTCTTAAGAAAATGCTGAGGATTAAAGTAGATAATGCATGTGGAAGGCTTAACCGTTTTTGACACTTAATAAATGCTCAAAAATGTCACTGTTACCTTTACTCTTTACACTTGGTTCTCTATATTTAATAGATTCTTTCATTAAGAACCATTTTATCTGATCCTCCTAACAACACGATGAGTCATGTAACCCATTTTACAGGCAAAGAAACAGCCCCAGCACTTCTGTTGTGAAAGAACCGGAGAATCTTATGAAAAATGTCTATCTACGCAGCTGTAAGTCTAGAAACACAGAAAGTGAGGGAGAGGTTCAGAGCGCAGAGCTGCCGGCGGTCTTGGCCGGAGCACGCGGGGAGCAGAAGCACTGTGCCACGGGAGCGTGAAGTCTGGAGGCTTAGCCCCTGCCTGGAGTGCCTGGGCCTTAGGGCCCGACCCTCCACGTGAGGCCCCAGATGAGCAGCAGGGCACGCTCTAAGTGCCTGACTACACCCACACTTCAGCCTCACTAACCAGAGAGTGAGCAACAAGCTAGCGTGTGACACGCGGAGGGCTTTCACGAGGGAACCAGGCTTCCAGCAGCCAACAGTCGTCGTGCCCCCACGGCGCACGCTCCCCATTAGATGGCAGCGTGAGCTCAGGTTACACCTTCCGAAGGGTTTAGCCGTGAGGACCCAGGTACAGGTCAGGTGCAGGACCACAGGAATGTCCTCAACTCAGCAGCATTCACTTCCAAAGAGGAACCTGACCTGGCGACCCCAGTCAGCACAACAGCAGAGGTCCTTCTGAGAAGAGCTCCTGCCCCCGCAGAGAGGGCTGGGTGCGCCCAGGCCCGCTGCGCCCAGGCCCGCGCCGCAGCTCCCGACCGCGGGGGCCGGGGTGGCGGGGAGCGCGGCTCTCGCCCCAGCGCCCGCGCTGCTCTCCGCGGTGAGTGTCATCAGCCTGCCGGGGCTGCGCGTTCGTTCCCCGTTTGGGGCTCACACAGTTTCTGGGCGCAGGCCCCGTGCCACAGTCCGCAAGCCTGCTTTTGAAACTTCTGAAAGGCAGTCTTTTCCAAGGCGCTTCCCTTCCACACTCAAACTAAGAACCACTTTGTCACCTTTCCTTGTTTTCTAACTGGAGCAGGAAAACGGATCACCTTTTCTTGCTACTGGAAGGCAGCCTGATGAGGAACACGCCAGACTGCGCGGCTTATAAAGCCTCTGCGGACACAACCCAGAAGCCAGTTGGGCATCAACGCACTGCTCGAGACACCTCTTCCCAGGTAGTAACTCCCAACGAACGGCAGATCATACAAAAACGGGGTGCGGTGTAGGGGGGAGAATCTCCATTGTAATGCCCTTACTCCCGTATACGTCAGTCAGTCTAGTCACTCAGTCGTGTCCGACTCTTTGCGACCCCATGGATTGCAGCACACTAGGCCTCTCTGTCCATCAGCAACTCCCGGAGTTTACTCAGACTTGTGTCCATCGAGTTGGTGATGCCATCCAACCATCTCATCCTCTGTCGTCCCCTTCTCCTCCTGCCTTCAATCCCTCCCAGCATCAGGGTCTTTCTCAATGAATCAGCTCTCCGCATCAGGTAGCCAAAGTACTGGAGTTTCAGCTTCAGCATCAGTCCTTCCAAGGAACACCCAGGACTCATTTCCTTTAGGATGGACTGGTTGGATCTTGCAGTCCAAGGGACTCTGAAGAGTCTGCTCCAACACCACAGTTCAAAAGCATCAGTTCTTCAGTGCTCAGCTCTCTTTATAGTCCAACTCTCACACCATAAATGATTACTGGAAAAACCATAGCTTCGACTAGACGGACCTTTGTTGGCAAAATAATGTCTCTGCTTTTTAATATGCTGTCTAGGTTGGTCATAGCTTTTCTTTCAAGGAGTAAGTGTCTTTTAATTTCATGGCTACAGTCACCATCTTCAGTGATTTTGGAGCCCAAAATTATAATAAAGTCTGCCACTGTTTCCATTGTTTCCCCATCTATTTGCCATGAAGTGATGGGACTGGATGCCATGATCTTCGTTTTCTGAACGTTGAGCTTTAAGCCAACTTTTTCACTCTCCTCTTTGACTCTCATCAAGAGGCTCTTTAGTTCCTCTTCACTTTCTGCCATAAGGGTGGTGTCATCTGCATATCTGAGGTTATTGGTATTTCTCCCGGCAATCTCGATTCCAGCTTGTGCTTCCTCCATATATGTACCATCTCCAAAAGTTTCACTTACAAATACTCTCCTACTAGGTAGAGAGGACTTTTAAGAAATAAAACCTAGGGAAGGCTTTTACTTATTAATATGAACCTGTTTTTATCTTCTTTTTCAGTTTAGATAGTTTGTCTCCATCATAATTTAAGTAGTGCAAAAAATGCCCATTTGTGACAATCAGTATAATAAATTAGAAATACAGACTTTTTACGAGCAAATTCTAGTCTCAGTTCAAGTGAAGCTATTTTTTTCCAAGTAATTAGTAACATTTTTTTAAGTTTCAAGGCACTGCGTGTGCAAAACATCAGTTAGAAGCCTAAAACCAAGAAGGCCTTTAGCAGCCGAAGGAGGCCATGAACGCCAGCTGCTAGGCCTGAGGGCAGAAAGGCAGCCGCACCCTGATGGGCGCACAGGGAGCGGCGCCCTTGCCGCCTCTCCCCGGCGGCTCACCCTGAGGCACTGCAGGGCACCCCGGGCGCCGTCCTGCGCGCGCGGCTGGGGGACAAGACACCATGAACACTCACACTGCCACAAACAGGAGCCGACGCCTCTCCCACAGGCGACCTCAGCACTTCTGTTTGGGAATACATCGGGAGCACAGCACTTTACAACAAGTAGTTGTAATTCTTCAAACATTCTCAATTAATATATTTCAACAAGCAAGTAATTAAATCCTGTTATTCCTTCTCTGATGGCATTTTTAAAAAAATTAAAAATAGGTTGTCTCCCATCTTCTCATTATAAAAGAAGCCCCAAATGATATTAATAAACAGAAATAAGAGAGACAGTAACAGGAAATGCTCCCAGGGCTTCTAACCTGAGTGCAACACCATTCTCTACAAGGACCAAAGCTTTTATCTGAAAAATAGGAAGTGAGTCAGGGAAATAAATCCATACCCGTATTTTAACACCTGTTCTTCCTTTCCCATCCTCTTTTTCTAAAACACAGCTCCTCTATTTGAGGTCAGACTTCAATAAAACAAATGCAGCTTCCTGACAGCATCTTTAAAAGCCAAGAAGGAACCTGAGAAGCATTTTTCTGGCCAAAACGACTCTCATCTCTTGGTTTCCATACATTTTCCGACTTTCACCTTCCATTTTCTGGCTCTCTGGAATCTGTATTCACTCTTCCTTTTGATCAGAACACTTGTGCGAGACTTTGCATGGGCCGCCCTTCGGCAGCGTGGAGGCCTGCCAGGGCCCACGCCGGCCAGGCGCGCCTACTCCCTGACACAGAAGCGGAAGCGGGGCCGGCACCGAGGCCTTGGGTGGGGGTGCGCCCGGGGGACCTCCGGGCAGCACTGCCCACTCTGCCTGCGCCCTGGGACCCCCTCTCAGCTGGCCTAACGCTCCACGGGCTCCCCATTAATTAATGAATTAAATAAAAGCCTGGACACGTCTGCATTTTGTATTTGTATGACAGTCAAGCTTCTACCTTTTCCAAAACTATCCTTCAGTTACTCCATGGCTGAGCAAATTATTATTGAAACTTTCAAGAAAAGCTTGGAAGAAATATTATAGTAAATTTTATCACCGTTTGAGCACTTCTGGAATGTACACCCGCCCAGCGCGCGCCCGCCTGCTCAGCGCGCGCCCGACTCAGGCCCCCGCCTGCAGCCCCCAAGCCAGCTGCAGGCGGCGGGAGGGCCCGGGGCCAGCTGAGAGAAGGGCTTGGACCCAACCAGCCCCTTCAGAGGAGAAGAGAAACCACTCCCGCAGCGTCGCACTTTGAGCGCCTGCCGCCGGCCACCACTGCGTAAGGGTTATTCTGAAACCTATGCAGAAAGCGGGCGCCACTGGATGCCGGGGTCTGGGGGAGAACGGATGCAGGTGCACGAGCGGCGGAGGCCCTTCACTGTCCACCTGAAGTCACCACAGCATTGTTAACTGGCTATGCCTCAGTACAAAACAAAGCTTACGGTTTCAAAAATAAAATAAAGAGAGCAGCAAGAGCGAGCTCAGCCCCTCGCGGCTGGTGGCGGCAGCAGAGACAGAAGCTGAGAGGACAGGAAAAGTCAAGAGATCAAACCGCGGGTGCATCGCAAGATAAACTAAAACCCAAGGAAATCACGTTACGACAGTGAAAGGCGCTCGGTCGTGTCCGACTCTTCACGACCCCACGGACTATACAGTCCATGGAATTCTCCAGGCCAGAACACTGGAGTGGGTAGCCTTTCCCTTCTCCAGGGGATCTTCCCAACCCAGGGATCAAACCTACAATGTCTCCCAGATTGCAGGTAGATTCTTAACCAGCTGAGCCACAAGGGAAGTTCATTATATGACAGGAAATAACCAATTTACTCCTAACTTTGATAGTTCTGTCTAAAGCTCAAACAGAAGTCACAAGGTATTCCTATACTCCTGTGTGAATCTTTTTCAGAAGAACAACCCAGAGGGCCGGCCCTTCTGCTCCACACGGCATGTGGCGGACCTTAGAAAGCAGCAGAACCCAGGGCGCTGGAGCAGGTCCCTGAGGATTTACTCTCAACCACGAGGTCCCCTTGTGCAGGAGACACTGGTCAAATAAAGACCCAGCAGTTACTTTTCCTTCCTGGAGGTTCTTAACCCTTAAACTCCTAAGTTATCAGGCCCTGAAACCCTTACAGCAGCTCCAGAATGACCCACGGTGGCCGAAGAGCGCCACAGCCGAGACCCAGAACAGTCCACGCTCCCTGAGAGCGGCCTTTTAACACCCTCAGGCCTTTTCAAAACAGGACAGCCTCCCAAGACACACACGCGCGCCCCCCTCAGCTGGCACAAACCCTAGCAGGGAAAGCAGCCTGCAGGTGGCCGACTGGTGGTCTTCAAGGGGAGGCTTGAAGGTTAAATACCTCGAGGTTGGTGGTCAGCCTGCCCCATTCCTAGAGAAGCCTAGAGAAGCCGGGGCTAACAGGCTAGCAGCTTACTCTGCCGCCTGCAGAAGTGTTTATGAAGCAACACTCGGCAGCACCATCACCAGCAGAGCCGCTGAGGCCGAGAGAGGGATCAGACAGGACTGCTGTGCACGGAGCTCGCGAGGAAGACGCAGGGCCCAAGGCGCGGGCCCGAGAGTGAGAGCGCCGCGCTCGGGGTGGAGCACCGGGACGCCGGGTCTGGCCCGAGACACTTTGAAAGATGCCATTTGCTTGCCGTAACTCTGGTAAAGTGAGTCTGAACTAAGCATGAACTACAGGCAGAGAGCATAAACAGAAAGGCAAGACTACACTGGGCCTGATTTCTGTCGAATGTTTCCTGAAAAATCGAGCACACGGAAAATCCTATTCTAATCTCAAACACCATCTAAATATTCAAACTTTCCAGCTCCAGACAACACACGAACTCTCGTATCATTAGAAGTACTAGTTATTGAAAATTTCAAAATACTTTTTTCCTTCACAAAATGAAAACTCAAAACCTGAAGAGGTAGGTAGGCTGTGCCGGCGTTTTAACTGGACACTCTTAGCAGGCTCCAGAAGCGACCCTGACTCCCAGCGACAGCGGCGTCTCCAGTTCTGCTTCCTCGCTTGGTTCTGGAGCCTGAATCCACGGAACTCAGCACGTGGAAAGCAAGGCAGCTGAGGCGAGGCAGGACTCACTTTTCAATCTCGATGCCAAGTGGGTTGGCAGGACGCAGGGACAAGGGAGGAATCCCTTTATTCCTGTCGGTGCGCATGTCGTAGTAATTCATCTCATCAACCCACACAGCGGACTGATCCAAAATGCCTGCCAAGACAAGACGCACAGGCTTAACAGGATAAACACTCCCCAGACACTGTCTAAATCTTACTTTACTGCTTTACTCTTTTAAGACCTAACACAAAATGCACACTAAAGTAATTTTTTAAAGATTTGCGGGCACAAAAACTTTACTATCTTTCTTAATTAAAAGCACTAAAAATCCATAGAAAGGCAAAAATAACACCTCTTCACTGTACTGTACATTATTCAATACAGAAGATAAATTAACATCCGAGAAAAAGTTCTGCTAAAACAAATGTATTTTACAAATAAGAAGCAGTACGGTTAATTTGGTATATCAAGAAAATATCCAACAATTCCTTATATAAAGAAATCCAAGGAATGCACAGCTTGGGTGATGGAAACGGCTAAGACATTCAGGAAAAACAAAACGTCATCTCTGAAAGCAGCACCCTCTCTCCTGTGACTGAGTCTTTCTTCACTCTCCCTGGCACGATGCTTCCCATGGTCCACTCTCAGACCCAGGGGCTGGGCAGAGAGATGGGTGAAGCAGAACGCAGGGCAGGGCCCGAGCTTCCTGAAGGAAGGGCTCTGGGCCCAGGCAGCCTCCAGTGGCAGGACTCCTTGTGAACCTTCTGTTTCCATCAGCACCACACTTATGCCAGGACGCAAGGAGGCTGTCCGAGGGAAGTGCCGGTCCAGACACTCCCAGGTGCGGTTCCGTAAGCCTTTTCTGAGCCTGTACATGTTAAGTCCTGGGTAGAGTGTTTTAGGATAAAGTCAATACTTGATAATAAGTTCTCTTTGTCTGCTGTACAAACATGATACAACATGGTACTAGATTCTGTCAGAATGTTTTGACAACATCAAAAAGGTTCCTCCAGAAAACTGAAAACAAGCTCCTACTTTGTAATTCCACAGTTCAGTTTTCAAAGACAGTAAACAAAATTAAGCAAAAATAAGAATACTGTGCATATAAAAATGTGTACACATATTTGCATACACATTTGTATACCTATGTACAGGGATTCCCTGGTGGCTCAGACAGTAAAGAATCCGCCTGCAATGTGGGAGACCTGGATTCAATCCCTGGGTTGGGAAGATCCCCTGGAGGAGGGCATGGCAACTCCAGTATTCCTGTCTGGAAAATTCCATGGATAGAGGACCCTGGTGGGCTACATCCATTGGGTCACAAAGACTTGGACATGACTGAGCAACTAAGCACAGTACAGCAAGCACCTATATGCAAATCACATTTTGAATTTTCCCTTAAATCCCTCAAGTTTTTATTTTAAAAAATTTAAAAATCATTTATGTATTAAAAACTTTAACGATATAATGGTAAAGAAAGGTTTTATGCTCTAAGACAGAAAACAATATTTGCAAAATTCTCTGCTTTTCTATGTGAGAGAAGTACGGCCTGGGTTTACCTTTGCCTGTGAGAGCTCCGCATTGTGTGAGAGTTTATCTGCTGACCACGTGCAGCCACTACATAGCCACAGAGACAGAGCTGGGAGAGGCCGCGCGCACGGAGAGCCAGGAAAGGGTTAGGGCGGTCGTCTGGGGAGCGCTGACCCCTACTCCACGGGAAGGGCTCCACCAGGCGCGCCCCTGAAGGTCCTGGCTCATCAGTCCTCTGGCGCAGGCGACCCTGGGACTCCACTCCCCCCACACCTGGGGGCTGTGTGTATGATCAGTCGTGTCTGACTCT
>SJYS01023840.1:442493-459027 GCA_006410695.1 Philantomba maxwellii
GAAACTATAAAGAGGAGGAGAAGGGACTGTGGTGCAGAGGTTTTGTTCTCCGAGGCTGCGGTGCCTTCCCGGCCTCCCGGGACCGGCAGTAATGCTGCAGCCCGGGTGTGTGGGGCGGCCAGCAGCCTGCCCCAAGGGGCCTGGAGGTGTGGGCTGACCGGGGAAGGGCAGCTGCTTTCTGGCCACGGCACTAGATCTGGGGGAACAGGCCAGGGCCCTGAAGAGGACCTGACTTTGAAGCACAAGGTGAAAGTATTGATTTTGGTGAGCAGAAAGACAGTGACCGGAGACCCAATCAGGAAAAACTGAATTAAACCCTGGAATTGATTGGCCATGCTGACCAGGATGACTCTGCCACTTAGATGTTAATAAATCAAATGAATAAAATTAAGATGGGGACCCGATGGGGGAAGCGGGTGGTAGAGGGGGGCTGGTGAGTAGGGGAGGGGATCATGCTCCCTGCTCGTGAGGGTGAATGTCCCAGCCCCACGGCAGGTGTGTCCCCTCACCGGGGGACCTGGAGAGACTGGCTGAGGAGGCGGAGGGATGCCGTTGCCTCCAGTGACCAGCTGCTCCGTGAGGGGTCCTGACAAAGTTGAGACTGGAGTGGAAAGGCTGGAGTGAAAGTGGGCTGCCCCTTTTTGGGGAAGTGGGAAGAACAGTGATGCGATCAGTGATGAGATCTTGGTTCACGCCCATCTGGAGTTTTCCGTTAGCCCTGTGACTTTCGGACGTCTCTGAACCACTCCCAGACTACCTCTGTCTCTCTGAAATAGGGGGGAGCACTACCCCTGCCTCACAGGCTTGTTGGATGATCAGAGTACCAGTTTCCTGAAAGGGCTTTGAGGATCGTGAAGCTCAATTATTCTTTTCTTGTTGATGACTCAGCTCTGCAGGGACAGTTAACATAGATCCTGCTGCACATCAGGCCCCCTGAAGAGCAGGTGAAAAGCAGAATCTCGTGGGTCCTCTCTGCCCAGACTTTGATCCCCTAGGTCTGGGGCGGAGCCTATGCAGATACAGTTTTATAAGCTTTCCACGTGACTCTGAGGGGATTCCAGGCCCTTTACCCTTCCAGTTTGGGGGAATGTAAACCTTTTTTTTTCCCCCAGTGGGTGAGGGAGAAAGCAGGTGACTTCCACATTAGTCTTTGGTTTGCAGACTTCAGTCTCAGCAGCCCTGTCTCATCCACCTTTCCCAGCTGGGGTACCATTGCTTCCTGCTGATGTCTGTGCTGTATCCTAGCTTCTGGGAGGCCTCCTTCCTGTCTGCTCACCTCTGCCTTCCCAGTGCCTCCGACCTCTCCTCCAGGAAGCCTTCCCTGATGGCAGGACCCACCCTGACTTCCCTCTTCTCTGAGCGCCATGTGTACCAGTGGGTCAGTTCAAACTTAAATCAAACTCTCTAATTTTCTAAATCTGCCCAAAATGAACTCCTGTGGAATGTGAAAATATTCTGATCCAAACCTGCACTGAGCAGGCATTATGGACTGTTTGGGCCATCAGCTGAATTACTGCTTTGATGGATGAAAGAGGAGAGACTCCAGCAGCTAAAAGGAGGTCAAAGGGTTCTCCAGCCCCAAGGCAGGAGGCTGTGCACTGAGGCCCATGTCACCAGACACCCCTTCCTTCGTGGTTCTTCCAATTGAGCGCCACGGCCAGCTGTGCACGGATGAGTCTAGTCTGTCATTCCAGAAACACACCCTGCTCCCCAGAGACCACTTAGGGAGAATTTTCCAGTTGGATTAGTGCTTCTGGTAGGCTCCTCCTTAATTAGGCCGCTCCACTGTAAAACCCAGCCGAAAGACCTCCTCTGGCTAGTAAAGCCCAGCTCTACAAGATTGATCTGGCCCCTCATTAGCATGTTGGCAAATGAGCATGTTAAACCACCCAGCCATGAAACCAGGGGCACACATTTCACCCGGAAGCTTGGAGTTGGTTCAAGGTCTGGTTGTCTGACTTTCTCGGCATAGGGCCCCCCAGCAGGGCCAGATCTGTCCCCCATGACACTCTCCCCACCGCCTCTGTTGAGCTGATGCCCTTTCTCTGAGTACCCCCTGTTCTTATCTGTGCTGGGAGGCACACCTGATCCCCTGGGAGGGGAGTCTGGTCACAGTGTGGGTCTTGCTCCCCATTCCCTACTGTGGTCAGGGAGGAACTATCCCTCAGTGCCTGGCAAGGAGGTGAGTCACTGCCAGTCGCATAATGATGATGGCCAGCATCTATTAGGCACTGAGGGTATACCCATTAAGTTGTGTAATATCTTTTGTTGAGCATTTTACCTGTGCCATCTTGCTTTACCTTCCCACCACCCTGAGCGATGCTATCATTGCCTCCCATAATCTTCGCAGTAACTGTATGAAGTCCCTGGTAATATTTATCGTCAGTCTACAGGCATGGAAATGGAGGCTTATACTAATTAAGTATCATATCTAAGAATGTATTGCTAATGAATGACAGAGTTCAAACTTGACCCAGAGCCCCTATGGCCTTATCCATTTGTTCTCCTGCCCCCAAGACTCAGTAGAGATGCAGGAGCCCAGGGTCATAGACTTTCAGAGCTGGAAGGAGCTTGGGGATGTCAGGGGCAGGTGACGAGCTCAGTTTCTCCAAGCTGAATTTCTGCTTTGATGGATGAAAGAGGAGAGACTCCTCGTGGAGGTAAACAGGTCTGGGTCATTTCTGCATAGACGTGCCTCTGACGCATATCTCTAAGGTACTGGTATAGCAGCTCCGCAGGGGCCTTCTCACACCCTCCGTGTGGCAGAGACAGAATATCTCACCACCCCGAGCCCGTGTGCATTGCTGACAGCTCCTGGCTTTCTCTTCCTGAGCTAGAGACCTTTGACATTTCTGGTGGCAGCGAGCCTGCTGGGGATCCATTCAGGGGGGCTGGCCTGCCCCAGCCCTCCTCCCTCAAGTAAACTGACAGTTTCCTCAAGCAAAGCAGACGGGCTTTTATAGCCTGGACCTGGCCATCTGGCCCAAGTCAGTGAGCCTTCTGGGGGAAAGCGCTGAATAATACCAACTGACACAAAATTAATTCCAGAACTCTCAGCTGAGGTCCTCTCCCCTCCTGCACAGAAAGTGTGATCCTCACTTGCCACCCTGGCGTGACTGCTTTCTCATAGCGTTCCTGCCAGTGCAGGCAGGTAGAAAGGCTTATTGTGGTAAAGCTGAGAGCTGCTTGCCAGTGCCTTCTACCCACTGGTCCAGTTTAGAGCTAATAGGCAGGTGACAAGAAGCGGCTGTGATCAAGATGTGTATAAGAGACAGGAGAGAGGGAGAGAGACAGAGAGATGGAGAGACAGAGACGGAGAGAGACAGAGAGACGGAGAGACAGAGACGGAGAGAGACAGAGAGACGGAGAGACAGAGAGACGGAGAGAGACACAGAGACGGAGAGAGACAGAGAGGCGGAGAGAGACACAGATGGAGACACAGAGAGGGAGGAGGGAGAGGGGCCCAGACAAGAAGCTGGAGGAGACGCAGCACATTGGCAGGGACAGCCGGGGCCCAGCTCTCCGGCTAGAAGACTCCGGCTGAGTCCACGGCCAGAGGGGTGTGCGCAGTGGCGGCCTGGGAGAGAGCTGCTCTGATCGCCGCCTTAGCTCTCGGAGGCTTGCTGCCGCGGATCGAGTCCCGCCATGGGAGGAGGGACGCTGGGATGGACCCCAGAGAGCACAGAGCCCCCGCTGCCGGGGGGCCGTGGGGCCAGGCTGCCTGCCTCTCCTCATCCGGCCCCCTGACTCCGGGAGCCACCGGGGGGCTTCTCCAATGTTTCTGTTTGTTCAGTAAATTAATTGAAAAGTAGATTGAGTTGACTGTGAGGTTCAGATTCGTCTGGTTCACCTCTGGGCTGCGCTTCATGCCCAGCAACGTCTCCCAGCTTGCTGACTGTTTTGGGAACTCCTGCCAAACCCTCCCAGTTACAAAAAGTGATCGGAATGATTGACCTCACTTTCAAGGCTGGGCAAAGGCGTAAGAAACTCTAATGAAATGCAGGCTCTCATACAGCTTGAACTTCCTACCTCCGCAATATGAAATGCACATTTTATACACTATTGCGTGGCCATTTACAGGTGTTAGATCAGAGGCAGGAGTCAAGGCAGACGGGACAGTCGAATAAAACAGCCACGCGGTTCAAGCAAAGTGTGTTTCCTTTTTATATTATCTGGGCATCTGCAAAGTTTCATGCAAATCAATCTTAATTTACCACGTGTTTTGGCTCTTTCATAAAATATTCTGACTGTGGTATTTCTACATTTTAGCTGTAAAATTCTCCATAACTGGGGGCACTTATTACATTTTTAATATGTGAAACGATTCAGTTAGTACAAGAATTCAGGAGAAGTACTTATGCCAGGTAGAGAAATCAGCTTCTCAGCGGTTCCCAGGAGACTGCTAGCACCTGTGTGTTGTTCAGAGAGGGGGCGGGGGGCAGTGTTGGAAGGCAATGCCCTCGTAACTCCCTGTTTTTTTTCCTACCACGATCGAGGTTATCTGTGGCCCCGGCTGTCACACTGCGTGAGCACTTCGCAAGTGCCCTCAGGTAACTTTGGGCTAAACCAGAGTCGTGTGGGTCACTGAGCGGGGGCTTGGCTGCCCTGAAATCCACCGGCCCACGATCATTTTGGAGGATGGTGAGGAGAGGCCACCACAGTTTAGCGTTTGAAGAGAATCAAGTATGAAGCGGGGAGGTTATTCTCAGATAGGGGTGGATTAGGCCAGTCCAGTAAGTGTCACGTCAGGAGAACGCAGCAAAGCCTGGCACCTGGGGTCACTTAGGGAGAGCCTGAGGGCTTCCCAGGCGGCACCAGGGGCAGAGAACCCACCTCCCGGAGGCGGGAGGCGTAACAGACGCGGGTCCCATCCCCGGAAGGTGCCCTGCCGGAGGGCACGGCGGCCCACTCCAGGATTCCTGCCTGGAGAGTCCCACGGACAGGGGAGCCTGGCGGGCTGCAGATCTGGGGTCGTGAGGAGTCAGACACGGCTGAGCCACCGGGGACGCACACGCACAGGGCGAGCCTGAGCAGTCAGGGGCCCTTCAGCTGCCGCCGGGAGAGCTGGGGGCCGGGGCCCCCTGGAGGCCCCCCCGGGAGCTCTCTTAGCATGTGGGTGTGCCCTTGTTTCCACGGGAGGGCCCAGGCTGCCGACCAGCCGCCTGTCTCACGCAGGGCCCCGCTCCCGGAGGGAGCTGAGCATCCTGGGGTTTCTGCTCTTGTGCTGACCTGTGACGAGGGCTGGTCAGGGAGGGGGATCTGGATTTAGCATGCTCAAACTCATTTCTTTTCCACATTCCAAGAGGATTTCTTCCCTGAAAAAGAGGGGACAGAGGAAAGCAAGTTCCAGTGTTTTTATTCAAACATAATCCTTAATATCCTTTCTGGGCGCTCCCCAAAAGGACCGTTGTTTTTAAAAGGAAAATATCAGTTAAGACGAACCATGTCACTCTGGGACCTTTAAAAGCCAGTGGGCCTCTCTGCTGGACCACACTCGACGCAGAGATCACAATCTACCCCTTTCTTGAAAATCTCCAAAGTGTTTTTGAAGCGGCTAGTGATAATAAACGAGACGAGGGAAGCCAGGTGGCCGGCCGGGGGGTGCCCGTGCGGCAGGTGTCCGGGCCGTGTGCTGAGCCGTGGCGTCCTGTCCCTTCCGGAACGCCTGCTTCTGGTTTTGCTCTGGCGGCCGGGGCACCTGGGTTAGTTTCATGCTGCTGCGTGGGCTCTCGGAGGAGGCGGCGCTGGCCGGCCAGCTGCTGTCTCACCTACGGGAACAAGGAGCAAATGCCTCCAGGGACTTGGAAGCACGGAATTGTTTGGAACACACCCCACATTTGCGGTGAATCAGTGTTACTTCTGTTTATAAACTACCCAATTTTTTAAAAAGTGAACAGTAAAACCTCGGCTCTCCTTGAGGGTAGAAACAGTGACAAGTGGAAAGGCTCCCTCGGCCCCGTCCTGACCCTGACCCTGACCCTGGCCACCGCTCTGGTGCTGTAGGCTGTGATCACCTCGGGAAGAGGCAGGGCCGGGCCCCGTGCTGCTCGTGGACACTGGGTGCTCCTGGCTCGCCGCTGGCAGGACTGCCCTGGGCAGGGCAGCACCCGTCCCGCGGATGCCTCTGGGGACCCTAGGAGGAAGCTCTTGGCATCTTTGATCTCCAGATGAAGGGGGAGCCCACTCAAGTGGTGCCAGGCAGGAGCTCCGGCGGCGGCTGAGCCGCGGGCGGCGGAGGAAGCGTGCACATCTCCGCTGCTCTGCGTGCCGGCGCAGCTCTGCGGCTTCACGGCTGGGCCTGCAGGGCGCGGCTGCCCGTGTTGCCAGCGGGAGCTCTCCGGGCCAGGGCGCCCATCCGGGGGGTCTGTTGTGCCGCTCGGGGCTCCTGGCCACCACGCAGGCCTCAGCTCTCCCGTCCTGATCCTGACCGCCATCACCATCCCTTAGTGAACATGCAGCGCTGGAAATCTCACCAGGAGAAGCAGCAGAAGTGAGGAGAGAGAAACACGGTGTGGAAAGGGCCCGAGAGAGGCGGCCGCGGACTGCCGCTGGGCCTGCTCCCGGCCCTGGGCTCCGGCTCTGGCGGGCCGGCCCTGGAGTTGTTGAGGGAGGTGGCAACATCTGCTGATGTCAGGGAACTTTCTCTAATGTTCACCTGATTCAACAGGTGGGCAAAGCGGGGTGTGAGCGCTAACGAGTGTCCCCTGCTCTACGATCCTGGTGCGGCTGTGAGGCTCGGAGGCCACCTGACGGCCTCGGAGTCAGACACCCGGGCGCCCCGAAGGCCCTCGGCGCTTCTGCCTGAAGCGGGTGAGCTTGGGCGGCCGCCTTCTATCCGCTCACCTGAGAACGCTCCCTGCTGTCTGCTGAGCTCCGGGCTCTCCTCCAGCGCTGGAGACGCAGCAGGAAGAAAACGGAACTCCCTGCGCACAGGGCTTCCACTCCAGCAGGGCACAGGGCCGCGAAGCCCGTGAGGAGTGTGCAGGCGTGGGGCGCGACGGGGCCGCGAAAGGGCACGTGCTGAGGCCCTCGAGCCAGCACGGTGAGCAGAGACAGAAGCGTCACTGTGCGGCCCAGGGTCAGTCCAGCAAGAGGCCGTGACGTCTGTAAAGGTCTGTGCACCCCACACAGGACTCCCAGGCAGGCCAGGCAGGTGCCGACAGAGGCGGGAGAGGCGCGGCGGGGCGCGGACCAGGGCGCAGGCGTCCAGCGCCAGGGGCTGAGGCCCGGGGCCTGGTGTGCGGCCGGCGCGGCTCCGTGATGCACGCGAGACGTTTGCTGAGAGAGCAGGACCTGAATCTTCTCACCAACGAAGAAGACAAGGAGGGGCCTGGGCCGGGGGGCTGCGGAGGGGCTCACCTACAGCGAGGGCGCTGAGGGAAGCCGCAGAGACCCGGAGCTGTCTGTGTGGAGGGACCGGCACAGGTGCCCGGGCGGCGGGCCCGCGTGGTTTGGGGTGAGCAGGAGGCGGAGCGGCCCGGCTAGGGTCCCGCCTCGAGAGCTGTGTGCAGGGCCGCTTGCCCTCGGCTTGCAGCTGTCCTCAGGACGCTGGGTCTGAAGGCTATGGGTACGCTTCAATTGCATCTAATTAAAATTGCAAATCACAGCACCTACTTTAATTTCTTCAAGTACTTAAGAGAGAAAATATTAACTTTACTATTTCAATGGCTGGTATCTTCTATTAAGTGGCTTGTGGGCTGTCAGAAACAACTCTCCATTAATAAAACATTATTTGGTTATAATATAGATAAAGGAAATCGCTTTTAAAATACAACAAAGATTTAGAGTTTGGAGCGAGTGTCGGCCTCCTCGGTGTTGCTGGGGAGCTGGACACATATTCCGGTGAGCGGCCATTCCTTGAAATGAGCACTTTACGCCTCCTATTTGGGGTTGTTTTCAAGTATTGGAAAATTAAAATAAAACCCCATTTGTGGCCATTGCTTGGGGTATGTGAATTTGGTTTTTAGAAACTTGCACGTCATTCTCAGTGATCCTGGTGATTCTGAAGGGTCACCTGTTAGGGTATGATGGCAAAGCAAGGAGACGGGCAGCTTCAGCATCGCACAAGGCCCGGCTCAGTGCGTCCCTGATTCCCCGAGAGCAGAGTGCTGGGATAAAGCAGAGAGGCAAGTTATTGTGAAACTGTTGTGAAGGCAAGTCCTCTGGAGTGACTAGACACACAGATATTAACATACTAACTGTGCTTTTTGTGGGCAACAAAGGTCATTTTCTAAATTGAAATTGCCCTTGATATTTTGACATGGGTTTGACTTCAGTAAAGGTATTCCACGTCAAGCTAAAACAACCTGACGGAAAGAATGCGTGGATAATGGGAATAAAAAGAAGGCGAGTCCCCGGGTGCCAGCGCTAAGGTGAGAGGGGGGCAGAGCGCAGGCCTCCCCTCCTCCCGCGTCCCCCTCCCCCCGGCTGGAAGCGATGCCCCTCCGCCAGCTGCCTTCTAGTCTCTCAGCGAATCTTCCGGCAGAACGGGTCCTGGCTCTGTCCCTCTGTTCCTGGGGCAGTCCACGGAAACTTACACTTGAGGTACCGGGACAAGCACAGACCCGAAGGCCCTCCCACAGGCTCCAGAGCCTGCCTCCGCCTGGGGCCCGGGCCCGGCTCTCGGCAGGGAGGCAGGCGTCCTCGGCACCGGCACTTGCGCCACACCGCCTGCTCCCGCAGGGACCGGTTTCTGTGGCTATCCAGTCCTCCAGGCTTCACAGTAGACTGCCACTGTAAGACCAACCAGCGCTAAAAGATGGTCTTGTAACACTTTGGGCTTCCTCGATTCAGTGAACACTTTTCGGATGATACGATGCCAATAATTTCATGACAAAGGGAAAAACCGGCTTCCAGGCGCTGCCATAGCTGAGTGTCCTGTAACAAGGGAGAACAGTCATTTTTAAAGAAGAATACTAGCATACGGCAAGGGAAAGAAGCGCCAGGAGAAGGTAGGTGCCACTGAGGTCTAATAATTTCAAAAGTAATATGTTCCTTCCTAGGACTTATTTAACGACAGCATCGAAGCCAGATGCCTATTTCCTTGGTTTTCCTGATGCACCAAATTAGAAAGCGTCTAGGAGAGTTTTTAGTGGGAAAGTACTGTGACTCGTAAGTCAGTTTTTCACCTCACATCAGAACTCTAGCAGTGTTTAAATGTGTCACCGGCTTACGAAGCTTCGCTGATGGAGAACGTGCTTTTATGGGGGAGGAGATTTGACCCTGGGAGAGTGGGTCGGTTCCCATGATTCTGCCCTCACGTTTGGAGCTCTAGCTGAAGGGCATTAAACGCTGCCGTCAGTTAGAACTCATCTGACGAGACGTCGGACAGTCAAGCTGAGTTCTTGATTTAAAGTCGGGATTTGCAGAGAGTGACCCAGTGGAGCGTTTGCCTCCACGTCAGCCGCAGCACCCAGGTGAGGGGAGGCGGGTGGCGCAGCCTCAGGCCTGCCCAGCGGGAGTGCTCGGCAGCTTTAACACGGGCCGCTGGCCTTTTGCTTTCGTTAATTAATTCCTTATCTAAGTAGCAGTTGGACTGTTCTCGTGACTCCCTCATTTAATTTTTAGTGAACTCCTTTATATCTTGAACACTTGTTTCAACAGTTTTCCTCCTTCTTCATCTGAAGCCTGGCTCTCCCTCTGTGCCTCCCCCGCAGACCCTTCCATGAAGGGGGCTGCCCTTCTCTGCAGGCTCTTTCGTTCTCTAGATCCCGCCTGCTTGCGTTTCAGAGAATTGTCCTGGAATCTCTCCTTCCATACGTACCTCACTCACCCTGTCTCCAGCGTCCACACTGTCAGAACCGACACCTTGGACATCCTCCTGACAACTAGACCACTTGTCTTCTTCCCTGACCTCGTGTTTCTGAACTCAACTGGGTGCCCTGCCCGGCAAAGCCGATCTACCGACTTGGGGTTGTGCTGAAGGGATGCCCAGTTTACAGTGTTCCCAGCAAGGAGGATGGGCAGCTCAGGCTTGGAAGACCGGAACGTGGTGGTGGTTGTCAGGGAAGGCCTTCTACGTCAGGAGGTGGGGGAGGGCTGATTGGCTTGGGGACCCCCTCCAATTGGTGGGTGGTGGGGTGACAGGGTGGAGTTCTGAAGCCGCATCCTCAGCCTTCTGGCCCTAGCCTGTCGGGGGCCCATGTGCTTGCTTCCATCAGGCGAATCTGGTTTTCATAAAACCACTTGGGGGTGCATGTCAGACAGCGTCTCCTGCGCCCTCAGCGGGGAGCCGAGGTCCTGGACTCTGCCACCCTGTTGTTTAACGTGTCCTCTGTTCCCTCGTCCACCAGGCACTCATGTTTCCTTCATTATTAACTCCTAAGTCGTACATCTGGGGCTCCAGGGAGGCCTGGAGCAAGGCCCTTGAGTTCAAGAGACAGGGGCCCTGGGGTGGGGGCTGTTAAACCCAAAAGGGTCCTCAAGGGTCCTGTTCCATGTCTGCTGCCAAGACTCAGCCCCACTGGGGCGTCTTCCTGCTTCTCAGCCTCCTACGCCCCAGCTTGCCTCTGCACACCACTCCATGGAACAGACTCACAGTATCTTACCCATGTCCCCCGGGGCCCCCCAAGTGTGGCTTCTCCCCAGCACCTCCCATCAGCCCTCATGAACAGGGAAGGAAGGCATTTGAGTGCAAGGGTCCTCTGTCTAGATCTTGGAGGTGATGTGTGAGAAGGCATCTAGCTGTCCACTCCAGACTGTGCACTTCATGGAATGCACCCCTGGACAAATCGGGCTGCTTGCAAAGAGCTGGAGTGCGTCGGTTCCACAGGGGTGAGACGCGCCTGTGGACATGGTGGGGGCTGGCTTTCCCTCTCGCCTCAGCCAGGACTCACCTCCTCGTGCACGTTAGCTGTAGAGACGACCAAAGAAGAGCCACGTTCTTCCTGGGTTTGGGAGCCTGGATTTGCTCGTGTGGAGGGTGACGACTACCTGAGACCCAGAATCCCATCCACAGACAACGGCAGGGTGTTCCCGGGAGCTGTGTCAGCTGTAGGTGAGCTCGAGGCTAGAGGTTCTGGTCCCGTGTCCAAAGGGCCTGCTGGGCCAGGTGAGTGGCGAGGACATCCCCACACACCCAGAGCCTCGGTTTGGTTGATGTGAGTGTTATTTAGATTCTGTACAGTTAATGCAGATCCCTTCTTTCTCGTGGCGACTCAGTTTCTAAAGGTTGTTCTCAGCTCATGAAAGTCAAACTACGTCCTGGATACAATTAAGTTTTGCTTTTAAATGCATTTTATCATATGATGAATTTTTGAAGATGTATGCTTCACATGTGAACAAGAGGGCAACGATCGTTCAGGACATTTAATGCTGAATCCGTACGTCCAGCCCCACTGCAGAGCTTTATGTTCCACACTTTGCTGATTGTCCTAAGCTTTCTAAAATAAGCCTGTATTACTTTTAGAGATGCAGAATAATTCTATGTAAAAGACATATTTATATAGTTTGGAGTGGGTAACCGTTCCCTCCTCCAGGGGATCTTCCCCACCCAGGGGTGGAACCTAGGTCTCCGGTATTGCGGGAGGATTCTTTACCAGCTGAGCCTCAAGAGAAGCCCAAGAATATTGGAGTGTGTAGCCTATCCCTTCTCCAGGGGATCTTCCCGACCCAGAAATCAAACCAGGGTCACCTGCATTGCAGGCAGATTCTTTTCCAGTTGAGCTACCAGGGAAGGCCCTACTTTATACATATTATATATATACATAGTACATATATTTGCTCTGGTGATCCTTTCTGAAGCCTATACCCATCTGCTGGAAATTCAGCAGCGATGTTTTTTGGTTGTTGGCTTTTTAGGCGTCCGCGAGGAGCTTGCAGGATCTTGGCTCCCACCAGGGACTGATCTGCGCCGGGGCAGTGAGCGTGCAGCATCCTCGCCACTGGGCCGTCAGGAAAGCCCCTCAGATGCCGTGTTTCACAAACGCCTAAGACCATCTGGTCTCAGATCAGGCTCCTTCTACCTCCCATCTGGGATGAGCCCCTCCATGGAGGCGGCAATCGGAACCACCTTCATCACCATCTTCACCCACCGAACAAGGAGGCTTGGCCTGGAATTTTCAGAACTTCTCCTCCACGTGGTCTCCACTGTCCCTCCGACCCACCTCCACAGAGTTGCAGGGTGATCATTCTAAAACACAGACTAGCCAGACACCCCTGCCACCTGGACAAAAGTCTCACTCCTCAGCGTGCCCAGGGACTCCGCTGCCTGGCTCAGGCCAAGGTAAAGTCATCCCCCGTCTACTCCCAGAGGTCCTGCTCCAGCCTGCCGGACCGCAGCAGTCACCCCCACCTGCCTGGCTAACTCGACCGTGCTGCGTGTCCACCCCCTACCGGCCACCACATGTCTTTCCAGACTGAACGTGACCTCCTACTCTGAGTCGTTCGAGCTACCCATTTTCCACCGCCAATGCCCTACGGTTTTTATCGGCTGTACTGTGGTGAACTTGGAGCCTTTGTCAGTTCTCTCTGTGTTTCCGGGCCTGTCTGCACAGCTAGCGGAGACCCTGCGGATCAGGGGCCTGTTTGCACAGCTAGCGGAGATTCTGCGGATCAGGGGCCTGTCTGCACAGCTAGCGGAGATTCTGCGGATCAGGGGCCTGTCTGCACAGCTAGCGGAGACCCTGCGGATCAGGGGGCCTGTCTGCACAGCTAGTGGAGGTCCTGCGGATCAAGGGGCCTGTCTGCACAGCTAGCGGAGATCCTGTGGATCAGGGGCCTGTTCCGGGGCTGCAGGGCTGGTCTTCCTGGTATTTCAGGCCACGCCAGCAGCTGTGCCGCGCAGCAGACGGGCAGGGACTGGGCCTCTCGGCCTCGTGGGTAAGCCTTGACGGTGCCGGATCAGGCTTTCAGTAAGCAAAGCAAGCAGCGCACTGAGAAGCTGCCCCCGGGCCTTTCCCGAGAGCCCTTCTGGGTGCTCAGGAGGAGCAGGCGCCTCCAGACTCGGGCTCGGACTGAAGGAGCTGGTTTGTCAACTGGTGCTTTGCCGGGTAGACGCAGCTGGTGTTAGGCCTTTGCAAGGGATTGTATTTGACTTATTCTGACATCTAAATCTACTTTTTGACAGGGAAACCTAAAAGAAAAAAACCTGCGTTAACTTTTGGAATGAAAACCACTGCACAGATTCCTTGTGAGACAGGGCTGCATTCCACTCGTGTCTTCCGCAGGAATCAGAACTGTGTCTTTAAAGGAAGAAGGAGTTCTGGGGGCAGTGGAGCCAAGTTTCTGTCAAGCTCTGTTGCGCAGTGGGAATGGGGACGGAGAAGAAAGGAGTGTGTCAGAGCCCAGGGCGACCTGCCATGACCCTCTTCCTGAGGCCTGGTTACAGCTGCTTTGTGGAGGGCTAGTCATGTAACAGACACGTTGAGAGATTCTTGAACTAGAACTCTCTGCATGGAGAACGAGGCCCGCAGCACACTGACAATTCCACCCGGAGACGAGCTTCCCTCTGCTGTGGTGCCCGAGTTCTAAGAAGCCTGTTGTACAAAGCATCACAGTCTGGCGATGTTGCAAGGAACGGTGGTCGTCTTGTCTATTTTAGAACCATCTTTCCCTTTTTTGCCCTCACCAAGCAGCCGCCCCAGCATTTGCAAAGCGGCTGTTTCGTGGCTAAATGGACCCCAGCTCCAGCGGCCAGCAGCTCACTGCTGAGACACCCCGAACATCTGCGTGGTAAGTGAGAAAGTCCTCGTGTTTAGGTATGCGCTGACATGAATCACACCCAGAGCATCTGGGGAAGAGAAATGGGAGAAAGAACACAAACCTCCAAGCTTTTTGTTTGTTTGTTTCAATGTCACATGTAAGGTTACTGCCAGAAGGCACATTCAATTCTCTTGAGCAAAAGCCTTCATTCAAAAATGTCAATATCATTTAACAGCAAAAGCAGTATAATTACTCCATTCAATAAACAGCTAACAATACACAGACATTTTCAGCTAAAAAAGGACTTAGCAGAGTGTACCTTTTAGCAATTTAGTAGTTAATTAGCAAAAAAAAATTTTTTTTACCAACATCTGGTGAACAGTCTCTAATTTCTGAAGTTTCGGGATGAAAATCCACTGCACAAATTCATTGCTGTGAATAGTCCGCCAGCTGTTTACCTTTACGCCAATCTCATTCCCTACCAGGAAAATATATTTCAAATGTGTTTCTGTATTAAAAACCGGAGCATAATAAAAGGCAATTTCAGATTCTGGGCATGACATTAGTCCACGCAGTCCACCAGCTGCCGCACGGGGGTTAAAACACCGTCGTGGCCTGGGGCATGAAGTCAGCCGTGTTGGACAGAAAACGGAAGGACGGTCGTCCGTCCGCTGCCATCTGCCGCCTCCTCTACACGGGCGAGCCCAGGAGCCGGAGGCGGGAGGTGGGCACGGTCCTCCTGTGTCCTCTCCTCCGTGAGCGCGGGCTTGACCTTAGGGACACGTGCGGGCACGGCTACATCCGTGGAGGCGCCAGCCTTGCCCGGCTGCAGGTGCCGCCGCCGTGACCTCCAGGCCGGCAGTGGGCAGCGCCCGCAGCCTGAAGTACTTACACTGTTCTGCAGTTTAATGACTTGCCAAGGCCCGTCTCTTTTAAAATTTTTAAGAAGGTTTTACGGCTGAGTTAATTTACATGCCTGGTTTACTCAGACAATATCGGGCTACATTTTGCTTTGAAAGGCATGACATTAGTCACTGACATGTATCGGGGTCAAAACTCGATCTTGTTAGAGTGACACCTTGAACTGATTAGAGCTCTTTCTTCTAAGAAACACACAGTGTGTACACATTCACAGCCTGTGTCCTCAGAGAAGCCACTTGAATTTTCCAGGATAAAGTATAGCTTCAGTTTATCGGTGAGGAAACAAAGATGAAGGAGCCAGTTTAATCAGGAAGGCGGGGCTCACTGGGAGGTGCTCTTTGTGGTGAGAACGTCAGGCTCTAAGTCTAAGGACAGGCTGAGGACAGGCTGACCGCCCATCGGCTTTGAGGGCTGAATGGGACACCCGTTCTTCCAGGGACCTGGCTTCCCCATCTCAAGTGGAGCTAAAGTTCGGTTCATTTTTGTAGCTTCTGTAGACCTGTAAACTCAGAGTTGCAATGGGCACTAGGTATAGGATTTCTACAAAAACCTTTTGGAAAAAGCCCAGTTTAGACCCTGCCCAGGGAAGGTTTCCTAAGAAAGAAGACCTGGGCGTGTGTGTCTGGGGGTGCGATCTGCAGCTGCCGCCCTGGGAGATGAGACCCACCCCGGGGAAGGGGGTGTCACTGCGAGGCTCTGAGTGGGCTCTGCAAAGTGGATTTGGGGAGGAATTGTCACAGGTCTTGTAGGGAAAGAGGAGGTGGGACCTGAGGTCGTTCTCAGGGAAGGAAACCCAGGGAGAGGAGGAAGCTGCTCAGTGGGAACCCCATTCCCTCCCTTCTGGCCGCGCGCAGCTGGGACCCGCATCCGCGCGCCCGGGGTTCTGTGTGGACCGCTCATGCAGGGTCACCTGCATGGGTCTGGCTGGACTGCAGCGCAGCGGGGGAGAGGGGCTGGCCCGTGCGGTTTCGGGAAGGTTGTGCCAGGGGCTTCCTTCCATCCAGGTGACAAGCGAGTCGGGGAGGCCATCTGACCAGAAGCTGGCAGGTTACCGGCGCGGTGCGTCCCATCGCTGCGGTGGTGTGCCTCACTGTGCTAACTGGATCTCTTCTGATCACTTGATCTGCCCTGGGCTGAGACATGTGAAATAAATGTTTCTGAGAATAATGGGCTTCTGTATATTTCTTCTTACAGCAATTATTAATTTGACTTATGAATGTAGGTATTATATTATTTGGTTTATAGAATTTAATGCATTTACCTTCTTTGCTTGACTTAATACTTTTGCTCTAAAATCAGCCTTAAATAATATTAAAAGCAAAGTCTTTGGTTTGTATCTGCCTAGTATCTTTCACCGTCATTTATTTTAACGACTAGATTGCTTGCTTGCTCAGTTGCTTGTCGTATCCAACTCTTTTGCAACCGGTGGACTGTAGCCACCAGGCTCCTCTGTCCGTGGGGACTCTCCAGGCAGGAACACAAGAATGGGTCGCCATGCCCTCCTCCCGGGGGTCGTTTGACCCAGGGATCGAACTGTTTGTCTCTTGCTGGGCAGGTGGATTCTTTACCGCTGCGCTATGTGGGAACTATGGTTAGATTACATATGACATAATGTTGGGTTTTGCTTTGTGGTACAACTCATAAGTCTGCTTCTATTATTAAGTATGTTTTGCCTATTGTATTTGTTAATCTGATTCTTATACCAATTGCTATGTGCCATGATTATTAGCATTATAACTTTTCAGTTCAGTTCAGTTCAGTCGCTCAGTCGTGTCCAACTCTTCGTGACCCCGTGAATCACAGCACACCAGGCCTCCCTGTCCTTCACCAACTCCCGGAGTTCACTCAGACTCACGTCCATCGAGTCCGTGACGCCATCCAGCCATCTCATCCTCGGTCGTCCCCTTCTCCTCCTGCCCCCAGTCCCTCCCAGCATCAGAGTCTTTTCCAATGAGTCAACTCTTCGCATGAG
>SJYS01023840.1:482251-507921 GCA_006410695.1 Philantomba maxwellii
TGTAAATTTTCTAAACCAAACAGAAAAATCTCCCTATTCTCTCAGTTAACGGCCTCTTTTAGAAAATGCAGTTTCTTCTTTCTGAGGTTCCAAAAAGACAGACATTTAAAGATGTTTCCAACGTGAATATATCAACTAAACCCTCCTCCCAGTCTCAAAAAATCTCGATTATCAAAGGGCACCTATAGAAAGTTAAATTGGCCAAATACAGGCCCTTCTTGCTTTTGAGACGACATTACTAAAGAATTTAAAAATGTAGAGTACTGAGCTCAGTGCACCAGTGAATTTTGGCCATCTAACGTGATCAATCTAGGGGACTTCCCTGGCAGTCCAATGGTTAAGACTACAAGCCTCCACTATGCAGGGGGCACAGGTTCAATCCCCAGTTGGGGAAATAAGATCATGCATGATGTGCTGTGTGGCCAAAAATAAATAAATAAAGTGATCAATCTCCAGGTAATTGCCAAGAAAATTCAATATATTGAATAAACACAATGTAAGGAACAACAAATCTTTGTCACATGCAGGTCCCTTCTGCCTTTATCTAAAATTGGAAACTCTGGGAAAGCTGGTCGGCCCATTTTTACCAGTTTGACATTCTTTCCTCCAGCTCCTTCAGGAGATCCCGATTGAGCTCATACAGCTGAGGCAAGTAGTACAGGATCTGATTTAGGATCCGGTCCTCAATCACTGGTTTCCCAAGTTGCCTGGAAGCATGGGCTACTGCATCCCGGAAATCCTGTTGCGGTTCAGAGGAGGAAAAACAGTGTACACACACATACCACTTAATATAATGAAAAGCTTTTCACCCAGTCACTTTCTTTACCACAACAATATAAACTGCAAACTGTACTTCCCATGTAGAGTTCAAACTGAAACTCTTACTTCAAATTGAAACTCCACTTCCTCTTACCTCACTTACTTGGATAAGAAAGTACACATACACACACACCTCTTTTGGTATACACACACACCTCTTTTGGTACACACACACGCGCGCGCGCGCACACACACACACCCTCTTTTGGTTTGATCTCCAAACTCGGCAATTATATTAAGGAGGTATCTGCAAATTGTACTGGAACTCTAAGTAGTCTTCAAAATTATTCCAATACTGCTATATGAACAAAATCCATTTATTTAAAAGTCCCCAGAAGATCTTAATTAATTTTACATTGGGAGTATCCTTTTGTCCACTTTCAGTAATTATTTGCCAACTGCTGGAACATTCTAACTGAGGCATTTGGAGGGTGGTACATTCTTGATAATCAGAGAATATTAGATATAAGCCCTTGTTCCTATTTTACTGTATTTCATTGAGCTAGCTCCATTTTCCTCATCTGTTAAATGGGTTATAAGACTTTAATTAGATACTGCACACAAAGCTTTCTGCAATGTATTTGGTACACAGACTCAACAAAACATTGTAACTCTGGACTTGAAACTCTCTCTTCCCTCTATCCAACCTCCCCATAAATTCACCACAATTTATACTTTATAGAAATTAAAAATGTTTCTCATCACACATTCTTTTTCCTTGACTTTTCCCTATAATAAAACTATTTATACCATGTTTTAAGACAGGTCCACCCTACCCCACCCTCTCTCTCCAGAGAACTTGGAAAGGGTGAGGCTGGAGATGGTACCCGGTCAGAATTAAAAATATTTTGAGGCCTACCCTCGGGATAAGTAAGACAATAGTAAACTGTATCACAGTCCTGAGGATTAAAAAAAAGATTGTTCCTTCTCAAAAAGAAAATTTAATTAAAAACCTTAAGGCAAAGGTTGGGTAAAACAGACTCTTTACTAGGCTTTACCTTCTTTCTCCTTTCTAACTGCTTCCCTTTAGGAATTCACTGGGCAAATCAAAAAGCAAAACAAAGACCCTGATTTCTTCCCTGATCCCTTTTAATGCCCACCCTGTACATACACACACTAACCATTAGTATCAGTATTTCTTGAGCTTCTTGTGAAGGACAACAAAAGTGAAAGTGAAGTCGTTCAGTCATGTCTGACTCTTTGCGACCCTGTGGACTGTAGCCTACCAGGCTCCTCTGCCCACCAGATTCTCCAGACAAGAATACTGGAGTGGGTTGCCATTTCCTTCTCCAGGGGATCTTCCCAACCCAGGGGATCTTCCCGACCCTGGGATGGAACCCGGGTCTCTTGTGTTATAGGCAGACAGTTTAACCTCTGAGCCACCAGGGAAGCCCAACAAACTCATATCTAATTTGAAAGTAAACAAAAGCTGCCAGAGTAATGAAAATAAAAACAAAAGTAAACAAATGGAACCTAATTAAACTTAAAAAGTTTCTGCAAAGCAAAGGCAACCACAAACAAAAGGAAAAAACAATCCACAGAATGGGAAAAAATATTTGCAAATAAAGTAACCTACAAAGGATTAATCTCCAAAGTATACAACTAGCTCATGCAGCTCTATGTCAAAAAAACAAACAATCCAATCAAAAAATGTACAGAAGATCCAATCAAAAAATGTACAGAAGATCNTCAGCAACCTTCTTTATCCTCGGCCAGAGTACATCATGAGAAATGCTGGGCTGGGAGAAGCGCAAGCTGGAATCAAGATTGCCGGGAGAAATATCAATAACCTCAGATATGCAGATGACACCACCCTTATGGCAGAAAATGAATAAGAACTAAAAATCCTCCTGATGAAAGTGAAACAGGAGAGTGAAAACGTTGGCCTTTTAAAACTCAACATTCAGAAAATGAAGATCATGGCATCTGGTCCCATCACTTCATGGCAAATAGATGGAGAAACAGTGGAAACAATGACAGACTTTATTTTTGGGGCTCCAAAATCACTGCAGATGGTGACTGCAGCCGTGAAATGAAAAGATACTTGCTCCTTGGAAGAAAAGTTATGACCAACCTAGACAGCATATTAAAAAGCAGACATTATTTTGCCAACAAATGTCCATCTAATCAAGGCTATGGTGTTCCAGTAGTCATGTATGGATGTGAGAGTTGGACTATAAAGAAAGCTGAGTGCAGAAGAATTGATGCTTTTGAACTGTGGTGTTGGAGAAGACTCTTGAGAGTCCCTTGGACTGCAAGGAGATCCAACCAGTCCATCCGAAAGGAAATCAGTCCTGAATGTTCGCTGGAAGGACTGATGCTGAAGCTCAAACTCGAATACTTTGGCTACCTGATGCAGAGAGCTAACTCACTGGAAAAGACCCTGATGCTGAGAAAGATTGAAGGCAGGAGGAGAAGGGGACGACAGAGGATGAGATGGTTGGATGGCATCACCGACTCATGGACATGAGTCTGAGTGAACTCCGGGAGCTAGTGATGGACAGGGAGGCCTGGCGTGCTGCAGTCCGTGGGATCGCAGAGTTGGACACGACCGAGTGACTGAACTGAACTAACAGAGTGGGGTTTGCTCATCAGATGGGGGAGGGGCTTGGGAAGCAGGCTTGGATTACACCTGGGTTCCACCTCCCCTGACAGGCGAGGGTGCTGGGGACTCGGGTCACTGAGAGTGGCGACAGCACGGGGCCCACTCCACCCGCCCCTTCGCCTCCTGTGAGGTCAGCTCTGCTCCAGTTGGTCTGAACCAAGCCAGCAGCCCAGTCGTCAGGAGTTTAGGGTCCTGTTGCTTACACAGGACTTAGAGCGGAGGGGAAGTGGAGAAGGGCTCTGTTCTGCCGACCGTCTAATGGGACTTGAGCTCTAAAAGAAGATGCACAAAACAGCAGAAAGGGCTTCTTTTTCCGGGGGGGCAGCGGGGCTGAGTGGCTCACAGACTCACACCTCCTTCAGTGTGCTCTTGGCAATGAAATGGGCTTGGATGCATATCCAACGCTAGAAAAGCAGTGAGTGCTGGCTGCTGATTCTAGAGGGGGTCTTTTAGGTCAATCTTCTGGGAGAAGTCTGTGCCAGTCTTCACACATTTTTCACCAGCTCTGATTGCCGCCATGCGCAGTCGCTCAGTCGTGTCTGACTCTTCGTGGCCCCGTGGGCTGTAGCCCTCCAGGCTCCTCTGTCCATGGGGTTTCCCAGGCAAGAGTACTGGAGTGGGCCGCCCTTTCCTGCTCCAGGGGATCTTCCCTCCCCAGGGGTGGCACCTGCGTCTCCAGCGCCTCCCGCGTTGCAGGAAGGTTCTTTCCTGCGGGGCCACAGGGTCATCAGTGTAGCTTTAAATCCTGGTCTTCGTGGGAGGAGAAGTGTGCTCACCTGCCCGGTCAGTCGTACAGAAGCCTGCGCGTGTGTGCCCTCCCGTAGACTGTCAGCCTGTTACAGACAACATCCTCCTCCTCCTCACCCACAATGGGGGGTGGTGGACCATGCGCACCCTACACCTCCGGGACTGGGTTTCTGTGCTATAGATCTGAAAATAGTTTATGCCCATGATCTGGGGACACCTCCAATTTCACCACCTAGTGATGTGATGCATTTATGGTAGAGAAGCTTAGAACGGGGCAGAACTGGCAGTTACAAGCTGGGTGAGCGGGAGTTTGCTTTGAGCCTTATCTTGTGAGCAGTGGGCACAGGGAGTCTTGGTTATTCAGTGTGTTCACCAGAATTTTCTTTAGAGTATCTAGGGCCCTAGACGCCAGTTATATTCTGCTGAGGAAAGGCGATTTTTCTTTTTAAAATGGCACTTAGAAATCATTCTGCTGCTTTTAGCAAAATTTAAAGGAATTAATTATATCAGTTTTTCATACGCATTATAAGGCTCCTTTACTCATGGAATTCTCCAGGCGAGAAAGCTGGAGTGGGTTGCTGTGCTCTTCTCCAGGAGTTCTTCCCGATCCAGAGAGCAAACCAGGGTCTCTTGCACTGCAGGCAAATTCTTTACCGTCTGAGCCGCCAGGGAAACCCAAATACATATATACCTGTGACTCTTTATGGTGTTCATAGGAAGCACTTAAGTGTTCAGAATCAGCATGATTTGTGACGTGCACACTGGTCTGGGATGTGTCATGAGAAGTGATGATAGGTTCTGAGTTTAATCTAGCAAGTGGGCTCTCCCACAGACCAGCGGCGGCTTTGGTCAGATGCCTCCTCAGCGCTGGACGTTGCTGTCCCTTTTGTGACGGTGGCTTCACGCCGTTCCTGACGGGGCTGCCCTGCTGGGGAGGGTCGTGTGGGGTGCGGCATGGGGTGGGAGCCCAGGGGGACCGTGGCGTCCACTCTGGGGAGGCAGTGAGGGGTCTGCTGGAGCAGGGTGGGGCGGCCAGGCTGGCGGGCCCCTCTCCAGCCCTTTCGGCCTCCTGGTCTACTTAACTGTCTGCTGGGGAGCAGGGGTGTCCTGTCCTCCGTCTGGGGAGCCCCAGATGCTGTCAGGCCCCAGTCCTCTGGTGCAGAGAGCGGAAAGGAAGATGCGGAGGTTACACCTTTACATTTTGTTGGGAAATTAAAAGATGGTTTCTTCACAGGGATGATGGCACACGGGGCTTTGTACCCACGTTCGTGTGAGATACATTCAAAATATTCCTGGGGAGTCTGTAGGAAACATCACCGTCCCGCGTCACTGGTTCAGAGGCAGACACCAGTGTCCACTGCGCAGCTGGAGCTGGGACCCTGGTCGCTGGCAAAGCTCCCGCCGCCCGCGGCCCTGCCTGCAGGCGGGACACGCCCGTCGCTGCCGCCTGCTTCTGGGTCCCCGTACGGACTCGGGTCTGAGACGCAGAAGCAGGTATGAGCAGGCTGGTGAGAGACGAGCTGCACCCAGACACCCCGAAGCAAACACAGGCGCTCCTAGCGGCGTGGAGGTGCTCAGGGCCTCTCGGGGTCCTCGGTGGATTCTGTTGGGGCTTCACCGGGGTCGCCAGAGGCCAGAACAGCGCGCCTGCCCCCGGGAGGCGCTCCGCCTTCACGCGCCCTGCGGCCGGGCTCTGGCTGGCAGCACCGCCCGCCTGGAGCCCGCTGCTGACACGGCTGCTTCTGTCAGGCTGCCTGTCTTTGTCCCCAGTCCCTGCATCCTCAGCAGAACGTGTGTTTCGCTGCATTGAAACGCCAGCTGCTCCCTCAGTACACACCAGAGTGTCCACGGGCCGCAGAGCCACAGCCTCAGGACTGGGGGCTGCCAGCCAGCACCCCGGCCCGGAGGGGAGGGCGTCCTCTGAGGGGCACTGCTTCTCTTCAGGCGGGAGGGATGGCTAAGCTAGTTTCCGACCAAACGCAAAATGAATTAATTGATAAAAATACTTAAGAAGAGTTTCTCGTTGACTTTTTGACAAAAGCGAAAGCAAAGACACAGAAGCACGGAAATATTTGTTTAAAAGAGAACCCACAGGAAATGAGAGAAGCTAATATTCTCTGTACGCTCGAAACACATGAGAAACNGATGGCTAAGCTAGTTTCCGACCAAACGCAAAATGAATTAATTGATAAAAATACTTAAGAAGAGTTTCTCGTTGACTTTTTGACAAAAGCGAAAGCAAAGACACAGAAGCACGGAAATATTTGTTTAAAAGAGAACCCACAGGAAATGAGAGAAGCTAATATTCTCTGTACGCTCGAAACACATGAGAAACGAGGCTGTTTTATTTAAGAGGGGACAGGCTGGGTCAGTTTTGTGGGCAGTGCTACCTAATAAAGAAGGCCGGGGACCCACCCAGCATTCTTTTCTAGATTAAAGTGTGTGCATTTTGCCACAAGCAAGAGGAATTGAGGCTAGTGAGTAGGGAAACATGCTTTAAATGTGGCAGCACACACACACACATGCACACCCACACCCACACATACATATACATGCTCACACATATACACACACACNGTGTGGATGGAGCGGCGTTGCCTCGCAGGTGTCTTTTCATAAATCCCTCGGGCGTCAGGGGCGGGACAGCAGGCCCACGTCCCTCACAGGGAGAACAGGCTCAGCCCTGCGTGGTCGCCGAGCGCGGACGGTGGTCTTACTTTCAGCCTGGGTGGGCCTGGAGCCCGGAGACACCCAGGCTTCTCTGTGGGCCCACAGCCCCGGGGAGCAGGGCCGCCCGCCCCCGAGGGCAGGTCTGCTGTTAAAGTGCCCGCCCGAGAAGTCAGGCAGCGTGGAGTCAGGAAAAGCGACCACTCGATCCCAGACCTGCGTCTCTCCGGCCTTCCTGGGACACTCGCTGGGTTTGCTAGGACGTTCCCGCCAGGGGTGACTGCCGGGTGCTGCTCCGGAGTCTCCTGGGAACGGCTGGGGTGGCGGGCGGGGCAGGAGGGCCGGGGCTGCCCGCAGGTGGGACGAGGGCCGCCTGGGGCCGCGCGGCCGCCTGCGTGTCCGGGAAGCGCCTTCCGGACCTGTCACTGGCACGTGGGTGCAGCCCTTCTGGGAAGCGCGCGTGGACCGCGCCTCGTCGTCTCTGGGGCGTCACGGAGGAGGGAGAGCTGAAGGAAGGCGTCGGGTGTGTCTGCCGGCCAGGGCCTCCCTGTGGCCGGGTGGGGCGGCTTCGGGGATGCCGCGGCGGCAGAGCCGGGCTGGCAGGGACAGCGGCGCGGGAGACGCGGCCCGCACCAAGCGGCCCCGGCCGGGCGGCGGGGCGGGGGGGCAACAAACGCCGAAATCTATTAGACATGCCAGTTTCAGAAGCAGAGTTCCGACTGCAGCTTCGCAGAAATAATTACGCGGTTCCAGACAGACAGCGCGCGCTCAGGAGCAAGGCCTGGGGTGCGGGCCGCGCAGGCGGACGGAGGCGCCGTGGCCGGGCGCTCGGGCCCCATCACGGGGCCCATCACGGGGTCCCATCACGGGGCCCCATCACGGGGTCCGCGGGCCCCCGGCCCCGCCGCCCCGGCCGCGCGCCCCACTCCTCCCCACCGCGCCCACGGGCCGCGCGCGGCTGTCCGAGCTCTCGCCCACTCTTCGGCTTTGGAAACGGGACAGCGCGGTCCACTGCAAGGCCGAGCTCGAGCCCCGCCTTCCCTGCCGGGTTCTCCTTTCGCACCAGCAGCCAGTCCGTTCCCGCCGCCCACGGGCGCCGCGGCGTGGGGTCTGTGACGCCCGGCAGCCTCACCAGAAAGGTCTCGTCCAAGATCGGTGGCTGCCGGTCACGGGTCCTGGCGGTTCTGCCGGCGGCTGAGCATGTGAGCTGCGCTCTCAGAGCCCGCGCCGGCCGCAGAGGCCCCTCTGGATGACGGGGAAGGAGGGCGTCCGGGTGCCACGTGGGCTCCCACCTGTACCCCAGGAGGCGGGCTCCCTCGGTCCTCGGCACACGGCGCGTGACGACGGCGTCGTGGGGCCGCCGGGCCCTGCGTCCGCGTGAGTCCGTCTCCGCCGCCTCGGGAGTCGGGCCCTGTGCTTGTTGACCGCCAGTTCCGGGTCCACACGGACGGGCCCCTAAACGGAAAGTCCCGCTGTTGTCATGGCCCCTCCACCCCCGACCGAGGCGGGTCTCCAGCATGCCCCCAAAGAGGACCTGAGTCCACAGGCAGCGAGGCTCGGTGCAGAGAAAAGCAGCAGTGGTTTATTAAAAGGTCAGGGGGACATGCAAGCATTTCCCCCCTGAGGCATATGTAGACAGAACTAGAAGAAAATTGGAGCATAAAATGTATTACATTTGAAGCCAGTAAGAACTAGTTCAAAAAGCTGTAAAGAGGCGTGGCTACACCGTGGGCCTGAGCCGGTCTGCCCAGCTCTGCTCCGGGCCTCGGAGGGTGCTGGGGAGGGTTAGGTCCGTGACCAGGGTTTACATTAATAAACCCAGTTTGTTTTGGAAGCAGATTTCTTCTAGAATGTCTTAATGGGCTCTTACCATGTCTACTGAATTTCTCTCATTCCTCCTGTTTGCTGGGATTTCAAGTTTGCCAACCACGGCAGTTTCGGGTCTGTGGCTGATGCCCATGAACCCTGTGAGCACAGCCCTCCCTGGTCCCGGGTCCCTGGGATGGACTTACATACAAACTCATCCGAAGGAGCTTCCGGCACATGTCTCACATGACTCATGTCGCGATGCAGAGAGTGAGGCTGAGCTTCCCCTGTCAGCCTTGAACTTGGATGTGAACACCGCAACCCAGGGATCCCAAGGTCACCTGACCCAGGTTGACGGTGAAACAGTCTGCCCCCATCTTCCACCAAGATGGCTTTGCTCAGACGAAGGCTCGGCCTGTGAGCATCAGCTGAAAGAACTCCCATTCCGCCCCTGCAGACCCCACCCATGAAGACNGATGTGAACACCGCAACCCAGGGATCCCAAGGTCACCTGACCCAGGTTGACGGTGAAACAGTCTGCCCCCATCTTCCACCAAGATGGCTTTGCTCAGACGAAGGCTCGGCCTGTGAGCATCAGCTGAAAGAACTCCCATTCCGCCCCTGCAGACCCCACCCATGAAGACCCCGTAAGGGTTTATAGAGCCTGTGAGCTCTAACACAGACACGTTGTTGATGGAGAATGCTGGGCACTTTGCCCTATTTCCTACTTCGAATTTATTATTTTCTCCTTTTAAAATATTTTTTGCAGAGTGTAAAATTTGGATCAAGCGAAAACCTCAATCTTTATGTTTTATTTCTGAACGTATTAAGAGTAGACACTTGAAAATACATGTCAAAGCACTTGGTCTCTTTTAACTAATCCATAACAAAGAATTTAAAATAAACTTCCCGAGACGCTTATCAATTACACGATGTACAAAAATTCCGCAAGCACATGAAAATCTTACTTTTAAACATGTTATTTACATTATGAAAAAGATATCTTCAACATGTTTTTCTTCAACCTCCAGACAGCTTTTCAGATGAAGTACCTCTAAATTCAAAGCAATGATCCTATTGTTAATCTGAAACAAAACTGCAATAAGTACACTCCAAATATTCTGGAAACATGGGGGAAATAGTATATTTATTGCATTTTTTCAGGCTAAAGATCAAACCTCTTACTTTAAATTTAGTTACTTTACCTAAAAGGTGTCTGGAGGTTGAGGGGAAACATATTAAGTATATTATTTGAAAATGTAACTAATAAACTATTTGAAATAAGTTTACCCTCTGTTGCCAGACTTTTCAGACAGCCTGGATATTATTTTGGCTCAAATAGCAGAGCATTTTACATGCTAATGAATTACATATGGGTCGCAGAATTACTGCCCAATAAAAACTAAAGACATGAGCTTACATGTCGATCTACAGAAAGAGGTTGGTTAGGCAAGGGCAGGGCCAGAGTCTCTCTGAACCCTCGTCAGAGAAAAGAAACTTGAACAAAAGCTGGGTGGACACCGCCCCCTGGGACCGCGGTTCTGGAAGGTGAGAGGTTCCTGAAGGCCTGGGTCGTTCAGCGATCCTTCAAGCAGGCCCGGCACCTCTCAGCCCTGCTCTCCACCACCTCACTTATTCCACACACACCCTGAGTCTCTACCCTACACCAGCGTCACCATCCCGGGGAACCTCTTTCGGGCATTTAGGCACCAAGTTCCTGAAAGGCACAAGGCTCGACAGGGGGCAGTTCTGCTCACAGCACTGAGGCCCCTGCCCCGGGCACCCCAGGGACGTGGGCCCAGGGTGCCGGCCACATGGGGCACCCAGCAGAGGAGATGCGGTCCCCAGGTCCTTGGGAGGGGGCTCCTGGGCACCCCACTGCTCANTGCCACTTAACCAAATTTTATTTTCCCTTGCGGAAGTCTCTGTTTATCTTATGTGGCATATGTTATTCTGGAATAAAGATTATTTTGGTTAAGGCATGTTACATTTTTGGTGAGATATCCAGCTAAAAGGTATTTCCACACAAAAGTTAGAATTTGAAAAAGTGTAGCAAATTAAAGGGCTTCACAGGTGGCGCCAGTGGCAGAGAATCCACCTGCCGGTGCAGGCGACGCAAGAGACCAAGAAACTTAGATTCGACCCTGGGCGGGGACGATCCCCTGAGGAGGAGACGGCAGCCCGCGCCAGGGCTCTTGCCTGGGGACTCGCGTGGACAGCGGAGCCTGGCGGGCCACGGTCCTGGGGCCACAGAGAGCTGGGTGAGGCTGAGCACGGATCTTCCAAAGTCAGGACTCCACTTTTCAGTGGGCCCCCGCCCGAGGTTTCACGTCTTTTAATAGAGAAAGCCTCGGTGCTTGTGGACTATTAGCCATGGCAGTTCAGTGTAGCACGTGGAGAAATGAATTTTGGGCCACTGATTATTCACTGGCAGAACATGCATAAGAAGCAGATTCTAGTTCCATAGCTTTGCTGCGAGTCAGTCCGTTTTGGAAAGTGTGCCCTGGTGTCATTGCCTGCAGAAGACCAGCCTGCGGTGTCCCCCTCGGGGGCTGTCGCCAGGGGTCTGTCTCAGGCAGGTGGCCTTGAGTGGCACCCCTCTCCTCATCCTGCTCACCGTGTTTGGCTGCAAACGTGGGGCTTTATGTTCAGGAACACATGTTGCACATGTTGAGTCACAGATCAAGCCCCTCAGCTGACGTTTTTCCACCGCCGCTGACCTCCCAGCCACGCAGGAAATCCCAGGGGGGGCAGGCTCCCGCCCGGCCCCGCTGTTTAGTCTGCGCCGGGCCGGGCAGGGCTCACTTACCCCGTTGATTGGCAAGCCCAGCACTAGGAAAACAAATGCCCAGGGGCCCCTCAGGAGCTCACGGCCCTCTGTCTTCCCGGCCTGCAGACGCCTGCAGATCTGTGTGGACGGAGGCCTGACAGGAGCGTCACAGGAAGCCCACCCTCCTCCCGGAGCGCTGCGGCGCGGGACAGGGTCTCACAGCTGCAGCCTCCAGGCTGCAGGGGCCCGTGCTATCCGCGGCCTGGGAACCCTGAGTCTCGTCAAAGAAGGAAATGGCTCAAGTGGTTTGTTTTCGCTGAAGATGAAGTTAATTGTTTGAGTGGATCCGCGGTTCTAATGACACCATGGTTGAGACGGGCAGGAGCAGTGGGCAAGCCGCGACACGTGAGGTTCNGTGCTATCCGCGGCCTGGGAACCCTGAGTCTCGTCAAAGAAGGAAATGGCTCAAGTGGTTTGTTTTCGCTGAAGATGAAGTTAATTGTTTGAGTGGATCCGCGGTTCTAATGACACCATGGTTGAGACGGGCAGGAGCAGTGGGCAAGCCGCGACACGTGAGGTTCAGGAGGAAAAGGAGAAAAAGGTGTGAGGATAAGGAAAATCAAGAAAAAATCAAATTTCACTTTTAAAAAAACATAAGCAATAAAAGAAAAAAATGGATAAACTAGACTCATTGAGACCGTAACCTTTTGTGCTTGCCAAGGACACTGTCACAAAGAGGAATGAACAGACAACCCACAGACTGGGGAAATGTTGGCGAATCATAATTTGGCAAGAGGCATGGGTTTAGAATATGAGAATTTCTAATATTTAGACTTAGAATTTAGAGATCTTACAGCTCAANTAAACTAGACTCATTGAGACCGTAACCTTTTGTGCTTGCCAAGGACACTGTCACAAAGAGGAATGAACAGACAACCCACAGACTGGGGAAATGTTGGCGAATCATAATTTGGCAAGAGGCATGGGTTTAGAATATGAGAATTTCTAATATTTAGACTTAGAATTTAGAGATCTTACAGCTCAGTGAAGAAAAGACAATCCCATCAAAAGCGGGTGAAGAATCCGGGTGGCTCTTCAAGCGCAGTCCACACAAGATCACCTGATGATAAGGTGATGGTGGTGGCCTTCGGGGCCCCCAACCAAAACCACGGTGAGACACCGCGTCCCCCGACCGGGGTGGCCGAACAGCCAAGGCGGACCACGGCGGGTGCGGTGAGGACGCGAGGACGTGCACACTCGGACGTGGCCGGTGGGGATGCAGAACGCTGCTGCCACTTTGAAAGGCAGTCTGACAGTTCCTCAAAACGTTCAGCATAAAATTGCCAAATGACTCAGCAATCCCAGTCTTAGGTAGACAAGTAAGAGACTGGAGCCTTATGCCCCACACAAACACTCGCAGATTATTGCTGTCTCATTAAAACTTTTCCCCGTTTTACTTTTTATTTACTGTGTTCCGGCTTTGTTGAGACGTGACTGACATAGAGCTTTGCGTAAGGTCAGGGTGTAGGGCATATGACTGGCTACTCGCACGTGTTGTGAGGTGGTCACCAGGGTGTCTAGCTGGCGTCCGCTAGTGTGCATAGTTACATCTTCCCTTGTGATGAGAGCTTGTAAGACCTCCTCCCTTAGCACCTTCAAATATGCAGTAAGCACAGCGCTGTAAGTACAGGCTCCCCTGGGGGCTCAGAGGGTAAAGCGACTACCTCCAATGCGGGAGACCCGGGTTCGATCCCTGGGTCGGGAAGATCCCCTGGAGAAGGAAACGGCACCCCACTCCAGGATTCTTGCCTGGAGCATCCCATGGACGGAGGAGCCTGGCGGGCTGCAGTCCTCGGGGTCGCGAGAGGCGGACACGCCTGAGCGGCCTCACCTCCCACAGTGCTGTGAGCTGTAGCCGTGCCGTGGCCTCATGTCCCCGGGGCTCGTTTATCTGATGACTGGGGGTCGGCCCCTTCTGATGCCCTGCGTCCCTTTGCCTGCCCCCACCTCTGGGAACCACCAGTCTGTCTTCATCCCTAAGAGCGCAGCTTTCTAAGACTGCACGTGTAAGGACGATCACGCAGCATTTATCTTTCTCTGGGTTAGGGTGCTTAGCGTGATGCCCTCATGGCCCATCCGCGCTGTCACAAATGTCCCCCTTTTATGGCTGGATAGTGTTTCGTTATATGTGTTGCGTTTTGCTTCATCCATTCGTCTGTTACTGCATTAGTTTGCTCCCATATCTTGGCTGTCGTGAATGGTGCTGTAGTGAACACAAGGGTACAGATGTTTCTTCAAGATAGTGGTTTCATTCCCTGTTGGGACATAGACCCCGAAGCATAATCACTGGATAATTTGATAGTTATTTTTAAATTTTTGACAAATCCCCACGTGTAATTGGCTGCACCAATTACACCAATTCCCTCCAAAAGTGCACAAGGGTTCCCTTTTCTCCACTTCTTCTCCAGTGACAACACCGAGCTTGTTATCACTTATCTTTTTGTAAAATAGTCATTCTTTTTGAGCTGTGTGAGGCGATACCTCATTGTGGCTTTGATTTTCACGTTTCCAGTGATGAGTGATATTGAGCATTTTTTCATGTACCTACTGGCCACATTTTTGGAAGAATGTCTCTTTGGGTCCTTTGCCTTTTTTGATTATTATTATTTTTTGCTCTTGTATGAGTCCCTCGCGTACTTTGAATGGTCACGGTTGTCAGCTGTGAGGTTTGCGAGCCTGGTGGCCCGTTCAGCAGGCTGTCCTTTCCTTTTGCTGATACTCACAGCTCTTAGCCAGATGCTGTCCCACTGGTTTGTTTCTATTCGGCTGCTTCTGCCTTAGGGGTCGTATCCTGGGAATTATTGCCAAGATCCGCGTGAGGGAGCTTCGCCTCTGTGTTTTCTTCTCGGAGTTCTGTGGTTTCAGGTCTCATGCTTAAGCCTTTAACCATTTTGAGTGAGTTTTTGTGAGCAGTGTAGGTTAGGAGCCTGGTTTCATTTTTTGCCTATGAATATCCATTTCCCCAGCAGTGTTTACCGAGGAGGCTGTTTTTTCCCTGTTAAGTATCTCGTTCCTTTGTCAAATGCCAGCTGACTGAGTTCCATTGTTGGGCTCTTGATTCTGGGCCTTGGTTTTCGTGTTTGTGTCGTTGCCAGCACCACGCTGTTTGGGTGACGGTAGCTTGCGAGCGGAAAGCGTGATCCCTCCAACCTGGTCCTTCTTCCTCAGTGCTGCTTTGACCATTTGGGATCTTTGGTGATTCCGTGAAAATTTTAGGATCATTGCTCCTACTTCTGTTAAAAATGTGCTTGTAGTCTTGAAGGCGTTGGATAGTATGGACGTTTTAACAATATTAATTCTTCCAGTCTGTGAGCACGGCTCGCTTTCCGTTTGTGTGTATCTTCTTCAGCTTATTATGTTTGCATGTTGACAAAATGCCCTTGATTATAAATCCATTTTCTTGTTGTAAGTTTATCCAAGGGCACTGAATGGAAAACATGAATTTACAGGTCACGTCAGCCTCGAGTATGCAGACATTCACTTTCATGAAAACACGGGGATCCTCCTGGATGTGGAAGGTTAGATCCCATCCTCACAAAGTGATGAGCCTCACACATGGTTCCAGTGATGGACATGTGTCTGACACTGAGATCTTTTAGAAGGATGCACCTTTTTCATAGTTAAAATGTGGCCTTCCGTGATAGGGCTTCCCTGATAGCTTAGTTGGTAAAGAATCCGCCTGCAATGCAGGAGACCCAAGTTCAATTCCTGGATCAGGAAGATCTGCTGGAGAAGGGATAGGCTACCCACACCAGTATTCTTGGGCTTCCCTTGTGGCTCAGCTGGTAAAGAATCCACCTGCAATGTGGGAGACCTGGCTTTGATCCTTGGGTTGAAAAGATCCCCTGGAGAAGGGAAAGGCTATCCACTCCAGTGTTCTGGCCTAGAGAATTCCATGGTCTGTATAGTCCATGGGGTCGCAAAGAGTTGGACAAGACTGAGTGATTTTCACTTTCACTTTTAAAAGATGGCCTGCTGTATAAAATTCTAAGTGAGGAAAACATCTTTAAAAAGTTAAGCATGAGCAGAATCCAGCTATTGGAAGTGGGTGCTCTGGATTTCTGAATTTTCTCAGGACTCGAGCACAGCAGGGGTCTGTGTTCTGTGGGTGAGCTCTGAGCTTTCCGATTACAGACGGACCCCTGCTCTCCTCCTGGTTCACTGAGTCAGCCTCCTGTGCTGCTCTGAAGGACAAGCCGTGGAGGGAAACGCATCTAGGCTTTGTGACATCTCCGGCCACTGATTATCAGAGGTTGAAACACAAATAGTTCTTCTGAAAGAAAGGAAGCATTGGTTTTTCTCCAACATTTTTTATTATGTGACGAGTGGACTGTCCTCTCGTCCACACGAGTGAGCCCCTGGCTTCCCGGAGGCAGGAGCTCCCAGGGCGGCTGAGACCGCGCTGGGGAGATGAGCGCAGACACTGCGCTCCCCGGCTCCTCTGTGTGTGGCTCCGGCAACTGGGAGGCGTGGCTGTCAGAGCGGCAGATGTTTTTCAAAGACTTAAAGGGGAAGAAGGTCTCAGACTCCATGCCCGTGCCCATCTCGAGTTGCCTGCCGAGAAGGGGCATCTGAACAGAGCGCCCAGGGCAGGGATGCACCGAGGCCTGCAGGGAGGCCCTCGGAGATGACTGTCTTCTCAACAAAACGAGCTCGTTCTCAGGGCTGGCTCACTCCGAGTTTAGCCCTCAGGTGCGGTTTTATCATCAGAGAGGGAAGGAAGCGCGCCCCGTGGGGCCCTGAGCGTGGCTGGGCGGGTCTGTCTCCCGGGCCTCGCTGCGCCCTGACCTTAGCCTGGAGTGTCGTGGACGCTCGCTGTGAATCTGGGCTCTGCACTTTCCCGGAAGGTCACCAGGCTGAAAGCCCCCCAGGGTCCCCAGGGTCCTCGGATCCGAGCTCCACTTTGATGAGTTATAGTTTTCCAAAGAGGGACGCGAAAGATGGGCTTAAAGGACGCAAGCGGCAGCGGCTGCGGGGCGGGCCTCGGGAAGCTGGTGAGCAAGGCTGTGCCTCGCGGGGTGGACCGGCCGCGCTGGATTTCGCCCGCCTCCTCTCCTGTCCCCAGCGTCCTGCCTTTGGCTGGCCTGAGTGTTGGTGGGCTGTGGGCTGCACGGTGACCAGGTTCATATGTCAACGTCCTAACCGCCAGCACCTCAGAGATGAGAATTCGGGAGTTGACTGATTTAAAATGAGGCTGTTGGGGTGGTCACCGCAGCTCCGCCCAGGATGAAAACCACCAGATTTCAGAGACTGTGATGCAGGAGGACCAGCTGGTGCCTGATTTCACTCAGAAGAACAGGCAAAAGCCAGCCTGAAACCGATCAGTCTGTACCATTTGTGTTTTCATTAAAGGCGATTGTGTTTAAGTGCCCGCCAACCCAGGGGGCTCAGATGGTGAAGAAGCTGCCTGCAATGCCGGAGACGCGGGTTGGACCCTGGGTCAGGAAGATCCGTGGAGAAGAGAATGGCAACCCACCCCAGTCTTCTTGCCTGGAGAATCCCGTGGTCAGAGGAGCCTGGCAGGCTCTCCATAGGGTCACAGAAGAGTCAGACACGACTGAGAGACTAACATAGCCCTCCACGCCAGGCCAGGAAGACGCAGGAGTTGAAAAGAGAGCCAGTTCAGTTCAGTCTATTTTATTTTGAATTCTTTTGCTCGTAATTTGACTAAAAGGTACAAAAGCGGTCTTGCGTCTGCTCCTGCCCCTGTCGGTCTGGTGCTCAGCTGGGAGCGTCTGGCTGAGGCCGGAGCTCTGCCAGGGGGATGGGGCTTCTGCTCTGCCAGATGCTCCTGCCGTTTGCCCGCGGCCTCCCCTCGGAGCCCGGTTGGCCCTCCATCCAGCGAGAACGGGAGGAAGACGGGCTCCCTGAGTGACGGGCGTTCTCACGTCAGTTCTGACTCTGAGGTTGGTTTGTCGGCTGCCCAGGAGGGAGACTGGAGACCAGGGCTGTCGGGGGACCTGGAGTCTGTGCCCACCAGGAGGGCGCGTCAGCCCGNGGTTGGCCCTCCATCCAGCGAGAACGGGAGGAAGACGGGCTCTCTGAGTGACGGGCGTTCTCACGTCAGTTCTGACTCTGAGGTTGGTTTGTCGGCTGCCCAGGAGGGAGACTGGAGACCAGGGCTGTCGGGGGACCTGGAGTCTGTGCCCACCAGGAGGGCGCGTCAGCCCGGGTCTGGCGGATGGAGGGAGGTGTGGAGTGTGGATGCCCGCCTGGGCCCCGCCTGGGGTGCCCCCCCCCGACGCCGAGGCCTGCCCTGCCTCCTCCCCGGGCTGTGCGCTTTCTGAAGGATGTGGCACGTGGGCGACCTGTGTGGCGAGTGTGGCTGATGGGCCCTGTGCCAGGCGCAATCACAGCTTGCCTGCTGCAGAGCCATCATCTGGGCGGCATCTGTGCATTTCCTGAGACAGGCAGGAAAGGAATCCGCCCAGACCTCCCGTCCCCGTGGGAGGCCTGGCGGGGAGGGCCCGGGGGACTGCGGGAGTTCTCGAGTCTAGGCAGTTCCCAGTGACCTGTCTCTTTGTTTAAGCTAAGAGTAAACTGTATGTACAAAAGAACACATTAGTGTACACACGCACACTCACACTCACACACACACACACATTAGTGTACACACACACATTAGTGCACACACGCATACACACTCACACACATACACATATACTCACACACACATACTCACAAACACACACACATACACACATATTAGTGTACACACACACACACTAGTGGACACACACAGTGTACACACACATTAGTGTACACACACACATTGGTGTACACATACATACACACACATAGTGTACATACACACAGAGACACACACACAGACACACACACACATTAGTGTACACACATACATACACACACAGTGTACAGAGACACACACACACATTAGTGTACACACACAGTGTTCACACACACATACACACACATTAGTGTACACACATTAGTGTATACACACACACAGTGTACTCACACACACACTAGTGTACACACACATTAGTGTACACACACATTAGTGTACACACACATACACACACTAGTGTACACATACTCTCAAATACACACTAGTGTACACACACATTAGTGTACACACACATACACACACTAGTGTACACATGCACACACATGCACACACTAGTGTACACAACACATACTCACACACTAGTGTACACACACATACAGTGTACTCACACATTAGTGTACACACACAGTGTATTCACACACATTAGTGTACACACACAGTGTACTCACACACACATTAGTGTACACACACTAGTGCACACACACTCAGACACTAGTGTACACACACACACAATGTACTCACATTAGTGTACACACACATACACACACAGTGTACTCACACACACATTAGTGTACACATGCACACACACATTCGTGTACACACACATACACACAGTGTACTCACACACACAGTGTACACACACATACACAGTGCACACACACACATTAGTGTACACACACATACACATTAGTGTACACACATACACACATACACACACACTAGTGTACTCACACACACATTAGTGTACACACACACATACACAGTGTACTCACACACATTAGTGTATACACATACACATACAGTGTAAACACACACATACACACACATTAGTGTACACACACATACTCGCAGACACATACACACATTAGTGTACACACACATATTAGTGTACACGCACACACACACTCACATAGTGCACACACACANCTGCTCTCCTTGAGCAGCTGCTGTGCTCCTTGATGGGAGGGTTGGCTGTAAGGTGAGCAGACACCCAGAGCGCTCTGGGCCGTCGCGAGCCTGGCGGCCGGGACACACTGCAGGCTGACTCCAGTTCTCCTTCTAAGAGTGTAATCCCATAATGCAGAACAGAAAGGTTTTGCTCCTTTGAATTAAAGCCTTAATACTATGCTTGATTTTGTTGAGGGTTTTTTTTTTCTTTTGAGTAAAGAAAATTTAATTCAAAATCGTCACGCGAACTCAAACATCCCTCTTCTATTTTAAGTGTGTTCCCTCTTGAAACCATCAAAGAGGAGAACAGGGAAGGTCTGGTCCTGGGCGGGTTAATGCCTTCCTGACCAGGACAGAGGCACGTGAGTGCCAGCCTGAAGCCCTCTGTCCAGCGGTGACGAGATCGGCAGGACACCTGACGCTCTGTGTCTCGCATCTACTGAAATGATCTCCCAGCAGGACGGGGGTTTGTGTGTGGACCCACCAGCAACACCACAGATGTGGCCCCCAATCTGAGGACAGCCCCTCTCCCCCGGAAGGCTCCGTCCACTGTGCAGAGTTCACGGCTGCAGAGTCTGCAGACAGACACACAAACCGCGTCTGTCAGTCAGTCGACCCTCATTTCTGGATGAGGAAGCCGGGTGCAGGGGAGGTGAGTGATGGGAGAAAACCACCTAGCGGGCGACCCCAGGGTGGGTGAGGCTGGGGCCTATGGGATCCAGATCCTGTGCTCTTCACAGAGAGGAAACTGACTCAGGGCCTTTCAGCTTCTGCATCCACAGCCTTTTGCAGGATGGAGTTTGAGTTAAGTCTACTTCCTGGGACAGAATCAGGAATCATTTTCTTTCTACTAGTCGTCTGATTCACCAGTCGAGCATCTCTTGAGTTGAGTTCCGAGACCACTGGAGTTTGCCCACTGGTGGTAGGAGCCAGCAGGACAGTGCCCTTCCTCTCCACTCACTGAGGACACCAGCTTGTGGGCCCCTGGGCGTCCGTGGACAATGTGTGGCAGCCTTGCCCGCTGCCCCGCTTGTCGAGTAGCAGATGTCTGGTTTTCCAATCCCTTGGAAAACAGAAAGGGCTGTAGTATATTTAGCACTAAAGATGGGAATGCCAAGATGTCGGTGGTCCCTGGAGTGAGACGTTCCAAAATCCTTCAGCTGCAGAAAAGCGGGGACAGAACAGGAAGCTTGCTCGTCGTCTGGGAAAACAAAGTCCGTTGTAGCTTTTTTTCTCACATTGAAAAAAAAGATGGTGTATTTGCACGAGTGAGAGCACTCACACGATCCTTACAGGAATGATGACGCCACCGCAGCAGAGGGGCCGCATTCTGCTGGGGCCTCCCAGCCGCCCTCCGTCGGCCGTGTCAAAACGCGGCCGGGTGTTTAAGCTTGCTGCACCACTTCTGCAACTTCCCACAGGTTGGTTCCTTCAGATGAGAATGAGAAATTAAAATATTCTAGTTTTCTAGCAAAGCTTAAACCTCAGAATTCAATATGCTGGGAGATCTGATAATGTTCACTATGAAATGTGCTGATGAGGAAGAACATCAGCTCAATGGGAAATCCACATCACTGCCATCCACCTACCCATCTATCCACCCATCTACCACNGCCCAGAGCCTTTCACACCCGGCAGGGCTCCCTGCTGGCGGCGCCGTGTCTAGCAAGGCCCAGAGTGGATGCCAGGCAGAGACTCCTAGATGGCAGTCCTGGGCCCGCTGGGGCTAAGCCTGGCCCAGCACCCGGCGCCCGGGGCCTGGCCCCTGCACGATGACCCTTGGTCCCTGTGAAGTCGTCTGGAAAGGGGGCGGCCAGGAAGGAGTGGCAGGTCATCCCACGGGGCCCCTCCTCCCGCCGCCCTGCCCTGGAGACAGCAGGCCTCACGGGCGTGTGGACGGCTGTTTCAGACGATGCTTTTGTAGTGAATTCACAGTCTCCAGGGACTAACCTCTGGGGGTTCTCACGCTGACTGTGAGTGGGGTACACCCCTTCCGTGACTCCTTTATCTAACCCAGATAAAGACAACAGATACTGACTGGCTCCCTCCTGGATTCACACCTCTCCTGAAAGAAAAATGGCGAGGATGTTGAATGGGCCCATTTATCAGCTCCTGTTTCAATACTGGCATTTGGAAGCATAAACATTCACTGGTCAGAACAAGCCCGAGGCCAGGACGAGAGAGGAGACGGGGAGAAGGAGCCGAGAAAGCGGGATCGAGTGAAACCCCAGGGAAGAAAGCGTCATCCTCCCGCCTCATCTCCCTTCTGTGGCCAGAGCGGACGGAGGCATCCTCGGCTTGTGCTGGCAATGCCCACCCGTGGGCCGGACGCTCCCCCCGCTGCAGACCCCAGGCAGCTGAGGGAGGCTGGGCCTTTCAGCTGGAGGTCGTCAGTGTCAGGCTGAAATTACTGTAGTTTTCCCCCCCAAAGAACCATCTATGTTGAAAATATCAAATATGGCAGATCTCTTCCCTAAAAAGGAATAAAGGGCAGGGTTACTTGTGCATCTGTGGTTTTTTTTTCCTCCTCTGGTGCCTCAAATAAAGGTAAGGTGCCTGAAGGAAGTGTGATGAGGGCAGGAGGGAAAAGGTGAAAGTCTAAACTCAGACTTGACGTTACTTATCTCTAGAGACCACAGATAAACAGACCAGTTTGTACCAGCAAATCAGTCAGTGGACTATCACTGTGTGTTTAAGTTTAAGAAAAACAGAAGAAGTGCTGATAGCCTTTGAAGCCGCCTCCTCCTGGGGAGCAAGCTTAGAACCACAGATCCCGGAGTCCAGTGTGGCCTGAGGGAAGCCTGTGTTCACCCCCCAGCGGCCAGCACGGCTCTCAGGAAGGCTTCTGGGTCATTACAGTTTCAAAGTATGCGGCACACACAGAAAACAGATAATTTGCAGATCTGCCCATGTTAGGCGAATTCACCTTCGCTGAGATACAGAGCTTTCACATGACCGTCAGTCACAGCAAGCGTCCCCTCTGTGAGCAGCGCTCCGGTCGAGCCACAGCCGCCTCTGGTGTCGCAGAAGCCCCGGGCTCCACTGGACCCTCAGGTGTGGAAGTCAGTTTGGAAGCTGGTTGCATCTCGTGGACCTTGAACTCTATTAAAGGAAATGACACTTTGCAGAAGAGAACCGAGTTTCAGGGTTGCAGTCTGTCTTGAAGATGGATGGGGGTGGATCTCTGGTTTCACATTTCCTCCCAAGTCAGTGACATCAGCCAACCTTGACCTTCACCCTGAAACTATAGGCTCTTCATGGCCAGCTGTGATTTCAGGGCTGTTGGACCGAACTTCACCTCGACCAGGACTCCGCTGGGCTCTTCCCGCCTCTCCAGCCCGCCTCCCCTGGACTCTCGTTAGGAAGGAGCAGACCGTCCTTACTTGAACTAACCCCACTTCCCGCATCTCCCTCCTCCCGCTCTGCGAGGCTGGCACGTTTGGGGTCATCGCCAGCTGGCCTGGCGTTTTCATGTCGTACCCTTGGCCATCTGAGCTATTCGGCTNTCGTTAGGAAGGAGCAGACCGTCCTTACTTGAACTAACCCCACTTCCCGCGTCTCCCTCCTCCCGCTCTGCAAGGCTGGCACGTTTGGGGTCATCGCCAGCTGGCCTGGCGTTTTCATGTCGTACCCTTGGCCATCTGAGCTATTCGGCTGTTTGTGCCCCGCTGTCCTCAGACTCTTTTCCCAGGGGCTGGGGCGACCCCGAAGGTGGAGGCCTCTGGAGAAGTCTGACCCGGGAAGAGCAAAGCAGGGCCCCCCACCCGGGACTGGACCCTGCTGCCCGGACCCGCCCCCGCCGGGACTGGACCCCGCCGTCCGGACCCGCCCTCGCCGGGACTGGACTCTGCCGTCTGGCCATGGCCGGGGGGGTGAGGGCAGAGACTCCCGGGGAGGCAGCCCGGCTGCCCTCCCCGCCCTGCACCCTCCCACCTGTGACCCCGGCTGCCTGGAGCCGGGCGGAAGCTGTGGACCCCAGGCCCTCCGCTGGCCCTGAGGCCCCCACTTCAGTAAACTCGCCAGTAGGATCCCCAGGACTTGAGCTGGGAGACTGTTCTTGGCTTTCCAGGGGCTTCTGCTCTCCCTCCAGGAGACCCCCGACCCCTGTGCCTGTTTCCCCCACTGCACGCACAGTCAGCGAGTGAGGGCACTTCTGGGCTCTGCGTCTCAGAAGCCTGGGCTTACGACAGGCCCCGGCCGGCTCGCTGAGCCTGACCCATGACACACGGCTGATGGGGTGATGAGGGCAGGTGGCCCGCACGAACGGACCCTCCCCGGGGCCTCTGCCCTGCCCCTCAGTTCCGGGCAGCTGGTGGTGTGGGTGGTCATGGAGAAAGTCACGGGAAAGAGCCTCGATGCCCCCAGAGCTGGAGGAGGGGCAGGGAGAGCGCTCAGAAGCGTCTGGTCCGGAGCAAGGGGCCGTGGCCCCCGGGGGCGATGTGGGCGTGGCCCAGAGGACCGGTGTGAGGAGGTCACCCTCAGGGCCCGGGGCGACCCCGCCAGGCCAGTGGCCAGGAGTCAGGACTGAGCTCCGGGGGGCCAGGCCCCGGCATCCCCCGGCCACCGCCCTGCCTCCCGCGCGGCTCTGGGTCACCTCGAGCCCGTCCAGGGGTCCCCGTCACTCGGGAACAGGGCCCCCAGCAATGTCAGCTCACGTCCAGCACGAGACAGCGGCTTCTCACAGCAGTTTGTGACAGGAGATGAACGCCAACATGCGTGTGGTGAGGAACCTCCTCTTGTTCTGAGTTCAAATGCCTAACGTGCGGAGAGGAAGCGGGACAGACCATCACCAGGCCAGCGCGGGGCCACGTCCCGTGTGTCAGGGTGAATGAGGGCTGCTGAGGGTTTGAGAAGGAACATGTGAACTTTCTCCATTCATTCTCTATGCCGGGAAATGCGGTGATGAAACAGCCAAGGCCGCTCCCTGGAAGGCTGCAGACGTCTCGTCTCGGCAGTGTGCCCACCCCCCGGGGGACGTCCACCCGGATCACGGGGCCGGCGGTGCCTCGGGGGCAGTCCTGGGTGTTTCCGTGTTTGCCGTGGACTTTGCTGGGGCCGAGCCCTTGCTCTTGCTCCTGGGGAACGGGGCGAATGGCTGATCACCCCTGCAACGCTGATTGCTTTTCCTGTGTGGCTGCTGGAGCCGTGTCCTGTCTCCAGCTGAGTTTATAAAAGCGCCAGCAGCCTCGTTTTCTCATGGGCAGGGCTAAAGAGCGCACTGCCACTGTTTTCCAGAGGCTGTGGGACAGGTGCGGGGCAGGTTAAACGGCCTCACGCTAGGCGCGGCGGGCGCGCTTTCCTTAATGACAGCTTTGTCGAGACGTAACTCACGAGCCCTACACGGCATCTGTGTATGTAGAGCGTACGACCCGGTGTTTTCAGTTCTTTCACGCCGTGCACCTGTCAACACACCAGGTTTCAGGACGCGGTCAGCGCCCCAAGCCCACGGCCTCCACTCTCGCGTCCTCCCGCCCACCTCCTGCCCCGGGCAGCCGCCAGCACACTTCCTGCCTCCACGGAGCTGCTGTTCTGGACGCTTCACGGGGCTGGAGTCACACAAGCCGCCTTTGTGACTCTTCTCAAGGTGTATCGGTGCGTCACTCCTCCTTACGGCTGAATGCTGTCTCACTGTTGGGTGGGCCACGTCCTTGCCACTCACCGGCTGACGGACCCTGGGCTGTTTTCTCTCTGACTGTTGTGAACGACGCTGCCGTGGACGTTCATCTACGAGCTTTTGTGGACACGGATTTTCATTTCTCTCGGGTGTAGACCCAGGACTGGGCTGTCTGGGCCCCATGGTCACCCGTCCTCCTGGTCGAACTTCCAGGCTGTTTTCAAAGCAAATGCATGTCTCACATGCCCGCCAGCAAAGCGCAGTGTCCCCGCTTCTCCGTGTCCGCGCCTCCGGCACCTGCTCTCGTCCATCTTTGTGGTCACAGGGCCTCCCCTCGTCACCTGTTTGTGGGCATTTGTGGCCTTTGGGGAAATATCCAGCCACGTGTGTTGTCCACTTATAAATCAAGTTGGTTGCCATTTTACTACTGAGTTGCAAGTTTTCTTTATATGTTCTAGATACAAAACCTTCATCAGACACACGCTTTGCAAATACTTTCTTCTATTCTGTGGCTGTGGAACATTCTGAAAGAGATGGCAATACCAGACCACCTGACCTGCCTCTTGAGAAACCTATATGCAGATCAGGAAGCAACAGTTAGAACTGGACATGGAACAACAGACTGGTTCCAAATAGGAAAAGGAGTACGTCAAGGCTGTATATTTTCACCCCGCTTATTTAACTTATATGCAGAGTACATCATGAGAAGCGCTGGGCTGGAAGAAGCACAAGCTGGAATCAAGATTGCCGGGAGAAATATCAATAACCTCAGATATGCAGATGACACCACCCTTATGGCAGAAAGTGAAGAGGAGCTAAAAAGCCT
>SJYS01023840.1:535395-550870 GCA_006410695.1 Philantomba maxwellii
ACGGAGTGGGGGCTGCAGGGAGGGCTGCGGGGGGGCCCCCGGGCTCCTGCACCACCCGCCCAGCACCCAGCCGTCGCGCGGGGGTCTCTTCAAAGGCATCCTCTCGTGCTTCTTCTCAGAGGAAGTCGCAGGCAAGGGCGGTGACCCGCAGGCAGATCTGAGGGCCGCAGGGTGTTTTGTCTACACCACGGGGCACGTACAATAGGCTGATGCCGCTGTGACGGGCGTGGGTTGGCTCCTGTCTGGAGGAATTTGTTCTCAGCGGCGGGGGTCCACTTTAGATCTTTGTTTATCTGGCCGTTGAATTCTCTGCAAGTTCATAGAATTCTGCATTGCCAAACTTTAAAAAATAATCCAGAGGACTAAAGAAATCTCCTCTTTTATTTTCTGATACAGAAAGTTGTTTCTTTTAATTCACAGAAAAAATAACTTGGTTTCCAAATATTTTCTTTACTATTTCATATATATATGAAAGAGTGGGCTTAAGTGGCTTGAAAGAAATGTGTTGTTATTCATATTGAAAGTATTACATAAAAGGTGAGCACCCTGTGAAAAGTGGTACTATAATTTATATCAATATTAGTTGAATAATTGTTCTGATTTACCAAAATTATGTACCAACTGTATATAAATTAATGAGACTTTAAAAATTGAGTGCGGTAAAATATACACAGCAATTGGGTGAGAAAAGCGAGAAATGATAGAAATGTAACATTTCTTGAGTGAGTATTTAACTTTTCTGTAACAAAACTGAGACCTATTTATCCTCAAATTACACAGTCAGTGTATATTTAATTATTTATGTCAGTTTGACTATTTTAAGTTTATATAGAGGTATATTATTTTAGGTTCATATAAGCATACATCCCTAACGACTGACAGACGGGTGGTACGTAGGAGGAAAAAGAATGATTGTTCTGGTTAAAACAATTCCCGCAAAGGAACGTCGAGTAGCATCGGTTACTCTATGTTTGTTTTCGGTCTGGGTGAAACCTCTAGGGAAGTTCTGTGCAAGTGAACAGATTTGGCTGGCTTGCCTCTGGGCCCTTTGCCCTGTCCTTTCTTTGAACCAGGAACATAGATGTGATGGCATGAGTGACAACAACCATTTTGTGAGCATGAGGAAAAGGTTCACACAGGGATTAGGAACAGGGATTTAGAAAGGGCTCAAGTCCCTAGTGACCTACCTCCTTTTTAGGTGAAACAAACATGAACGTCTCTCTCATACGAACCACTTAGCGTGGAATTTTCAGTTAAATACAGCCAAACAGAAGTTCAAATTAATGATGTAAGATAAGGAATAAACTGATGAGATCCAAAGAACATCAATATTGTGTTCTTACCATAAATTTCTCCTTCACGATTATTAAATGTCCTGAAAAAGACAAGCGTGTGCGTGGTGTCTTGAGTCCGTGTCCTCCACGTTTACTCTCTGTGCGTTTTTAATGAACTGTACCCCACTGAGAGAGGAATATATGGACGGAGAGATGATAGACAGATACACAGAGGGCAGATGCACCCTGACCCCAAGGCGCCGCGGCTAGCCAAGCCAGCAGCTAAGCCTCGCCACGGCGGCTTCAGCTCTGCCCTCCTCGTCCCTGAGCGCCCAGCCCTGTGAGAGCGGGCTCCTCGGGAAGCGATCGCCACTGGGGCTCTGCCTTCATCACGGGCGTTTCTCACACGCGTGCATCCTCAGGCAGCGCTCTTCAGGCCCGTGAAACTTGACAGGAGGCGTCGGCCCGTCTGCATTTTCCTGTGCCTCTGTAACTCTTTCCTCCAGCGTCCACACAGGTAGCTGCGCCTTCTCCTTTCTCACGGCTGTTCGGCATCTAAGGCCATAAATACCCGACGTGCACGTGTCCGTTTTCTGTACAGGTTTGGCTGTTGTTTCCAGTTTGGGATCTTTGCAAAGAATATTACCATGACTGTTTTTAAGTCGTCTCCTGGAGCTCACACACACGGTTTTATCTCAGATAAATATTTAGAAACAGAATGGCTAAGCTGCAAAGCTGCAGCTGCGCTCCGGGGCCGTTGACGCTCTGACGGGGCTGTGTGAGTGGGCTAGACTTCCCGTCGTCCACAGCTCACCAATTCTTCAGCCTCTCTGTGGGCAGCCCGTGGGTGGCTGGGAGCTGAGGCTTGCCCCCTGTGCTTCCAGACGGCCACCTGTAACCCAGTCTGTCAATCCACTCAACTGATTTATTTTTTCCTATGGAGTCAGGTACCCACCTCACGAGAGAGAAAACACAGAAGTGAATTTAAGACAGAAGAAGGGGTCAAGAATTGGGTGCAAGGGGCAGATTCAGATTCCCGGTTGCTGTATTTTTAGGGGTCTTATTTCATTAACTTGGAGGGCTTCTAATAGAGCCCCCTTCCAGCTCTGAATGTTTAAATGTCATAGCTCTATTTTACAAAGGAGGAGAGAGGTTTATTTTTGACAAGCTGTGAAACTTATTAAGGTTCTGAAAACTTCTTACCACAAAGTCCTTTGATTCAAACTGTGAAGTCTTACTTCCAACTACTGGTTTGAAAATAATGATAATAATTTTTCCTTGAACTTGGCTACAGACTCAAATTAAAACTTGATCTCAGCAGGAGCTCAGTCACTGACCGTTATTGACTATGGAAACACAGGCTCACGGGCGGGAGACCCAGGCGGCCGCAGAGGGCCCGGTGTGTGTGAAGGCTGGTGTTTCGCTCTGAAATCCTTCATCCTTCTGAACACGGGCCTGAATTCTCACTCTGCTCTGGGCCAGGACCTGTGGTAGCCGCTGCTGGGAGTTTTGTGTGTCAAGTCGCCTTTATACCAAGTTCTTCAGCAACACATGATCACGAGAGGACCCAGAGGGAAAACACTCCTCAGACAATGTGACTGACATCCAGGGACTCTCTGAAATTGCAGTCTACAAGCAGAAACAATTCTTTGCATTTGGGAAGATTTATAGTTCATCCATCTCCACCCCAGAGAAAGCATGAATTTCCTTTTGTCTGTGACTAAAAACATGTGCTGTTCCCAGAAAACAGCAACCCCTCCAACCTCCTACCTGAGGGCGTGTGCTTCCAGGAGGGAAGCGGGGAGCCCACACACACACACACACACACACACACCTAGAGCTTTCTATCCGCAGAATACTTGGGAGGTTTATGGTGTCATCAGTATCTGATGGACGGTTTATAGAAAGCAGGATCTCATTACCTCTTTTATAGAGCATTAAAGATTTTTTTAAAAATCTTGCCTCAGTGCTGTATACACGGGGCAAGAAATCCCAGAATTTCTGAATTTATTTCTGCTCCAATTTAATACGATCCATTAAATAAAATTAAATAAAATTTCTTAAAAGCTGAGCGTCACTGTGTTTTGACTCAAAATTAAAAGAACCCCGTAATCCTTTTGATTTTGTTAATATTCCAAAAATAAATATTTGACTCATAAAGGCTAGGGAACACTCATTCCTGTTTACTGCCCCGCACATGTCCAATCCGTCAGCCAAGCAGCTGTGCCTGCCCGGGGCCCTCGGCAGCTGGGGGCCCGGACCTGCCCGCAGGCCGTTGAAAGCGCTTAGAGGCCAGGCGTTCACCGGGACAGGTGCCCTGCACGAGGTTAGCACCACGAAGCTGCTGAAATTGCTTTCGGGGATGAAACAAGAGGGACGCCAGCAATTCAACAGTGGTCACCTCTCTGCGGGTTGGCTTCGCCTGGGGGAGGCCGCCTGGCCCGCTGCCCCCACCCTGGGGCCTTCTCCCCCTGGGTGCTGGGTGGTCAGACTCCGTTGCAGCGGTCCTGGGTCTGGCCCGACCCCTGTGGCGTCTCTCCTGGCCTTCTTCCTGGGAGGGACACGGGGCCAGAGAGCGTCCTAATGTTTTGCACCCAGACTCCCTCATGAGGGAGGTTACACCTCATCTCACCGCCTGCACCTTCTGTGTGNTCCAGCAGATGTTGGCAATTTGATCTCTGGTTCCTCTGCCTTTTCTAAAGCCAGCTTGAACATCAGGGTATCTGTTCTATAAAGGAATTTAGGAATCAGTGTTTCTGTTTGATAAATATTTAAAATCAAGTGCATTTTATTTTAAATGTATCTTAAAATGTACCCATTTTCAAATAGAGATTTAAGGGCATTTTCAAAGATAGAATAAAAAAATGAGGAACTTTAAAAAAAAGATGAAAATAGAGCAAAAGACAGATAACAGGAAAGTGAAATAGATGATGTAGAAATCTGGGCTGAGATAGTCATTGTAATTGTGTCTTAAATTTAACCCTGGGGTTACTAAGAGATTGATAGAAAGGGAAAATTCTTTGGCCTACATAATTTGTATTTTTTTTTTTTAAAGGAAAAGCATATAAGTTCATCTAGAGCTATAGCTTTCAAACTTTTTGGACTATTATGCATAGGACAAAATAGGTATATTTTTGTATTGCAATTCAGTATATGTTTTTATGTCTGTATTTATAAACAGAAACAGTATATACAGACACAGACTTTTCCCACTAACATTTGTGTAGTGTTTGTTTTCTGCCAGGCCTTCCTCTGAATCCTTACATTAGTTTCTTTAATTTCTTTAATCCCCAGACCATGTGCTGTGAGCGCTGCTGCCGTCCCTAATGACGAAATTGAGGCACAGCTCTGTCNATGCATAGGACAAAATAGGTATATTTTTGTATTGCAATTCAGTATATGTTTTTATGTCTGTATTTATAAACAGAAACAGTATATACAGACACAGACTTTTCCCACTAACATTTGTGTAGTGTTTGTTTTCTGCCAGGCCTTCCTCTGAATCCTTACATTAGTTTCTTTAATTTCTTTAATCCCCAGACCATGTGCTGTGAGCGCTGCTGCCGTCCCTAATGACGAAATTGAGGCACAGCTCTGTCACCTGCTGTGCCCAGGGGTATACAGTCGGTACTTCCCTGGTGGCTCAGACGGTAAAGCATCTGCCTGCAGTGCAGCAGACCTGGGCTCACTCCCTGGATTGGGAGGATCCCCTGGAGAAGGGCATGACTACCCACTCTAGTATTCTTTCATGGAAAACTCCATGGACAGAGGAGCCTGGCGGGCTATAGACCATGGGGTTGCCAAGAGTCAGACCTGACTTAGCGAATAATCTTTCACTTTCTTTCACACAGTTATTGAACAGCATATCTAGGAGTCAAAGCTGGGCAGCTGGGCGTCAGAGCCTTGTGTTCCTGACCATTGTTCTGGGCTGCCCTCCTTCCCTCTCTCATGTGCTTAGGCGTGTTTACATTCACGTGTGCCCGCACATATGTGCCTAACACGGTAACCTCAGATACGCAGATGACACCACCCTATGGCAGACAGTGAAGAAGAGCTAAAGGGCCTCCTGATGAAAGTGAAAGAGGAGAGTGAAAAAGTTGGCTTAAAGCTCAACATTCAGAAAACGAAGATCATGGCATCTGGTCCCATCACTGCATGGCAAACAGATGGGGAAACAATGGAAACAGTGACAGACTTTATTTTCTTGGGGCTCCAAAATTACTGCAGATGGTGACTGCAGCCTTAAAATTAAGACACTTGCTCCTTGAAAGAAAAGCTATGACCAACCTAGACAGCATATTAAAAAGTAGAGACATTACTGACAAAGGTCCATCTAGTCAAAGCTTTGGTTTTTCCAGTAGTCATGTATGGATGTGAGAGTTGGACTATAAAGAAAGCTGAGCACCGAAGAATTGATGCTTTTGAACTGTGGTGTTGGAGAAGACACGTAAGAGTCCCTGGACTGCAAGGAGATCAAACCGGTCAATCCTAAATGAAATCAGTCCTGAATATTTATTGGAGGGACTGATGCTGAGGCTGAAGCTCTAATACTTTGGCCACACGATGCGAAAAACTGACTCATTGGAAAAGACCCTGATGCTGGGAAAGACTGAGGGCAGGAGAAGGGGACGACAGAGGATGAGATGGTTGGATGGCATCACCGACTCGATGGACCTGAGTTTGAGTGAACCCCCGGAGTTGGTGATGGACAGGGAGGCCTGGCGTGCTGCAGACCATGGGGTGGCAAAGAGTCGGACACGACTGAGCGACTGAACTGATACCGCCACATGGTCATGAAACGCTTTTTAGTATATTCAGTTCTTTTTGAGTACTTTTGTTCCAAAATGCCCGTTGAACCCAATAAATTGGTATCATTATCCACTAAGAAGTCATAGCCCACAGTTGAAAAAAACTGGTCTGGAGAGACTGGAGTGGGGAAGGCAGGTGGATTGATGGTCAGCGTCTGGACACGTCGCGTGTGGAAAGGTAGAGATCTTTTCTCAAGTTAGATCATATATGAGGAAGGGATGTGGCCAGGCATTGTAACCAGTTCTTACGAAGTTGAGGCAGGTTACAAAGCAGTGGCCAGAGAGAGATGACACCATGTCAAGATACTTTCCACAGTGGTGGCAGCTGAGTTTCCTGAGCTAGTGTCCCTGGGGAATGTTGTCAGGCGGCATACGTAATCCCACCTTAAAAGGGTTGGGGATTTCCCTGGCGGCTCAGACGGTAAAGAAAGGGAAAGTGAAGTGAAAGTCACTCAGTTGTTGTGTCCGGCTCTTTGCAGCCCCATGGGCTATGCAGTCCATGGGATTCTCCAGGCCAGAATACTGGAGTGGGTAGCCTTCTCCTTCTCCAGGGCATCTTCCCAACCCAGGGATTGAAACTANCGGCTCTTTGCAGCCCCATGGGCTATGCAGTCCATGGGATTCTCCAGGCCAGAATACTGGAGTGGGTAGCCTTTCCCTTCTCCAGGGGATCTTCCCCACCCAGGGATTGAACCCAGGTCTCCCGCGTCACAGGCGGATTCTTTACCAGCTGAGCCACAGACGGTGAAGAATCTGCCTGCAATTGAGGAGACCCAGGTTCTGTCCCTCAGTCGGGAAGATCCCCTAGAGGAGGGCACGGCCACCCACTCCATTATTCTGGCCTGGAGAATCCCATGGAGTAGCCTGGCAGGCTGCAGTCTGCAGGGTTGCAGAGAGTCGGATCTGACTGCGTGACTGACACTGCTTTCTTCCCGAAGAGTGATTTCTGGTGAGAGCCCCCTGTTCCCGCGCGGGGGGACAGGGCCGGCGCGCGCTCGGCGGTGGATTGGCACTGCTGGCTTCTCTTCCTGAAGGCTTCCTTCACCTCTGCGTCAGGCTTGCCAGCGGAGGAGGGTATTTGGCTGCATGCCTCAGGGGCTTTGCTTTGTTCTCCACACATTCAGCATTGAGCCTCCCCAGTGCGCCAGCTCCAGAATTTGCTAATGATACAAAGTGAGTAAAACCAGACACAGTCCATGGATCTGTGGGATTTGCAGTCCAGTGAAAGGTACACAGTGAGGCAGTCACAAATACATGAAAACTCCCGTTTCTGACCGTGTCTGTGGCAGGGTGTTAGGAGAGGATCAAGTTAGAGGGGCTGTGCTGCCCTGGGAAGGCGGGAGGGGCTGGCATGGCTGAAGGAGTGAGCAAGTGACGGCGAGCAGCGGCGAGGCAGGGGGGAGGCGTGCGGTGTAGGCTGCGTCAAGGATTCCCGTTATCTTAGGAGTCGTGGGAAATCAAGCGTTTTGAGCCAAAAGGGTTATTTTTTTAGCAACGATGTAGATGAGAACACGAAAGGCATGTTTACTAGACGCAGGTGAGTGCAGACTTAGAGGAGGGGTCAGTGTGGTGGGTGGGCGAGTCCCGCCAGCAAGGTTCCAGCGCTCTGGAAGCGGGAGGGGTCCGCTCCAGGAACGCCGGCCGCGACCGGCTGTGATCGCCGGGTTAGCGGAGTCTCTGCGATCACATCACTGGTACCTGCGGTTAATCAGAAAAAGCTTGTTCAAGTGGAAAGTCATTTGAAAAAGATATATAAATATGTACTTTGAACATACTGCTTTTCACTTAAAACATATAAATACATATTCATTTTGCGTGCAGGCACAAGAATCTTTGAAAGTAAGTTCTTAAACAATGGTTTACATAAACCACACTCCTAACGGGTCATCTACAATCGCGTTTCCAGTTCTTTAAAGTGAAGTGAGAGCCAGATCCATTTGAAGTAATCTGGGTACGAACTTTCCCCTTAGCTTTTTATAGCGGCCTCACCCACGCCTGCTGTTTTGACAGTCTTTGTTTCTTTCTTTGTCTTTGTTTCTTTGTTGTTCCCGCCCCCCCCAGGTGTCTTGTGTTTTGTAGCTCTTTTAAAGCTTGTAGCCTCATTTTTCGGAGAAGGCAATGGCAAGCCACTCCAGTACTCTTGCCTAGAAAATCCCATGGATGGAGGAGCCTGGTAGGCTGCAGTCCATGGGGTCGCTAGAAGTCAGATATGACTGAGCGACTTCACTTTCACTTTTCTTCGCTTTCACACAATGGAGAAGGAAATGGCAACCCACTCCAGTGTTCTTGCCTGGAGAATCCCAGGGACAGGGGAGCCTGTTGGGCTCCTGTCTATGGGGTCGCACAGAGTCGGACACGACTGAAGCGACTTCAGCAGCAGCAGCAGCCTCATTTTTTCTCTTTTCTTTCACACTCACATTTCCGTGGCTTGGAATACGTAATTAAGTTATGTAAGAACAGCGTACACGGCAGGCACACGCCAGCCAGGCCGCGCGTGTCGGGCTCGCGGGAGGCAGGGCAGCACGGGGCGGCAGCGCGGGGAGAGCTGGCTGGGGCGTCGGCCGCAGGGCTGTCTCCACCTGGAGAGGCGAGTGCCACTGGTGGTGGGAGCTGTTCCGGTGGGAGTCACCAGGAGCGCTTCTGCAGTGTGTGTGTATTTTAAAGCAGTAGTTCCAGTACAGAAGTTACAAGATTGGAATGAACCCACAGTGTGGCATGACTGGGAAGCCAGAGTGTACAGTGTGTAGCGTTCAGAGCAGCATTAGTGAAAGTTTGAGTGGCGGAAAGCAGTGATCTCACAGAGTGCAAGCATTCGGATCCCAGGGGAACAGTGTGTTCTGGGTGAGCAGGGGACTGAAGGAGTTAATCCAGGGCCCGTCTAGTTCTTAACCGTTTTCTCCAGAACAATGCATGTAAACGTAGACAGATTCTCCTTGCATTTAATCTTACGGCATTGTAAACTGATTGCATCCACAGACGGACCATGAAAAATTTTTTTTTTTTTTTAACAAATTGATCACATTTTAATGCCAATACTTCCTGAAAAATTTTAATGAATTCAGATTTTACAAATAAAGTGCAATAAAAGAGCCTTGAGCAGAAATGACCTTCATGATATATCTGTAGTTTGCCTCCAACCTGTGGAATTCCTCCTCCAGCTTGGAAGAAGCTTCTGTGGTTGTCTTGATGGAGTCTTCTCCTGGGAAACAGCCACCATACCCTGTTTAATTGATCTGTTTAATTGTGCTCAAGATAAATTTCAGCAAGAACGCTGCATTTGTTTAGCTTGAGAAAGTGGTTGAGTCTGTGCAGCAGCTTTCGCTGTGACAGCACGCATGCCATCTTGCTTTGAAACCGTCAGCCTGCTTTAACTTCTCTTCGTCATGACTCACGCCAAAAGCCTGGTTCGTCATGACCCCTGCAGCCGATGGGTCAGAGTCTCACCTGTGGAACAGCAGGCTGAACCCTGGGCTGAGGAGCTAGACGTTTCCCCTTGACGCTGCGCTCAGCTCAGCTCACGTGATTTCCTTCATCATCGAGCCGTGGGGACCACTGGCAACAAGGTTTGCAACGTTGCACTGTGTCTGGTAGAATAGGATGCTGAATCCATATTTCAGTTTGAGCAGAAATGACCTTCATGATATATCTGTAGTTTGCCCCCAACCTGTGGAATTCCTCCTCCAGCTTGGAAGAAGCTTCTGTGGTTGTCTTGATGCAGTCTTCTCCTCGGAAACAGTCACCATACCCTGTCGGTGTGGGAGCACACAGTGANCCAACCTGTGGAATTCCTCCTCCAGCTTGGAAGAAGCTTCTGTGGTTGTCTTGATGCAGTCTTCTCCTCGGAAACAGTCACCATACCCTGTCGGTGTGGGAGCACACAGTGATGTCTGTCGGGCCTTAAAATGAAGGATATACCTCGTTCGTGTGGTCAGGCATCTGTCAAGCACAGGCAGGAGTTAATCCTTGTCGTCGTCGGTTTTTTTTGACCGTGCAGCTTGAGACTGAACCCAGGGCCCCGGCAGTGAATCTCAAAGCCCTAACCACTGGCCCACCAGGGAGTCCCCGTTCCTCGCTGCCATTTGTTTCCTGAATGCAGCTAGTTGGTGTAGTCACTCAGTCACGAGGCTCCTTGCAGACCCCGTGGCCTGTGGCCCGCCAGGCTCCTCTGTCCCTGGGATTCTCTAGGCAAGAATGCTGGAGCAGGCAGCCATTCTTCTCCAGGGGATCTTCCCAGCCCAGAGATCGAATCCAGCTCTCGCACGTCCCGACTGAGCCACCAGGGAAGGCCTTTTAGGGTTTGCTTTCCCTCAGTCTAATGAGTACAGCTTCAACGTCGTCTCATCAGGCGCTGCTAGACTTGATCTCTGGAAAACCAGTGAACTCCATGTCTTCCTGTGCTGATATTGTTGGCGGAGTATCTTGGAAAGGCCCTTTCTCTGGAGGAGCTGGTAAGATCAGAGCGCTGCACAGGCTTCTGTGAGGCTCGCTGGCAGCGCATCTGCAGCCATTCACGCTGATGCAGAGATTAGGCTTCTGCTGAAGCCAGAAGCTTCCTCTCTTGACCCAAGCTGCAGATCCCAGCTGTGTTCCAAGTGTGTTTTAGGGGCTCCATCTCAGCAGCAAGTACTGTTGTTCACCTTTTTTGGCCAGAAGAGTCTTCGCCATTGGTTGCTCTCTACATTTTCCAAAAGATGCTTTCAAAATAGGCTTTACCACCGTCAGCACAGAGCGAGCGAAAGCCAGGAGCTGGCTTCACTACAGGGCCGTCATTCGTCTCGCTGGGAACTAAAGAAGTGATCTTACCACCGGGTTCAGCTGCGGCGGCGCCTCTTAAAACCCTGGAAGGCGCGCAGGCGGCCCTGGACGGGGTGGCGCTCTCCGCGGGAGGACCCCCCTCGCGCGGCACCGAGCTGCAGGCCCGCTGGGTCCCGGTCCGGGCGGTGGCCTCCTCCGGGTCCCGCCGGCCCTGGATGCTCTCGTCCCCCGTTGCAGTGTCAGCGGCAGCCTCCCGGCAGCCCCAGAGAGCAGGGCTGTTTGGAGGCAACTCACTCTGTTTTCCTTACGCAGCCTACTCAAAATAAGGTCTTGTTTGCCTGAAATGTTTGCTGTTTGAAACCCTGTGAGGCTCGTCTCGAGCCTCACTGCTGTGAGCACCTGCGGGCCCGCGCCCGTGACGGGAGCGCCGCAGCGTCAGCGGCTCGGGCGCTTGCAGAGGCGAACGCTCAGGGCGCGTGGGCATCGCGCACTCCCCCGGCCGCTTCCGAGGGCTGGCAGCGATGCCCACGGCAGGACAGGCCTCGCCTCCCGGGAGACTCGGGCACCATTCCCGGCAGGAGGACCGCCGCCTGCCCGCCGTGCCGGGCATAGCGCGGCCTTAGGGTGACCGCATACCGTGTGCCCACCTACGTCAGCATCCGATGCTGCCTCACTTTTATTCGAAGTGAAATATGACGTTGTTTAAAGGAACGAAAAAAAAATCAAAGGAGAACTGTTTGCGGATCCCCGGGGCGCCTCGGGGGCGCCTCCAGCGGCAGACCCCACCCTGCGCACTCCCAGGAGGCCTAGATGAGCTGGCGCGGCTGTATTTCTAAATATTTAAAAGATTATGTTAGAGAAGATGCATAATATTCTGTTCTGTAAGTCCAGAAGGTATAACGACTGACTGATGAACACTGTAGAAAGGCCTGTTTCCCCTCAAGGTAAGGCACATTTTTGAACATTTAGATTCCCGCCCATCCACAAAATAGTCTACTTTACGGAACTTCCTCCACTTGGAAGAGTTGGTACTGTGTCTTTGCCGCCATGCGGACAGCTGGCCTGTACTGTGACTTCTGTTTAATGTCTGGCCCCTCGTTTCTTGTCTGTGAGCTCATCCACTTTAGGGAAGCGCTGGAGCGCTGCTCAGAGAGGGGTCTCGGGAGTCGGGCCAGAGGGCGGCTGTGGCCTTGAGCCAGGGGCCCAGCTCTCCGTGCTCCATTTCCTCACCTCTAAAGTGGGGTCACCCCTCACCCCCTCTCGGGGTGCTGTGGGAGTCTCGGGGTCTGTCTCTGAGGAGCAGGCCCTCAGCAGGTCGGTGCTCACACCCTGCGTCTGTCTGCCGTGTCCGCAGCACCTGGGCTGAAGGGCACACGTGAGCACTGGGAAGGAGTTCATGGCCATCTTCCCGTGATGTTGTAGAAAGATTTTCTTTGATGGAGAAGACAGACGGGCAGCAATTTCTCAGGACCATGAGAGTCTGGAGACAGGAATCTCAGGACAGACATTTAGGGCGGGCGCCTTGTGTATATAGGGAACACAGAAACCTGGTCCTTGTGGAGGGCTCGACTTCCTTCCGGAAATTTCTGTAGCTTATTCCATGGAAGGTGTAGTAAGGACTCCTCATTAGAATATTCTCCAGCTTCATTTCACTGCTTCTGAATAGACTGTTAGGTTCTAACAATCCTTTGACTTTTTTTTTTTTTTTGGTTCACTTCTGCCTTACTAAACTCTCAATTTGTAATCATTTTATTTTCGATACAAGACACAACCCATTTGTTAACTTTTTCTACAGTCCAGAGTACGTTCAGTATGTTTACGTATAGATTTTTATTAAAATCCACACCATCCAATTTCTAGTACTCATGAAGAATGTCTCTTTTTAAAAAGAAATCCCTGCGGTTAACTGTGTACTCCTTGGAGCCCCACCGCTTTCACGTGAATCAGTCCTGCCACTTTTTGCCCACGTAGTCTGGCCGCTTCCTTTCGGGGACTCCATCTGGCACTCCCGTCTGCTGAGTGGGGCCACCGGCCGCTGGGCGGCGAGCGAGCCGCGTATGGAGGGCGTTTAGCACAGGGCCTGCACTGCCTGGTCCTCAGTGAGCCGTCTCCCTCCCTTCTCAGGAACGTTACCACCATTCTCTGTGTATTGTTCGTTGTGTATCATGAGTCAGCGCCCCTTGGCCTCCTCATGTCCTGAACCAAGCGACGTCCGCGCTGTAAGAGCCCATCCCTTTGCTGCTGTTCTTCAGTCGCTCAGTCGTGTCCAGCTCTTTGGGACCCCATGGACTGCAGCACGCCAGGCCTCCCTGTCCTTCATCTCCCAGAGCTTGCTCAGGCTCATGTCCATCGAGTCGGTGATGCCATCCAACTGTCTCATCCCCTGTCGTCCCCTTCTCCTCCTGCTTTCTGTCTTTCCCAGCATCAGGGTCTTTTTCAATGAATTGGCTCTAAGCATCAAGTGGCCAAAGCATTGGAGCCTCAGTTCAGCATCAGTCCTTCCAATGAATATTTAGGCCCTTCCCTTAAAACTGCCTTATTTGTGGGTAGGTTAGAACAGGATTATGTGCTAAACACTGTTGAGGTACGGGCAGAGTCTGAGGAAGCACGGGTCTGGATCAGAACTCAGACCAGCTCCAGAATGGTCTTGATGAAAGCCCTTCAGAAGTGGGACTGGCCTCAACCATCCCAGGGGGTGTTTGCATTTTGAGAAGGGAAGAGACATTACACCCTGTAGGGGTGAGCTGGGGACCTGCTCCTTCCCTTCATCAGTGTTTTTGTCTGCCTTCCTCCTGCCTCTTCCTGGCCTCTCCCTGCTTCTCTAGGTGAATAAGCATAGTATCCAGCATGGCCCCAGTGCCTCCACATAGCGCGGAGTGGCCCTGTACTCGGGATTTTCCCAGCTGAGCCCAGACTTAGGGAACACGTGGCAAGGCTCACCTACTAACTCGCGAACTGCCGACCAGAGCTGTAGAGGGGATTCTGTTGGTACTGCTCGCTACGTAGAGTCTTTTACGGGCTTCCCTGGTGGCTCAGACGGTGAAGAAGCTGCCTGCATTGCAGGAGAGACGCGCCCAGGCTCCGTCCCTGGCTCGGAAATCTGAAGGTCTCTTTTGTTTGTACAAGGTCAGCTTATGGTTAAGTGTAGAGGAGTACTTGAGATACTTGATTCATGTGCGTATGAGACTTTTTTTTTTAGATTCTCGTTAAGAACTATTTATATTGTTTACAGCAGTAGCAAATCTAGAGGTTTTCTGTGACGTCTGAAATGTCCTGGTTGCTCAGAATTGGGCTGTGGTTAACTGGCCGTGATAACAGTACTCACCTACAGCTAAGCGTCCTGAGGCGAGGAAACAGGAAGAGGGCGAAAGCCTCCCCTGGTCAGCAGTGGCGAGATGCCTGCCTTGCGGGTTAGACCTAGAGAGCTGTCTGGCATAAACTTGAAGAGATGTGTAAAAGAACCATCAGAAGCGGCACTAAGGGTCCTTTTTCACTCAGAGGTGTTCCTTTGTGCACTGTTAACCTTCAGTCTGCACTCAATTGCCTCTCTGCCTGGGTAGCCTTTTAATAACTCTTCTGACATTTTTCTTTTCGTTTTCAGCTTATGGAAAGGTGTTTCTCGTGCGTAAAGTGAGCGGTCACGATGCGGGGAAGCTGTACGCCATGAAGGTTCTGAAGAAGGCCACCATCGTCCAGAAGGCCAAGAGCGCGGAGCACACGCGGACGGAGCGGCAGGTGCTGGAGCACGTGCGGCAGTCGCCCTTCCTGGTGACGCTGCACTACGCCTTCCAGACGGAGGCCAAGCTCCACCTCATCCTCGGTGAGTGCCGCCCCCCGGCCCCCCGGCCCCCCCGGCTCGCCACGCTCGTCCTGGGCCTTGGGCTGTGACCTGCCCGAAGGGCACGCCGCGGGCTCGGGAGAGTGGAGGGAGTGAGGGCTTGACCCCTGCTCGGGAACTGAGACCCCGCGTGCCCCACGGCCAGAAAAACAAGAACGTGAGCAACAGGAGCGATGTGGTGACACATGCAACGCAAGCTTTAAAAACAGTCCACATCAAAACAAAACATCCTCAAAAAACAAAAGGAGAGACGAGATCTTTTGATTTCCGTTCTTCTTTCCGTGGTGGCGTTTCCTTGAACATCTGGAATTGCTCTGGATTTGGGACCTCCCGGCCTAAGGAAATGCGTGGGCCTCTTTCTCACTCTCCTTTTTAATCTTGAACACGGGAGTCATTTGCGTGGCTGCCTCCCTCGGCAGTAAATTCCATTCAGACGTGAGGAGCTGAATGGGAAAGTGGGCCACAGTTCTCAGGGACATACAGGTGTGGGCCAACGAGGGTATATTTACGGAAATCAGTACTTAGGAAAAAGAAAGGTTTTTCTTAGAGATGCTTTGCTTTTCTAGTGAAAAGCCTGGTTTAAGGGAGGTGCCCGCGAGTCGGTCAGTCCTCTGCTCACTCCCGCCGCCGCCCGCTGACGCTGTCTGAATCCTTTCCCTCATGGACTGCAGCCCCCAGGCTCCTCTGTCCGTGGAACTTTCCAGGCCAGAAAACTGGAGGGGGTTGCCATTCCCTTCTCTGGGGGATCTTCCCAGCCAGGGGATCAAACCCTGGTCTGCTGCACTGCAGGCGGATTCCTT
>SJYS01023840.1:568349-579578 GCA_006410695.1 Philantomba maxwellii
GGGAAGGACGAACCGAGGAGTCCTGACTGGAGAGCTGCCAGCCCCGTGTGACCAACCCCCTGAGCCAGTGGGCACCTCTGCAGCTCGAAAGCCAGAGTTTTCTTTATAACAAGGCCTGCAGGCCAGAGGGAGCGGCTAGGACATCAGAGCCACCGCGTGGGTGAGGCGCTCAGCCGGGCCGGCTCTGCGCGGCCCCGGGGACTGCCGCCCGCCAGGCCCCTCTGTCCACGGGGTTCTCCAGGCAAGGAGGCTGGAGTGGGCAGCCATGCCCGCCTCCAGGCTGTTCCAGTCTACACGTTTCTTTAAAAATTTCCCTTGTCTCCGGGAGTGGCTTTTCTTCCCCTGGGGCCTCAGAGCCATCTTTCCAAGTCTGCAGTCTCCAAGGAGCGGGCACGGGGTCCCTGGGCCCGTCACCAGCGGCTGCTGCTGAGGCAGACGGAGCGCAGTTGCTCTCCAAGGACGTGCGTGTCCCGAGGCGAGGAAGGGGCCTTCTGCCTCTGGGAGGCTGTGCCCTGCTGTGTCGCGGTAGCATCGCAGATCTGCTTGATCTGCGGGAAGTGCGTGTTGGCTGAACGTTGCAGAGGTTAGGCTCGGATTGTGGACCGCTGCGGCCAGAATCGATTCCCAGCTTATTCAGAGTCAGAGTCTCTGGCGACGGCCCGTGGGCATCGGAGTGCACCTTCTGCTCTCTGGACAAGTGGGGGAGGGTCCCTCTGAGGTGCAACCCTTCCGTCCGAAACTCAGAAACTCCCGGAGGGGCGCTGAGGCAGACCCCACCTCCCACAGACCCCTCAGTACCCGGGAGAGTCCCGCAGCACCCTACCTCTCCCAGAGACCATCTGGCTTTGCTTTGTCCCTCGGTGAGCATCTCATCCCTCCTCCGGGGTGTGTGTGTGACAGGGTTCAGGTTCCCTCTAAGTGCTTCCACCTGCGTGTACAGGGCTAAACCCATCCTGTTTCAGTTACGACCGCAAATAACACACACAAACACTCGATACATCAGCGTAATTTATGTGGTCTGCTTGCCTGGATTTCCCCAAGAAATTCCACTTGAAATTCTCCCACATTCAGAATGGGAAGAACAAATCTGCCTTTTGAGTATCATGAAAATGTGCTATTTGTCTGAAAGATTCGTATTCTCTGGGAGCACGGTGATTCACATCTTCGTGTCCATCACACTAACAGCCACGTTCGCGAGGAGGGCCGGAACGTTCCTGCGCGACCTCTGCATCAACACCTCCGACTCCAGAGTCCTCTGTGTGACGATGCTTCTCAGACTTTGCAGAATGTGGAGGGCCTCTCTGTAAATAGCATACATGAATTTCCACAAAACATTTCCATTTTCCAGTATAAACTAATGTAGTTCCTATAATGACATTTATATTTGCAGTGTTTAACTTAGTAGCATCAACTATGACCTTAAACCCTGAATCAGGAGAAGATTAATTAGTGTCTCATTCTTTACTGTGCACAAAAGCACGTGGTTTTAAGCTTGCACAGCATACATGTATTATTTAGCATTTCAGATCTTCATACCTAGAAAGGAACCCAAAGCTCAGTTACTTGGATCAATCAGTGTTCACGCTACAAATGAAGAAACAGAACCTAGCTTCAAAAGTCTTCAGTGATCCCCCCAAGATGGCCTTGTGTCTCCTTATAAATGGAGCCAGTCTTCACTCTCCCCCATCAGTCACTGACCAGCTTTGTCCGTGTGTCAAGCCCCCCACCGCATCCAGTGAGGGAGCCCCCGCCCCTCCTCCGAGCCCCCAGCTGCGTGGGGGTGTGACAGGCAGGTTGTCAGCGATCACAGGGGGGTGGCTGGGGCGAGCACCGGGGGTTTGGCTGAGCCCTGGCGGCTACAGAGACAGGGAGTGGTCCTGGCACTGAGGTTTTGAGGCACCGGGTCTGCCTTTGAGTTTCCCTGTTAAATGCGGAACAGTGGGATGTGCTTCGACTCAGGAACATCCAAAACCAGCATTTGAGTCCAAACTTGCCCATCCTTGCTCGCTGACTTACGATCAGCCAAGCTTCTGAGTTTCTCCACCTTCAAAGGGGCCAGGTTTGTGAACCCCGTTTATCTGAAAGGACTCTATTCGGAAAGTAAAGTTGGCAGTGTTTACTAAATAGCGGCTGTTACCTGATATACTTATTTACATCACCACCCCTTTGGGAGGAAATGGTAAATTCAGGCTTCATTTCCACCCCTGTCAGGGCAGGAAAGCCCCAGGGGCCTCGGCAGTGCTCTCCCGCCCAAACGTGGAGCCCAGTTGCGCCGGGCAGAGCCTCGCGTCCCCTCCAGGCGCCACCTCTGCCCGGCGCAGTCACTCCTTCCTGTCCAGGGATGGGAGTGCAGGGCCGCACAGTTGCCCAGGAGCCCCAGTGGGTGGGCTCGCCCTGAAGGGCTGGGGACGGAGCTGCGGGGCTTGCTGGGTGGAGCGGAATTGACTCGGGACCATTTTGGGGACAAATCTGCAAGCTCCTGAGATGCCTCGTTCTTAAACCTCCGCGTGGTGGATGGTGGAAGGGGAGGCAGTGCTCTGTGAGAAAGGTCGAGCCCCACGGACACCCGGCCGGGACCCCACCCACCCCCTGCCTGGCCCCGGGAGCAGCTGCCCAGGAGGGACAAGGCGCCCAGGTCTGCTCTTAGTTCGTCTTTGCACAGCTGAGAGAGCTTGGGGTTTTCAAAAGACAGTTCACCAAAGCACCACAGGAGCGCAAACAGTGAATGAACAAAGAGAAAAAAGCATAAAAACAGTCTCCAAAGCTCCGACGTGGAGGCCGCCACTGGGCTCGCCTCCCGCCCCAGGCTCGCCAGCCCGGCCGGCCGGCAGAGCCCGTCCTGAGCGAGTCCCTGCCTCCGCCGGGGGCTGTGTCCGGGAGAGGGTCCTGCTGCCGAAGAGAGGGGACAAGACGGACAGGCTGGGCCGCAGCCGGGAAGGGTGGCCAGCGCCAGAGCCGGCCCAGGACCGTGCCTGGGAAAGATGGGCTTGGACCAGCCCCAGAGGCCAGGGTCAGGAAGATGGAGAGAAACACGGCGCCTGTCGACGGAGACGTGAGCGCGCGTGACGGGCCCTGGGCGGCGCCCGGCGAGGCTCTGACCGGGGGCTGGTCCCCCGCAGGAGGGGCTCGAGGCCACAGTGGCCCACGCGACCCTGACGCGCCTGCGGTCCAGCCTCCGCCTCTCGGGGCAGCGGCCCGGCCCGGCGTGCAGTGGGCTGGGACCCGCCGGCTGTGCCCCGTGGCCGAGGGCGAAAAGCGCTGTAAACGCTGTAAAGGCTGCAAGCGCTGGCCCGCACTCTGTTCGGGTCCCCGGTGACCGGCCGGCCGTCCCACAGCCCCCAGCATCCTGGCCTGGCCTTCAGGCCCCCGGGGTGGGGGCAGTGAGGGGCAGATCTGCCCAGCGCGGCAGGCGCCAGGCCCTGGGGACGTGCTGGACGTGAGCAGGGAGGACACGGGAGGCCCCGCACAGCGAGTTCACTCAGGACCATGAGGGGTCGAAGTCCCGAAGCCCCGGAAGCCCGCTTCTCTGGGGTCGGCCCCCCTCACTCAGGGCCTTCTTGTCCTCTGCCTGCCCCCAGAACAGGGAAAGGCCACTTTAGGAACAGACCCACGGCTTCAAAGCTGGTTGAAAAGTAAAGTCCACTTTCCCCACATCACTCAAAACTACCAACTCCAGGAGGCCAGGGCCAGCGCCGGCCTTCACTACTGCTGCACCGCAGGCCCAGGACCACGCCTAGCGGACGCCTGGACTGGTGGTGTAATGACAAAGAAAGAATCCGCCTCATAAAGTTGAACAGGCAGCTGACTTTGGACTTGCAGGTAAAGATCAGAAACGAAGAGATTACGCCCTCACCTCTGAAAGCCATAAAAGTGAATTAGAAAACAAATTCCACCTCTGATTGAATTCAGAAGGGAAAACAGTTTAAGGATAGGGAGAATTCCACCGGGTAGAAGGGCGTCTGGATCATCCGGAGCCGCGTGCCAGCTGCGTCCTCTGCCCTCCTGACTCCGGGCTCCCGGCCACGCGGGGTCAGTGGAATCAAACTTCTTCAGCTTGCGCATGAGAGGGCTTCACGCCCTGGGCCGAGCCTCTTTGTCCAGGAGCGGGCACGAGACCCAAACGAGACCCACCAGAACCCAGCAGGCCTGACCCTGATGCTTCCGTCGGTCTCTTGAAGGGAGCTTCTTTCTTTTTCTACTGGAGTAAATGAGACTCACGTGGCCAGAAGATTCACCGGCCGCCCAAGGTCCCCAGGGAGGGCCCTCCTGACAACAAGCACCTGCAGAGAGGCAGAGCCAAGAGGCAGAGTCAGTGATTCACGACGAACTGAAGCCGCGGGCCTGGCGGCTGTGGCAGGCAGGCGACTGTCTAGATTTCGGGGCTCCCTCAACTGCAAGTGGATCTGGAGCGAGCCCCCATCCCCCTCCCAGAGCATTTCACGCCCTCTGACCTGCAGTCACCCTGGGAGAAAGCGGGTCCCACGACTTGATGGCCCTGCCTTGAGGCAGAGGTGAGCCCGTGAGCGCCGCTGTGGCCTGGGCTTCTGCACCTGGGGGCACAGCCAGAAGCAGGACGTTTCAGACCATTGCCGTGTGAGCAGGGAGAAGTCACAGGCCCGACAACCCTCTGCCCAGCTCCTGGCTGGGGAACCATTTTACCCCAACGGAGTGAAGCCCTCAAACTCAGGAAGGATGTGTGTCCCCAGGTGGTAGGTTTTGTTGAAAAGTATTTGGTGATGATAGAGCTGATTGGCAGCTGTCGGCTGTACCAGAACACCCTGCCCTCCTCCACCCTGTGTTCAAGCAAATATCAGCTCCAGATAAAACCATCCCCGTAGAGTAAGAATGCCACGCGGAAAGAATACGAAAGGACCATGAGCGTGAACATCACAAATGTCTAAGTAGAAAGAGGAAAATTAGAAGCAAATAGCAAAGAAGAACACACTTAAAAAGAAGGGTCATCACAGGCGATAAAATAAAACTTGAGGGAAATGCTTGTCCACACTCTCATAAATGAAGAGTAAATACTCTTTTGACAGTTGGTTGAGAAATACCTTAAAAAAGAGATACAGAAGATAGAAAAGGAGGCTGCGGAACCCAGAAAGGCAACCGAGGATAACAGCATGACTGTTAATGGGGGAAAATGGATAGCTTAGAAAAAAAATTAGAACATACACCACTGGGCAGCCAGGAGTACGAAAAAATCACCCAGGCTAAGGAAATAAAAAGGGCTAGCGAGTAAAGATAAATGAAAACTGTGTAAAGCTGGACCGAAAAGCACTAAATTGAGTGTAGTTGGTGTTCCCGAAGACAGAAAACACAGAAAAAAAAAAACCGCGCGGGTGTAACAGAACAAAGCATTTCTAAAGTAAGTGCAAGCCCTGAAACCGAAGGTGAAAAGGGCACACTTTGTATCGGGAGAAATACGACACAGGGTTATAAACACTGAGTCCCGTCTTGGTAAAGGTGTGGAGATTTAAGGACCAAGAGTAAACATGGTAAGAGGCGCAGCCGCTCCTGAAGCTGACCGCCAGGCTTCTCCTCGAGGAGCCCCGGCGGCCTCGAGAGGAAGTGGAGACGCCCTGCGGCTCCGGAGGGAGAGTGCGGCCCGAGTGCGCCTGGCACTTTCCACCCGGTTAAGCTTCAGTTCGTCGTATAAAAACGGAGGCATTTATCAGCACGAAGCATTTTGGGGAAATTACTTGGCGACTGTATTTACTGAGAGAGGAGTTAAAACAAAGACCACAGGGTTTCAGAAGGAGCTGAACGAGAGACCACGTGTGGACACGGCATACAACCGCAGGGAGAAGGAAGATCGAATGGGGCCACGGCGGCTGCCAGCTGTCAAAGGCTCTGCGCTGACGCCCTCCTCCGCCTGCGGACGCTGCCTCCTCGCGGGGCCCAGACTCCTCACCCGCTCATCACCCTTCACGCGCGTCGCGCCTCTGCTCACCCACCGGACCCGCGAGCGTCCCTGAGCGGCGGGCGTGATGGGNTAATAGGGCCACGGCAGCTGCCAGCTGTCAAAGGCTCTGCGCTGACGCCCTCCCCCGCCTGCGGACACTGCCTCCTCGCGGGGCCCAGACTCCTCACCCGCTCATCACCCTTCACGCGCGTCGCGCTGCCCACCTCTGCTCACCCACCGGACCCGCGAGCGTCCCTGAGCGGCGGGCGTGATGGGGGGCGTCTGCTGACCCACAGGAGGCTGTGCGCTCTGGGGCCTCCTGGACGGCGGGTGCCCGCCCACCCCCACCTGCCCTCTGACCCAGAAGCTCCGTTTCTGGAATCCACCCCTCGGAAATCCTTGTCCCTGTCTTCCGTGAAGTTTGTCACGCTTGTTACTCTTTGCATCATCGTCTGGCAGCAAGAACGTGGAGACCGTCTGCATAGTCGAGGTGAAGTTGGTTAAATAAATGGGGTGCTCACCGGGGACACGGCCCACGAAACAGACAAGGCCTAGCGTGATCAGACGTGGAGCGACGCCCCGAAANCGTGAAGTTTGTCACGCTTGTTACTCTTTGCATCATCGTCTGGCAGCAAGAACGTGGAGACCGTCTGCATAGTCGAGGTGAAGTTGGTTAAATAAATGGGGTGCTCACCGGGGACACGGCCCACGAAACAGACAAGGCCTAGCGTGATCAGACGTGGAGCGACGCCCCGAAACCTCCCGGAAAGGTCTCTGAAGGCGCGTGGTGTGCAAGTGAAAGGGAGGGAAACAATCATAAAATATCCCTGAAAGGATAAGCCCTTCAAACGGGAGTCAAGGCGAGGCTTGGCAACCGGTGCATTTTTATTTACTCTTTTGAACAGTTTTTATTTCATGTTTCAAAGTTACTTTAAAAACATTTGAAACAAAGCAAGACAAAAAGCGTTCCCCTGTCAGACTGGGCCTGTGGGTCCTCGGCCCCTGGAGAGGCTCGGGTCTGCCGGCAGCGCCACGACCTTCGCATCTTTGAGTTGCCGATCAGCTGTCAGGCCACAGGCTGTAAATGTCCTTGATTTATTTGCTGCCCTGTTAAAAATGATTTCATACATTGAAAGTTCTCCCCATTCTCTTTTCTTTTTATAAAATAATAAAAATTCCTTCTATTCACTATATGAGAATCCTACAAGCAAATTAAATTTTCATTGCTCGAGTCTTCACTATTTTGAAGAATAATTGAAAGTTCTGCCAAACATGTCATCTGAAGCAGCTGAGCTATAAAGATTTTATATAATCCCATCATCCAAATAAATCAAGAATAGTGAACATTCTTTCTACCATGAGCTGCAAAGTTTGTTGGGTCAGAAGTAGCTTTCTGAGAAAATGAACTACAATAGCGCGTAACAGGGTAGAAAATGCCCTTGAAAATGCCCTTGAAGGGGAAAGCCGCTCAGTCATGTCTGACTCTTTGTGACCCACGGACTGTATAGTCCACGGAATTCTCCAGGCCAGAATACTGGAGTGGGTAGCTGTTCCCTTCTCCAGGGGATCTTCCCAACTCAGGGGTCGAACCCAGGTCTCCCGCATTGTAGGTGGATTCTTTACCAGCTGGGTCACCAGGAAGCCCAGAAAATATCCTTAAATCACACGTAATGGAAATATATGTTCTGGGCTGTGATGAAATGTCTATTTCTGATGTAGGACATGCTGAAGGTCCTGGGGAGGCAGTGACAGACGGGACTCGCCCTTTCCTGCCGTAACGCTGTGGGCGGTCCATCGTGGAGGGGGGGCAATGCAGAATTGAGCAATGGACAAGCCAGAGCAGGTTGTGAAGGGCGCCTAGAAGGGGCCTAGGAGGGGCTGGTGGAGGCGCCAGGGATGGGAGCCCCTTCCTTACGGGCAGGGCCCTGGACGGCCTCTCTGGGAGGTGACGCGGAGCTCCGGGTGGAGGCGGCAGGACAGCTCCGGGTGGGGGGCCTGGGGAAGAAGCTCCAGGTGCAGGTGCAGCCCGAGCCGTGGAGGCAAAGCTGGGCGCCCTAGGGCTGGAGCCCCAGGACACAGCAGGACGCGCAGGAGCTAGACCAGGCCGTGGGCGGAGGTTTGTTCCAGGTTCCCCTGAGGCCGTGGAGGGACTCTCAGTTTTCAAATGCCCTCCTGACTTCCCAGCCTAGCCTGAGCTGGAAGTGCGCCAAGGTGGTGGCTTCTCCAGGGACTTCGGAGGGATGGGGCGGGAGGGGGGTGGCTGCCTTGACTTGGAGGCGGGCCGGTGTGGCACCAATGCAGGGCGGGCAGCGGGGGAGCGTGCCCGGCCTTGGGCTTTGCCTACCGGGGGCACCAGGACCACTCGCTGCACGTGTGGGGTCGTCTGCTGGTCCAGACTCGATGACACGCCGCCGGCGTGACGTNGGCCCCACGCCGTCCACACGGGGGGACAGAGGGACTGGGGCGGCCGGCCCCACGCCGTCCACACGGGGGACAGAGGGCACTGGGGCGGCCGGCCCCACGCCGTCCACACGGGGGGTCAGAGGGGACTGGGGCGGCCGGCCCCACGCCGTCCACACGGGGGGACAGAGGGACTGGGGTGGCTGGCCCCACGCCATCCACACGGGGGGACAGAGGGACTGGGGCGGCTGGCCCCACGCCGTCCACACAGGGGGTCAGAGGGGGACCTGCACTTGGCAGCGGCTTGCTGACATCTGAGCTGCTAGGTGCCTGTGCGCGTAACCCCAGCTCCAGGAAGAAAAGAAGTCCCGGGGAGACTTTGCCAGAGGGTGGGGATGAGGAACCAAGGATGGGCGGACCCTGCAGCTGAGCTCGGGCGCCCACGGACTGCTGCCCGCGCTGCGCCGCTGCTGTCTGCTCAGCTCCACCTGCTCAGGCTCCGGGCCCCTCCCGGCCCTGAGAGTCTCCCCGTCACCCGGAGGCTGACCCGCCCACCTCCTCTCACTGCCTGGAGCCCGGGCTTCGTGGGCCCCTCCCTGTCCCCCTGCCCCCACCTCTGCCCGCAGGCACTGGCCCCCTTGTCCCTGACAGCCCCTGCTCCTGGCTTCATCCTGCGTCTCAAGCCCTAGCGGCTCTGAGGGGTGTGTCTCCTGGGAAAGTCTACGAAGAAAAGGCCGAGTCGATTAAAGAGAGAGAGAGAGCGATGTGTGGAAGTCAGCTCTGAACAGCCCCCTCTTCACCGTGTTGAAGTGTGCAGCTCAGCAGATGGAGCGTGCTCCGCTGCTGTGAGCAGACCCTCGACTCCCTCCTCGGGAGGGACAGCAAGTCGACCTCGGCGCCCGGGGAGGGTGAGTTTTCTGAGGCTACGGGGTCACGTGGCTTCTGTGGCCGGAGAGACAGGGCGGAAGCAGCCTGGGCGCTCGGGAGGCTCAGGGGCGAGGCAGAGAGCTGGGCACAAGGGCCAGGCCCTCCTCCAGCTGCCCCGACACTGGGCCACGGTAGCCCCTCCGACCAGACAAGGGAGACGCCGGAAGAAACATAAGAAAAAGCTATCACAGATTTAAGATGCTGACAGTTAAACTGGCAAAAGCTAGTATGCCCAAAATTTTTAAAAAATAAGCTGAAAAGCAATGGCCTTCTTTCGATTTTTAACCTCGAGATTTACCAGAATGAAGAATTTTATGAAATTTCTTGGCAGTCCTCAAGAACTGAAGCCTCTAATTAGACAAGCCCAAGATAGGAAGCTGTGCGCACAGAGTCCAGGAGTGAAGCCCCAGAAAGCTTCCGCTGCCTGCACCCCAGGCCTGTGGCTGGGGTCCTCCTTCAAGGACCACAGAAGCACTTCTTGCTTTTTAAAAGACTGTGGAAAAACGCACAGAGCGAAACTTGACCTCCCCGCTGGACCCACGGCTCAGCGGCTCAGGCCCGTTGCCACCATCACCGGCCCGTCACCAGGACTCCTGTGAGGTGGAAACCCTGTCCCCGCGGGAACGCCCCGGCCCCCGCCCTCCCGCTTGCTGCCACTGTCTGAGCCTCTCGGGACCTCGCACGGGGGAATCGTGAGCTGCCGGCCCTTTCGTGAGGGTCCCCTCACTGGGCGCCCTCTCCTCAACGTCCACCACGCTGTGGGCTGGGTCAGAAGCTCCTCTTTTTGAGGCTAATATTGCATTCCCTTGTGTGGACGGGGCACATTCTGGGTACCCACTCACCCGTGAATGGACACGTCCCACACTCTGGATGTTGTAATCAATGCTGCTGTGAGCCCAGGCGTGGAAACATCCTGCTTGTATAAATCCCACCACCGGGGGACGACTCGCTGGACGATTCAGCTGCCTCGTCAAGGTCCTCAGAGCCTCGGTGGGGTGTGTCTGCTGTTTCCTCACACAAAGACCGCGCCTGTGATCCTTGCTAAAGATGATTTTGATTATTCCTCCCAACTTCCGGAAGTTAGGACAGCTCATTAGCTGGGGCTGTCTTGACAGCTGTCTTTCCAGCTCCTTTAAGGCTTACATCGAAGTTCTGACTCGTGTCAGGGATGAAAACTTTGATTGAAAATGAGCTAAAGTGATGTGTCTAAATGAAAAACAAACAATGAGAGTTGAACGTGGTATAAGACGATGGCGTGTTCTCGGGGTAGCTAGTCTGAAATCAGTCTGAAAGCCCAGTTCGTCAAAGAGCTAGGAAAAACCCACGATGATTTCCGAGTTGGTGTCATCTTTCTCCTGATGATGAGCAGAAGCTTGACGGGTGACAATGACCCAATAAGAGGAAGCTGGTAGCTGTGAGTCCTGGGCAAAGCGTGGCTGGATCTGGATGCCCGAGGTCACGGCTTAAGTCCCAATTTGCTACCTGGGTCAACTACTTCCGCTTCCGGAGTCCATTTCCATTTCTGTAAAATGGAGACAACACTTTTTAGGAAAGCTCACAAGAATATTATGGGCACTGAGTGGCAGGAGTGGCGCTGGGTCTGGCCAGGGCCTGTCCTTCCCGCCCTGCGAGGCGGGCGTCACCGGGCAGGAAATGATGCCTGCGCTGCCGTCACTGGAGAAACGTCCTTACAGCTGAGCTAGGCTGGTTCAGCTGCTGAGAAAGAAAGAAGATCCTTTCAGACGAATGCTTCAGGAAGGCGGTGCGGCGGCAGAGGGCTGGCGCCCCGGGCAGCCTCCGAGCTGTCGGCCCTCGGCTCCATCTTGCTGGCCGCCGGCTGCCCCGGCCGCGGGGCAGGGGGCGCATCCGCGGCTCCACCAGCGGGCTCCTCGGGGAGGTCAGCGCGTGGCGGCCGGCTCTGCGAGGGAACCGCGTGACGCCCCGTTTCCTCTCTGGCTTCCTTGGTCTTTTACCAAAACCCTTGCGTCTCTGGGGTG
>SJYS01023840.1:605824-624673 GCA_006410695.1 Philantomba maxwellii
GCAACTATGTCATTTTACATAAAGATGTGAAAATCCTCTTAGGACAAACCAAGGCTTATACTGAGTCATATATAGTATGAAAAGGATGATCTGGTTTGTACCTTTTAGTCTAAATTATGCCAAATTTCAAGGCTTTTTAATAAAAATAAATGAATCCCTTCATTAAATATAAAAATTGCATTTCTGGTTTAATAATTTATTCATGAGATATTATTAGAGAAAAGAAGTAATGAAATTTCAGATATAAACTTTAGAGAAAATTTTGGCAGAAGGAAAGATTATCATGGATTTAGAGAACGTAGAAGAGGCAATATTGAACTTGAGTAAAAAAAAACAAATTGTAAAATTGAAAATAAATCTTCTCACTCAACAACTGAGATCCTGGTGTTTATAGATGCTTGGGGAAAAAACTGGCAATGACCAAGAATTGTTTCAAAATTTCTCATTTATGATAACTGTTCAGTATCAATTCATTTAGATAATATCTAACCTATTTCATGTCTGGTGGTTAAGTCCTTTATAAAAAGAGAACTCCCCCTTCATTCCAGTTTTCTCATTCTAGACCAGGCTGTTAATTAGGGAAAAAATGCTAATTTCCACTTCCAATTTGAACATGTATCAGACCTTGAAATAGAGATGAATGTGCTTGCCCTGTTTTCAGCTTCATTTTGATAGTAAAGGGATTTGGGTTACTATAATGTTATAATTTTCATAAAGAAACTATCTCTTTTACACTGCATTCATTATTTTGAATCTTAGTTTGGGGAACCAGAGTGAATTGGATAGATACCATACTTAGAATTACAATCTTCAGCAAGTGATCTGCCTTAGGCTAGTGTGTGTGTGTGTGTGTGTGTGTGTGTGTGTGTGTGTTATATAAAATTCTCTCTCTCATCTATTTGTGTATCTATCTAGGGAGACAAAGTGATAGAGACAGACAGAATTTTTTTTAATTTCAGCAAGGGAAAATCTGAACCTAATATAAAGGAAGGAGGTACATTGCATTGCAAATACTGGGGCAGTGCTGACAGCAGTGTTTCAGCTTGCTTAATCCAGTGCTTAAAGACAATAGGTCTACATGGTATTGTGTAGACTGCCTCTTCCAGAAAAGCATATTTTTGCATTTCCAAAATGTGAAATTTGAAAATCAGAGCACTTAGTTGCAGCAGAGTTGAAGATCATGGCCATCCAGGACTAGGAGCACTGCTGAAGACCTCTGAAAGGTGCAAAACCTTCCCATTCATTTTACCAGACTGTGTTTTTTTTTTTTTTTCCCCAAATGGGAAATTAGGTAAAGCTTAATATATAAGGCTCACGGGGGAAATGGAGACATCTCAGACATGAATGAGAAGATTGTGGATATAATGGTGACTGTTTTCATTCAAATAAAACTAAGCAGACAAAGGTAAGGGTATAGTGCTATGTTCCTTTCCAACTGTGATTTCTGTAACTTTTTTTCTTACATGTGCAAAGTCATGAAAAGTTATTTGTTTGCAGATTCTTGAAACTGTGATTTGCTCAAGTTAGGGCAAGGTGTGTGTAGGGGGAAGATATGCTAGAGCGAGAGAGATCTAGGAATAAATTCTGCCATCAGTATCCATGGACACTGAATTACGGCAGTAAAGCAGTTTCAAACTAAGTATTTTTCAACTTAAATATTGTCACTGACTCAGACATAATCCCACAATTAACTATAGAGTCCTAACATCTTGGGAAGGCAAGAGAATATGAGGTTGTGTGGCAAGAAAATAAAGAATCCCAAAATACTTTGAATTATAAGAAATTCAGCAGTTCAAGTTTAGAGATCTTACCTAAATTTTTGCTTTAAAGACCTTTCTGTATTGACAAAGCTTGAAACACAGGAGTTAAAAAGATGAAGCAAAGAAAAAATGAGAATCATCATGCACATTGAGAATGGGGCAAAAATGTGACTAGCGTCATCATCATTTGGGAGTCATGATATAATTTTCAACTGTTCACAGTCAATAGTTTTAATCTGGGTTCCATGAATTTAATGAGTTTTAATTTGAAAAAGTCTCAAGTAAAATTTTAAGCCTGAATAATGAGCTCAGATGAAGATTTATGGGCATTTTACATAGGACCCATTAGAGTAATTTTACTGCTGAGTTGGAACTAGAAGAAATGCTCACTCGTTCATTTCCTGGATTTATTTTTCCATACATTAAAACAGGGTTTAATACTGTGATAAACTTATAAATCTCTAATAAATCATTTCCCTTATACTTGCATATACTTTTTAGTTACCAGAATAATGAATCAATTCTATATCAATTCAATACAGTGAAGTGAAAGTCACTCAGTCACGTCCAATTCTTTGCGACCCCATGGACTATACAGTCCATGGAATTCTCCAGGCCAGAATACTGGAGTAGGTAGCCTTTCTCTTCTCCAGGCAATCTTCCCAACTCAGGGATTGAATCCAGGTCTCCCACATTGCAGGCAGATTCTTTACCAGCTGAGCCACAAGGGAAGCACATTCAATATAGTATGTCTAATTTAATCCCTCTGAAACAAAGATCATTCTTAAAGTTTTTTGATTTTATTTTGACTTAATGTTGAATGTTGAGTTTATTGTCTTATATTTCAACAAAGAGCATCAGTGCAAATCTGTGAGATCATAGGGTTTGATAGAAGACACATCCCATGTTAGTTTATAGGAATCAGTCTTCCTGGATGTGCTTCTTAAAAACGTGCAGGAGCTCAGGTAAAATTAGCAAGGTGACTCTCTTGTTGACCCTGAGAGGCCATGCTGGGGGGGAGCTGCAAGACAGACTCCTTGTTGGATGGAGTTGCAGATACTGCTGTGTCTTTGAGCTAAGTCAGGGGTACTGATCTTCATTGCTCCTCCCGTTAGGTGGTCTTTTCTGTCAGTAGGGTTGAATATCTTATTTAAGTCATTTAACTCTCAGTATGCTGAGGACTCTGAGTCNGACCCTGAGAGGCCATGCTGCGGGGGAGCTGCAAGACAGACTCCTTGTTGGATGGAGTTGCAGATACTGCTGTGTCTTTGAGCTAAGTCAGGGGTACTGATCTTCATTGCTCCTCCCGTTAGGTGGTCTTTTCTGTCAGTAGGGTTGAATATCTTATTTAAGTCATTTAACTCTCAGTATGCTGAGGACTCTGAGTCTGTGTCCAGGCTACTCAGCAGGGGGAATGCCACGAAGAAGTCCCTTCTCTCTCTAGAAGTCGTGAGGTATTTTTTTTTTTTTTTTAGGAACTAACTAAGGAATTTCTTTAAGTCTTTAAGTTGGAGTTGCTAAACATGAAGTAAGCTAATGAGTGGTAAATTTCAGACACTACTGATACCCAGGTCACTTGACTCCCCAGCCAGTTCTATCACCTGTGACACCTCAGATTAAGGTGGTGCAAGTTAAGAGTTAACTGAAATTGTGTCTTGGTAGATTCCATGATAGTCTTTTAAAAGCAAGCATTTCCAAGATGAACACAAAAGACTGAAAGACATAGAAATGTTAGGACTGCCGGGATTGAATGTTTAAATGCCTTCTGCTGCTGCTGCTGCTGCTGCTGCTGCTGCTAAGTCGCTTCAGTCGTGTCCGACTCTGTGCGACCCCATAGACGGCAGCCCACCGGGCCCCCCTCCCCCGTCCCTGGGATTCTCCAGGCAAGAACACTGAGTGGGTTGCCATTTCCTCCTCCAATGCATGAAAGTGAAAAGTCAAAGTGAAGTCGCTCAGTCGTGTCCGACTCTTAGCGACCCCATGGACTGCAGCCCACCAGGCTCCTCCATCCATGGGATTTTCCAGGCGAGTACTAGAGGGGATGCCATTGCCTTCTCCATAAATGCCTTCTACTTGGTTTTATTTGCTGTCTTTGCAGTTGTGGTGCCNGAGTGGGTTGCCATTTCCTCCTCCAATGCATGAAAGTGAAAAGTCAAAGTGAAGTCGCTCAGTCGTGTCCGACTCTTAGCGACCCCATGGACTGCAGCCCACCAGGCTCCTCCATCCATGGGATTTTCCAGGCGAGTACTAGAGGGGATGCCATTGCCTTCTCCATAAATGCCTTCTACTTGGTTTTATTTGCTGTCTTTGCAGTTGTGGTGCCTCTTTTAGTTTGCTACCAACCTGTTAGGGTTTATAAAAGACTCCAGGTAGGAACTTGAATTTCTGATATGTCAAATATGTTTTACCAAACTGTAAATTACTGTCTGTGTTCCTGGATGCTTCATTTTCCAAAATTTCAGGGATAAAACCTTCTTTGTAAACATTCATTGGTGTGTGTGTGTGTGTGTGTGTGTGTGTGTGTGTAAGAGAAGGAGGTGGCAAAGAGAGAGAAATTCAAGAAACAGCCTAATATATACAACTTGAAAAATAAGTCAACTTCTTAAAATAATGATTATATTCATCAGCTCTGAAATCAAAGTCTTGGCATACATTATAATATTCGANTCCAGCATGCCGGCGGAGGCTGCGGGCCTGAGGGCGCACTCGCTGCCGTCGCGCGTGGGGCGGGCGTGGGTGAGCGGTTATCCTGTGGATTCCATTTTAACGTGCCTTTGACGGTCTCCTTCCCCCCACGCCCACCCCCGCTGCGCACCCTCTGTTCCCGCAGCTGGAGGAGGCCTTCCGGTCAGACTCGCTGCCTTTGACAGTCTGTCCTTTGATCCCACAGACGGGGTGCTGTCCTGCCCTGCGTGGAGGCTCGGCTCTGCAGTCTCCCTGGGGGCCCAGTGGCAGAGCCCAGGTGTGCACACGGACTCAGACAATAGGAAGCCTCATCAGCCGCCCTTTGAAGAGCACGGCGGGCCGCCCCCGCCCTCTCCTCCCGCTCCATCCACTGGGACCTGGCAGAGAGCCTGCCCTGTGTGAGCGGGAGGGGAAGGGCCCATCTGTGCCAGCCTTCATTTCAACACTGGGCCCAGAAGTCAAGTCAAAGTCCTCACTCGAGTCACTGGGGAGGTCGCAGCCGGATCTGGAAGCAGGGGCCCCATGGTGCTGGGCATCCTCACCTGGTACTGGGGACATAGAGCCCACCGCTGCCCTCTCGGGGACCGGAGATGCCCCAACACAGGGCTAACACAAAGGGCTCACTCCCCGAACGCAGGGACCCATGTCACAGGGGCCCCAGGGCAGGCCTCCCCCGGACCCCAGGACGGCGTGCCCAGCGCCACGTGACGCGGCCGCTCCTCTGCGAGCAGGTGTTGCTGTCCTTGTCAGTGACCACAGCTGTTCAGCTGAGGAGCTTTCGGAAACATAAGGGGGCAAAACAAAAGGAAACCAGACACCAGCCCCTGTTATCTGAGCGCCAAGCTTTTGTCTGTGTTTCACCCAGCTTTGCTCTTTGCACAGATGGACATCTTTCAGGGCAGCGGCACTGACTATCTTGCCTTAATAATGTCCCGAGAGTCGCTGAGCACAGGAACGTGCCACCCCGTGTGCGTGGCTGGGTCTCTGAGGGGCGGATCTCGGAGCCAAATGCAGCCACTTGCTAGGGGCTTAGAAGAACGTGGACGCCTGGGTTCTGTGCTCAGAGGTTCACTAGCTTTTCCTAATTGGTCATGAGTGGGGCCTGGAAATCTGAGTATTTGAAAGCTCCCCAAACCACCGCATTGCACAGCCCCTCTGAGCCCCTGCTCCAGGGCCTTGCGACCAGCAGCCTCTTTCACAGGCGGCACCCACATCCCACCCCGGGAGGAGCCACTCAAAATTAGCAGCCAGGCCACTGGGTTCTTCTGCAGTGCTGATAGACAGGCCCAGGGGGAGCAGCGACTTGAAGAATTAAAGCAGGCTGCGCACCTTGGCCTGGCCCCTGTCTGCACGTCCCCCGGGAGGAGGCGGCCTCGGGGTCGGGCTGGCAGGCGGGACGCAGAGAGCGGGAGGTGGGGGTCTGTGCCGCAGCCCGCTGCCCCGAGACCCGAGTCCGCGGGGTGTGCCAGCTGCGTGGTCCTCCCAAGGAGGACGCGGGGCGCCACTGCTCCTCCCCGAGTGCCGCTTGTGGTCAGGAAACACGGGTCCCAAGGCCGCCGCGTCCTCCGCGGTTTGCTGCTGTTGTTTTTAAACAAGATGGGGGTTTCCTTCATGCGCTTTCTCTCCTCTTCTGACTTGAGGGCCGTGGCCCTGGTGCCTGACAGCTCAGAGGGCGCCGCGGGCTCCCTCCCATCCCCTCTGGCCGCAGGCCCACAGGCAGCCCCGAGGACCGAAGCCGGGGCCTCCTCGCCGCCCTCCGCCCCGTGTCTCCTCGAGGTTCCCGTCCTCATGGGAGGGGGCTGTGGGTGAGACCCTCAGGGCCAGGGGCCTCAGCACGGTGCAGGCAGAGCCCGGCGTGACGGCTGTACGCACAGCCTCTCCGAGCAGATAAAGGACGTGGTGTGTCCCCCTCGGCCGCCGACCAGTGGACAAGTGGGGGGTAAGACTAAGGCCCTCTGAAACCTGGCGGCTGCTGGGAGAAGCAAGGTGGACAGCCAGTGGGGAGTGAGGCCGGGTGGACGCCGTGGGCAGTAGGGGGTGTGGACGCCGNGGGTAAGACTAAGGCCCTCTGAAACCTGGCGGCTGCTGGGAGAAGCAAGGTGGACAGCCAGTGGGGAGTGAGGCCGGGTGGACGCCGTGGGCAGTAGGGGGTGTGGACGCCGTGGGGAGTGAGGCAGGGTGGACGCCATGGGCAGTAGCGGGTGTGGACGCTGTGGGGAGTGAGGCCGGGTGGACGCCGTGGGCAGTAGGGGGTGTGGATGCCGTGGGGAGTAGGGGGTGTGGACGCCGTGGGGAGTGAGGCCAGGTGGACGCTGTGGGGAGTGAGGCCGGGTGGACGCCATGGGCAGTAGGGGGTGTGGACGCCGTGGGAGTAGCAGGTGTGGACGCCGTGGGGAGTAGCGGGTGTGGTCAGCGTGGGGAGTGAGGCCAGGTGGATTCACAACACAGATGGGTGGAGACCACCCCAGACCCCAGCAGCAGATTGTGGACAGACAGAAGGTGGTCCATCCACACAACAGAGTGTCTTCCAGCCTCACAGAGGAAGGGGCCCTGACGGAAGCTACAGGAGGGTGAGCCTGGAGGACACGATGCCCAGNGCGTGGGGAGTGAGGCCAGGTGGATTCACAACACAGATGGGTGGAGACCACCCCAGACCCCAGCAGCAGATTGTGGACAGACAGAAGGTGGTCCATCCACACAACAGAGTGTCTTCCAGCCTCACAGAGGAAGGGGCCCTGACGGAAGCTACAGGAGGGTGAGCCTGGAGGACACGATGCCCAGTGACCTGAGCCGTCGCCCAAGGACGAAGACTTGGTGACCTCACCTGTGAGGCTCCTGGCGGAGTCAGATTCAGAGACAGAGCAAGGGGGTGGGGCCAGCGGCCNCAGCGGCCAGGACGGGGGGCGGGGGGGCGTCAGTGTTTCCCAGGGACCGCGTTCGGTTTTGCAAGGTGAAGGGTTCCGGGGCTGGATGCTGGGGACGGCCGCACGGCGTGCTGAGCGTCGTGTTCATCGTGTTTATTTCACCACAACTGAAAAAATGAAAATGAACGCCTCCTTTTGTGACTCATCACGGAAAACGCGGTCTCCTCACTTCCGCACAGAACTGCTTCCATTGCTGTGAGGGTTCAAAGGAGCAGAAGCCGGCAGAGCGGAGGAGAGGGCAGAGCTGAGAGCCGAGAGCCCAGACCGCCTGTAAGAGAAAGAAAGGCGTTTTCCTCCCAGGGCCTTGGTGGGGAGCGGGGGTACACTGGTTTATCTCCATGTCCTGTTCAGTCTTACCATTTCACTGCTCAGGAGAGACACGCTTTCTTCTTTTCTTTATCCCTTGAGACGCAGAAGGGACTGAAGAGAAAGAGGCTGCATGTCGCCTCTGGAAGGCGGTGGGCTGCAGAGCTGAGAAGGGTCCCTGGTTACTCGGCCCTGTGAACCCCGAGCCGCCGCCCACACGCTGCTGTCCCACACATTACTCAGACGGCTTAAACGTGGGTAGAAACAGGACTTGGAATTAAGGAAAGAAGTTATTGCTAAGACCGTCAACTCAAAGAGAAGTTATAAATTTTCCTTTCCCTTGGAAATTTAGCACATCGTGTCTTATTTTTAAGCTTGAGAACTTGAAACCCCTCTTCTCGCTGTTTTATTTTCTTCAGCCTGCGTCTGGCTCTGGGGCCGATGGGGCGGCGCTCAGAGGCCCCTCCTGCTTCCTCGACGCCCTCGGGTGCCCTGGGGACGGGGCTGCTTTCTCTCCACCAAGGCCTCCCGCCTGCAGGAGTCCCAGCTCTGCGGCGCCGTCTCCAGACCACGCATGTCCTCGTTCCATGCGCTGTTCAGAGTGCCTCCTGATGAAGCAGGCGGAGGATGCCCCGATTCTAATAGGATTGATCTGACTTAGGCAGCGAGAGCAGGGATTTGGCTGGGAACCGGCCTGAGGCTGCACCCGCAGAAGCAGCAGAGGGTGGCCCCGCGCGGTCCCGGCGGAGGCTCCGAGTCGCCCGCCCTCGGGAGCCTGACCTCCCCCTGCACCGTCTCAGGCCTGAGCCACCACCCGGCAGCTCCTAGGGAACTCCGTGTAGACACAGAGAGCAGATAACACACTTTCTGTGCTGGAGAATCGGTGTCGGTCGTGGCTCAGGGCAAGCCAGCGCTGCAGAAACAGTGTAAAGTCACACAGGGTGTGAGCCAGGCTCAGAACAATAGAGGGAGGCCGTGTGTTTCCATATCGGTGATTAATACGGAAAGCGCACCCTCTGTTTACGCTGGGGCCGTGCCAGCCGGGGAGGCGTGTGGGTGTGCGAGGCCCTTTGTAGTGGGANCAAGCCAGCGCTGCAGAAACAGTGTAAAGTCACACAGGGTGTGAGCCAGGCTCAGAACAATAGAGGGAGGCCGTGTGTTTCCATATCGGTGATTAATACGGAAAGCGCACCCTCTGTTTACGCTGGGGCCGTGCCAGCCGGGGAGGCGTGTGGGTGTGCGAGGCCCTTTGTAGTGGGAGCGGGCAGGGAAGGCGAGCGTGCGGGGCCCCGTGAGAACTCTGAGACCCGTGAGCACAGTTGTGCCACGCGGGGGTTGGCGGCCTGGGATCACAAGGGAGGCAGACCACCCTGGGGACCCTGGGGTCACAAAGCCCCGCTGGGCACCGTCCTCCAGCCCCTTCCTCTCGGGAGCCCCTAAATGAAGACGGTCATGGCGGGGGCCAGCATGCGGTCAGGAGCCCCTGCGGGCCGGGCCCCCACGCTCCACACCCAGCCTGTGCGTCTCCCTGTCCAAGCGCAGGTTTTCTCACTCCGTCACAAAACCAGTGCCTCCAGGGCCCGCGGAAGGAGGCCGATGCGGGTGGAGGCAATCGGAAAGCGGGCCACCCCTCCCGGAACCACCCCCTGCCCCCTCCATCCATGCCCTCCACGTGGACCCCTGCAGCCTGGGGCCCTGGAACAGCCGGGAGCCCCCATCCCGGAAGCTGTTTGGTGTCAGCAACGTGCGCGCTTTGTCCTGTATGTCGCACACCGGGAGCTGACTGTGGTTTCTGGCTGCAGCCGCTGCCCTGGAGAGTCCCTGGGCAAAGTCAGACCAAGGATGGGCGGGAGGTGGTGGGGGGCAGAGGAAGCGAGGGAGCACAGGGGTCTCCTGGGAAAGAAGACCTGAAGACAGGCTCACAGCAAGGCCGGGATCAACACGGGAGCGACTCCCGCAGAGGGGGCCCCGGAGGCTGTGGGCGGAGCCCAGAGGAGCTGGAGACGCAGGCAGATAGAGTGAGAAGACATCCTGGGAACGACCGTGGAAACAGCCTCGAGAACCGATGCGTTCAAGGCGTCAGTGAGGAGGAAACGGACAGAGAGGCAGGACGCCAGTCCTAAACTCCCAGCCCCCGTCCCACGCTGGCTGCCGCGCTGGGCCTGGGGGGGCGTCGCCGCGGTTACACCATCAGGGCAAGGAGGTGAGGGCCCGCCTCAGGCCCCCGCTTGGGGGCACCCGCTAGCGCCGGGCTCCACGTGTGCCCTTCGCTGTCACCACCTGGTCTCGGGGAGAAGACCGTCTCCAAGTCGAGGAGTGGCCAGAGCCCCTGGGCCGGGCAGCCGGGGAGTTCCAGCACCCAGGGGTGAGGCTCACATCTGCCCCGAGTGGACAGCGTCGGCCAGAAACACAGAGTCTGCTCACCTGTTCATTCACCAGGGAGCATGCCCGGAGGTCTGCTCAACAGCCCGCGAGCGTCAGCCACCACTCTCATCCTCAGGGAAACGGGGCGATGAGACACAGGAGCAGACGGTGGCTCCAGGGGCTCAGCAGGGGGTGGCCGGGAACCCCCAGCCCCTTTCACACACGAGGCTGAGGCAGCTACCCGTCCACCTTCGCGAGGAGAGAGCGGATTCCAAGTCAGAGGAGCGACGCTCTTACACTACCCCCCCACCCCCGGTGGAGCCAGGAGCCAGGGCAGGGGGCAGACCCTCAGTCCCAGCCCGGCTCCACCCGGGAGGACGTGACGCCAGAGCACCCCGGGAGGAGAGCAACTGCAGGGCAACGGGGTCTGGAGCAAACAGCACTCCCGAGGCGGCTCTTTACGCCTCCCTCCGCCGTGTCCCCGCCAGGCAGGCAGGTCCGAGGAGACAAGGGGCCTAGACCTGCCAGCCCACCAGAGACCCGGCTCCTTCCAGGGCTGCTTAGCGATGCTGCAGAGATGGACCCCGCTAATTACACAACCGCCTGAGAACAGTGAGGCGGGCTAGCCTGTGCCCGTAAAACCGGACGCGCCAGTGCAAGCCCAGGGAGACGCCTTCAGCGTTCAGCTAGCAGAGCCCTGCCTCCCGGTGCCCAGAGAAAGCCCGCAGCCCTGAGCCCCGAGTCCCGGCCTGGCGGGGGCCCAGCCCCCACCGTGGGCACGTGGATCAGGCGGCTCTGGGACGCCGTTCCCGGGAGGCAGATTCGTCAGGACGCACCCAGGCCTCCCTCTGCAGACTGTCCTTCTCGGGGTCCCCACCTTTGTGCCTATGCATCCTGATGAAACGGGTGCCTGGCCCCACCCCACTCGGGTTTATGCAGATGCGGGCAGACTCGGGGGGGGCTCAGGGTGGCCCCCCAGGACCTTGCCCACTGTGCACTGGGCATCCCACACCCTGGGCAGCCCTGGTCCCAAGGTCACCTCCTCGTGCAGTTGGTGACACTGAGAAATCAAGTCTCCAGCATCCAGGGGGCAGTGGGCAGCAGCCTGGGCTCCAGAGGGCACAAGGCTCTGGGCAAAATTAGCCAGCCCTGAACCAGGAAACATCCGCCGCCCCATCCCTGCCGTGGGCGCAGGGCAGGAGCAGCTGCCGGCTCCCGAGGACGTCCCTCCCCAGGCACTCGCCCTCCAGACCCCAGGGGCCGAGAAGCCCCTTCCCAGTAACGTTTCTGCTTCTTCCTCTCACAGGGCGAAGGAAGCCGAGGCAGACGGACATGCCTGGGTCCATGCTCATGGTCAGAGCTGCCGCTGGCCACTCTTTGGGTCCAGCCCGGGGTCTCAGGTGCATCTATGAGGGGTGTGGACGGGTGCCTCGGGATCCCGGGAGGCTGGGCTCTTCCCCCTCGGGAAGCGACATGAGCTGGGCCTGGAGAGGAAGGGTGTCGATGGCCCAGGATCCGGGCATCTCGGGGGCAGATGACCTGCACACAGCCCTCTCTAGTGACCGCTGTGCTCGGAACAGGCAGAGACTGTGCTGTCCCCTGGGGGCCTGGGGCGCCTCCAGCTTCGGGCAGGGGAGGGCATGGAGCAGGGGCGGCGGGAGCCGCCCTGGGAGAGACGGCAGACCTTCCTGGTCAGAGCAGACCCGGCAAAATGGCACTTTGGGGCCCTTGCCCTCACCAGGCTTCCCAAAGGAGCGCACAGCACCCTGGCAGAGGACATTCTGGGGCCCCCCTAGGGGTGGCTGAGGGTGGGACACCGGAGCCCCGTAGACAGACTCACCATCCAGTCGCTGGGGAGGGTGGGGGCGAAACGAGGGACAGGCCTAGGCCACCGAGGAGCCTCTAACCCGCCCTCTCCCGCTCATTCCGTCAGTGCTGACTCAGAGCCCACTATGGGCCAGCCGGCGTCCTCAGCCCCGAGAAGACGGGCGTGCGTGCTCTGTCATGTCCGACTCTCTGAGACCCCACGGACTGTAGCCCGCCAGGCTCCTCTGTCCATGGGATTCTCCAGGCAACAGTGCTGGAGTGGGTTACCATTTCCTTCTCCAGGTGTCTTCCCAACCCGGGGATCAAACTGGTGTCTCCAACAATGCAGGCGGACTCTTTACCACTGAGCCCCTGGGAAGATGCCCACTTCCAAAAAAAGGCAGCCCTGTGTCTCCATCCCAACCACAGGGGTTCCGCGCAGAAGTAAGGGCATTTTCACATAAAACCAGGTCCCAGGTGGTGCCTGCTGCATCTGGTGACTTCGGCGGTAGAGGCTGTGACTCCACATCCCCTCCAGGCCTGGAGTTGCCTTCAGGGCAGGTGGGCGAGCTGTTTAGGGCAGCCCCCGAGTTCTAAAACCCGGGATGGGGGTCCTGTGAGCTCCGGTCCCCTGCCAGGTGGGCAGACCTCAGGCCTGGTCCCTGGAATCCAAGCCCTTGCAGGCCTGCTCTCTCTGGGCGGGCGGTGGGGGGAGACACAGCCACACTCATGAGGCTCAAGCTGGGGACAGCTAGGGTGACCCTCCGTTCTGGCTTGGCCCTGACGTGGGGCTTTTGGTGCCAAAGCTGGGATGGTCCCAGGCACACAGGACAGAGGGTCGCCTCGGGCAGGGCGGGGCCACATGGATGGAGTGTTCCTTTCTGGAGGAGACGTGATTATGGTAATGTTTAAGCCTACACGATAGGAATAGGCAGATTATCCTCCATCAGTCACAGCCCCACCCTGCAGCTCCGTGACTCAGTGAGAGCGGGGGACCAGATGAGCTGGACCGAGAGGCGCCACGCTCCGCACACCAGGCGGGACGGCACCCTGCACACGGGCCCACGGGGCCCTCCCCTGCGAGCGGAGCCGGGGACCCCGTGTTGCCCGGGCTCCGATGTGACCAGCTCACTACACGTCACCTGGACGCCCGCGTCTGGGAACGGTCAGGGTCTCAGCACGGCCCCCGCCATCCTCACCGCCGCTGGAAGCTGGTGGGCGCCGGCTCGACTGGCGGATTCGCTCCCCAGTGACGTGTGGCCACAGACGGTGCTTCCTGGTTCTGTGCAGGTGCCGGCTGGTAAAGACTTGTTAGCGGCTCCCTGGGTGCAGGGAGGTGAGATGAGATGCTTTTCCCGGGATGGTGGGCACCAGGAACCACCACACCAACAAGCAAGCGGATGAGGCTGGTCTGCAGGGAACAGGGAAACCGTGGGCATCGCCTGCCTGACGGGAGACGAGAGTCCAGGGCAGGAAGGAGGGCGAGGCGGGGTCTCAGAGGCCCCTCACCCCCTGGCCTGCCCTGCACACACGTCCAGGGGGCTTCACCCTCAAACCAGACAAACTCTGATGAGGGAACGCCCTCTCCACAGAGGAGGAACTGGGCTGTCGGCCGATATGTCCCCAGAGCTTTATGGAGCGGCTCTCATCAATCGCTCTCCCAAGGCCGTGACGGGACGGCAGAGGCGGCTCCTTGGCTGCCGCATTCGGAGGACGGGCGGGCCAGTCTCCACGTCTCTCCACCTCCCTCCATTCGGAGGACGGGCGGGCCAGTCTCCACGTCTCTCCACCTCCCCCCATTCGGAGGACGGGCGGGCCAGTCTCCACGTCTCTCCACCTCCCTGTCTCCCAGAACCCTGCACAACGTGGTGTGAATACTGGTGGTTTAGTTGCTAAGTCGTGTCCGACTCTTCGCAACTCCATGGACCGTAGCCCGCCAGGCTCCTCTGTCCTTGGGATTCTTCCGGCAGGAATACTGGAGTGGGTTGCCATTTCCTTCTCCAGGGTGTGAACACTACGTCAACTTCCAAGCACATCACCTACGAAACTCACAGCTTGTATGCAGACCGTCCCCTGGGGCTGAGCTTCAGAGCCGTTGAGGCACCGTTTCTCATTCCTGTGCACCCTTGCTTCACATCACTGCATGAGCACATCTGTGCAAGAGTCAGACACATCCCTGTGAGCCTGGGAGATTCTCCAGGGCAGGACCACCCAGCCCCTCCTGCTTCTCTGTGTCCGGGAGAGCTGGCCTCTGATGCTCGTGGTCCAGAAGGTCATCACGCGGCATCTAGGCTTGGAGGAGAACAGGGCATTTCGGTGACTGGTTCAGCAGGTGGGTCACCAGGAAGACTGGGCCTTCTGCTGGACGTGGAGTCCGGTCCATCCACCCACCCGCACAAGCTCTGAAAGCCCCAGGGAAAGAGCAGCGACGGATTCGGTGCTGAGGCAGGTGCTGGGTGGAGGCCGGGCCTCCACAGCCTCTCCCGTCCCGGCCCCAGCGCCTCCAGGAGGCCCAGAGCTCTGGCTGGGGGGTAAAGCCCACAGGAAGAGGAAGACATCCCTGGACTTTCACTCTCCCGGACCAGGAGTTGGCCAGACCCGGCTCCGCAAGGCCTGCTCCATAGAGTTTCCATGGGAACGGCCTCACTGTGCGTCTGTCTTATCTGTGGAGGCCTCACTGTGTGAGGGGTGAGCAGCCTGGACAGAGAAAAGTCGTAATGTTGGATGGTTCGGGACCTGCAACCTGTGCTGGGTCAGAATACCAGGAAGCCTGCGAGGGTTCTGGAACTTTCTTCATGACCAAGGCTGCTTCAGGCTAAACGTTGGTGGGAGTGGCCAGAGGGAAGTTAAGAAAACGTTATCAGAGCCATTCCCTTGATCAACACTGACGGCTTCGTAGATAAGCGGCGAGTTTGCTCCCGGTCTCGCCCGGCGTCACGTGCCTTCCTGAGGCGGGTGTGGCCTCTGCTCAGCTCTGCCACAGGGGCCGAGGCTGCGGGGGGGCGGCCGCCCCGGCCAGGGACCAGCTCCCCGCCAACTCACGGCCTCCCCTTCTGCTCTGCTCCAGACGTGAAACCAAAGCGCCACGGAGTTGCCCTCCTTCCAAGCTCTCAGTCACACTAATGCTCCTGGGAGCCCCGCAAAGGTGGCTGCGGTCCCCCTTCCGCAGGGCGGGCTCCGAGCCGGAGTCAGGCTGTGAGCAGGTCTGATTCAGGGCTGGCGGTGGAGCTGCGAGAGCTCAGCACGGAGAAAGGCTCGTGCTTTCAGCCTGGGGAGGACTCTTCAAGCGCTCGGGACGCCTTTCACCCAAACTAAAAATGTTCCAACAAGACAACAGTGCAACCGTGAGGACCACCTGTTAACACGTCTGGGAGAGAGTGAGCACCTCCCGACAGCTAAAGGGGGGCTGGCAGACACACCAGGGCTTCCCTGAGGCCTGCCTCTCCCGTGCCTCTCGGGGCTGCAGCTCCCACCGGCAGGCACAGAGGACAAAGGCCGTGGAGAGCGACGGCGCCGTGGAGAGAGAAACTGGGCTCTGGGCAGCCTTCGGGGGAGTGGGTGTGGTGGAGGCAGTGAGGTGGCCCCGAGAGTGGGGGCCGTGTCACTCGGTGTGAAGGCGTCTTGGAGGCAGGAGGACCCAGGGTCTGGGCTCAAAGCTCCCCCGGAGCAGCACCCAGCAGCCTGCCAGCGCCCAGGCCCGGGGCTGCGGCCTCTCTCGGGAAGCTGCCCAGCCTGGCTGCTGGGCCGTGAGGGGTCCTGCCTCCAGCTTCCGTTTCAGACTTTTCACACTGAGAAACTCTCCCAGGCACTGCGATCTCAAGGACCAGGGGAAAGGGAATCGAGCAAAAGGGGGCAAGGAGCGGTGTTTGCCTCCACTATCGCCGAGATTACCCGGCGAACCTCGGACAGCTGATTGCTCAAGCGCTTACTCCCCTTTTTTTGTTGTTGTTAAACAGCAGATACCAGTGTAAACCGGTTTAGAGAAAGAGTTTGCACAAGAACAGCTCTGCCATTTGCACACTCTGAGCAAGAGACACCCCCGCTCCCCAGCCCTGAGCTCGGGGTCAGGAGGGTAAGGCCAAGTGAGCCCCCGGCACCTGGCACCACCCGGCACAGGTGCACCCCCGCCCTCCAGGGGTGCAGGCGGCCGCAAGCCTCACTGCACGGTTGGGGTGCAGACAATGCAGCAGGTGCGGCTGCCTTGCACCCCGAGGAGACGCTCTGAAGGCAGAACCGAGATCTCCGGGCACCGGCCCTCTGTTGCTCCCACTGTGCCCTTCTGGACTTGAGCTGAAACGGTTCACATTCAGACCTGGAGAGAGTTCAAGTCTTTTCTGAAATGTGACTGTTTCTGACACAGATACTTTAAAACCAAGGGGGTCCAAGCTGATTAAAGTTAGAACAAATTGGGCCTTTGGAAAGTTCATGTCATCAGCCAAGAAGGAGATTAATCTGATTGAATAATGAGCTGCATCTGGATTCGCTTCACCATCTGGTACAAATGTTTTCCAAACCGTGCAGGGTGAGTGCGGGGCTTCATGGAGGGAGTATCAGCTATTACAGCAAAAATGGCATGTTCTCATCTTTCCAGGAAAGGTGAGCGCGCAGAGACGTGACGGAGCCACGCAGAGCCGGGAGCCTCCGGGCAGCCAGTGCCCACACCAGCCGACACTCGCTCAGTGAGCGCTTAGTCTCCGAAACCGTCGACACACAACTTCCGGTAGAGACTGTTAGACCAGGGAGTGAACCTGGAGATCGCTGGCTTCAGCCCACCCAGGTGGCAGGTCAGAGAGAAGCAGTGGCAGGAGCCGGGGTCCCGGGTCCTGCCCACGGGCCCGTCACTGTGCAGGCGGCACCCGAGGCCAGGAGGGAGCCGGAGGCCCGGCCCAGCGCCGGGCCAGGAGGGAGCCGCAGGCCCGGCCCAGCGCCGGGCCAGGAGGGAGCCGGAGGCCCGGCCCAGCGCCGGGTTCCCCTGTGGCCCGCGTGGCTCCGCACTCCCTCTCTCTGTTTCGGCTTCCCGGGTGGCGCTAGCGGTGATGACCCTGGCTGCCAGCACATGAGATGCCAGAGGCGCAGGTTCAGCCCGCTGGGGAGATGCCCTGGCGGAGGGCCTGGCAACCCCTCCAGTGCTCCCGCCTGGAGAATCCCGCGGGCAGAGGCGCCTAGCGGGCGCAGTCCACGGCGCCGCAGAGTCAGGCACGGCTGGGTGACTGAGCGCGCACACTGCCCTGCTTTACTTTGGTTTATTTTGTTGTGTTTTGTGCATTTTTCATTTCTTTTCGTGTTTTGCTTTAGTGCATGTCCCAAAACAGCATCATAGTGAATCTTCTCAGGGTGGACAGTATTCTCTCACGGGAACAATGGTGAACCGAGGGCAGTGTTTCCAATCAGGAGCGTAGCATCAGGCAATCGTATATATGAGCAACAGCACTCCGAAAGCAAAGACTAACGACCGCAACCTGCAAAGCCATTCTCTCCTCTGCAGGCCCCGGTGACCTCACCTGTAAAGCAAGCTGGTGGTCGGGTCAGTGGAGACGCTGGTAGCACAGCCCTGGGCAGTGCCCTCGAGGGGCGAGGACGCCCCGATGGCGTGCGGTTGCCTGCGGGTGCGCGGCACGCTGCTGGTCGTGCTCCTCACAGCAGCGCTGGGAGCGGGCGCCATCAGTCCTCCTGTTTTAAAAGAGAAAATACGGGCCCGTGGACATGATCACGTTGTCCGTGCACGGGACCAGCGAGCGTCCCCACTGGTATTTCCGCCCAGATGTGTGACTTTAGAGTCTAAAGCTTCACTCCCGTGCCACAGGTGACGTGAAGAGTAAGGCGGCGATCATCCTTCCATCTGAACAGAGTTGTATCCGCGTCACACAGAGGGCCACGCTTGGGCTGTGAATGTCGTTCCAAAAAGATCGCGCTACTGCAAAGTGAGTGAAGCAGAATATAGACCTTCGGACCCGGGTGCTGGCCCCTAGTGGATAAGAGATGCACGCCCAGTCACCCAGGGGCACTTTGCACAGAGCGCGACCCTTATTTTCATAAGTCTGGTCCAAAAGTATGAGCCCGTGTTTCCTTTTTCCTGAATAGGTTTCTGACTTGACATAAATCATCTGAATTACCGTGAGGGGCTGGTGTCCCGCACCTGTCGCTCTTGTGACGGCGCCTGCGCAGGTTTGCTGTGAAAGCACGTCTTCTTTTTAATTAGGGGAGATGTGAGGGGTCCTGAAGAGGACAGAGAGTAAGTAACGTCCTCACATCCCCACCCAGCCTCTCAGACCCCAGGGCTGGATGAGCGTCAACACTGTGCCTTTAAAACTTTTAGAGAACTAGGGATAGAGGGAAGCTCCCCACCCGGAACACGGCAGCCCCGACCATTAACAGCACACCCGGCTCGCTGCCCCCGAGGCTGGACACGCACAGATGAGCACGTCCTCTTCTCTTCTGTGTCCTGCGGCGCGCGGCCCGAGGGCCCAGCCACGACAGGAGGTAGCAGAGGGCACAGGCCGCGCTTTCCCGCCTGGCGGGGGACGTGGCTTCGCCGTGGTCGGCTCCTCGTAGGCAGGGTGTTTGCAGAAGCACGTGGTTTGTGCAACCACAGACCGTCCACCCTCGGGGCTGCGGCCGCGTGGTCTCTGTCGGGCCGTGTCCCCGGGTGCTGGGCTGGATCGGGTTCTCCACCTGGGGATGCAAAGTCCCCAGAAACAGTGGGCACCGTCAGCGTCCGTGTAAGGGCTAACGCCACCTTGGGATTGTGTGTTTCCCTGCTACTGCAGGGACTTTTTAGCGACTTTTCCCTGATGTCAAGCTCCGTGTTTGGGAATCTGCCTGGGCCACCTCCCTGGGGTGCGGGGCCCTGCCTGGGATTCCCAGGGGAGACGCAGGGTGGGCTCTGCCCCTCTCTGGGGTGGGGGAACACAGCTCCTCCATTGCTCCTGCTCTTTGGGATCCATCCTTCCCAGACCCAAGAGGGGAGCTTGCAGTTCGAGCCCCTCAGTTACTCCCGGAACCCA
>SJYS01023840.1:655299-665333 GCA_006410695.1 Philantomba maxwellii
CCGTCCCTGGGATTCTCCAGGCAGGAACACTGGAGTGGGTTGCCATTTCCTTTTCCAATGCATGAAAGTGAAAAGTGAAAGTGAAGTCACTCAGTCGTGTCCGACCCCCAGTGACCCCATGGACTGCAGCCCACCAGGCTCCTCCATCCATGGGATTTTCCAGGCAAGAGTACTGGAGTGGGGTGCCATTGCCTTCTCTGGACAGATTATATGATCGATCCAAATGCCAGCCTCTGTGGATCAACCTCTGTATTATTTCTTCACAATAGGACCCATTAGTTCAAAAGCCTGCTTACACCAAACTCAATTTTTTACAAATCCAGTTATTCAAAAAAATATCCCAAACAAGCAGATTTTTGGCCATTTAGAGTCCCTTTTCTTCGCAGCCCTAGGAAGTATCGCCTGATGGTCAGAAGAGAAAGGATGGAAACAGGTGTGCTAACGTCTGTCAAGAGAAGCTGTGATGATGACGTCAGCACCAAACAAAAACAGATTTCAAAACAAAGGGTGTTCCCAGAGCAGGCAGGTCGCTGAGCAGTGGTGCGGGAGCGGGTGCAGCAGTCCTGCAGGGTGTCCCCTCAGTAACAGGGCTCCAGGCTCATGCAGCAAAGCATGATAAAACTCACAAGGATGGGGCACCAGAAACGTCCTCTCTGAAGTGATTGGACAAATAGATGGAAATCAGCAAAAATATGGAAGGCTCGAGCACAAATACCAACCAGCCTTAGTTGACACTGACAGAACATTCATCCCGTTCAAGTGCCCTCACCGAGACTGTATTCTGGGCCACAGAACGTGTGTACGTTTCTATGTGACCACAGATGCAAATATTCTGAACAAAATGTCAGCAAATCAAATACTATTTATAACACATACATTAAGACTAAGTGAGGCTTAACCCAGGAATGCAAGGTTGGTTTAACATTCAAACATCGATCAACATATTTTACCATATTAATAAACTGAAAAAGTTGCCTGATGATCTCAATGGACACAGGAGTATCCGACAAAATCCAGCTCCACAGTAAGCTAGACATAGGAGGGAAATTTCCTCGCTCTGTAAGACGCACCCGAGGGTGAAATGCTGATGGCTTTGCTCCTAAACCAAGAGCAAGACGAGGCCGCGGCTTTCCCTGCTTCTGCTCACTGTTGTGCCAGGCGGCTGCGAGCCCATTCAGGCAAGAAAAGGACATCAAGTGCACCCAGATTCGGAAGGAAGAACAAAACCTGTCTTATTTACAGACAACATAATCAGCTTTGCAGAAAGTCTAATGGACTCTACGTAAAATGATGCAACAATTGACAAGTTAGAATATCAGGAGTGCAGGGCGCAAAATCAATATGAAAAATCAAATGCATTTCTTTACACAGTCAGCCCTTTGTATCGACCTGTTCTGCATCCTCAGATTCAACCACAGATCAAAAATATTTTTTTAATTCCAAAAATTTCCAAAAAGCAAAACTCGAATTTCCCATGTGCTGGGAACTGTATGTATAGCATTGTATGTGCCAGCATCTGTATAACGTGCGCCCTGTATCCAGGATTAGCAGCTGTCTAGAGATGACTTGACGGAGAAGGCAATGGCAAGCCACTCCAGTACTCTTGCCTAGAAAGTCCCATGGATGGAGGAGCCTGGTAGGCTGCATTCCATGGGGTCGCTAGAAGTCCGATGCGACTGAGCGACTTCACTTTCACTTTTCGCTTTCACACAATGGAGAAGGAAATGGCAACCCACTCCAGTGTTCTTGCCTGGAGAATCCCAGGGACAGGGGAGCCTGTTGGGCTCCTATCTGTGGGGTCGCACAGAGTCGGACACGACTGAAGCGACTTAGCAGCAGAGATGACTTGAAGCTTATGGGAGAATGCGTGGAGGTTATTTTATAGAGGAACTTGAGTCTCCTTGGATTTGGGCGCCCTCAGGGGCCCTGGAACCCATCCTCCGTGAACACAAGGAAATGACTGCATGGCAGTGAATGAGGAGCAACTGGGGATTTTAACTAAAAACACACCACCGTCTGCTATGGTATCACATGTGACTAACTCCAACACGGGAGCGTAAGACCCGTGCAGCTCTTCAGTGAGGACTCACATCCTGAGCTAGTGGAGAGACACACCTCATCCCTCGGAAGATGCAACACTGTCCAGATGCCAGTCCTTCTCAGCTGAGCTGCAGATTTCAAGGGACCCCAGGTGAAACCCCAGCCAGCCTTGTACAGCCTCAGTTCACAAGCGGATTCCATCCAGCCTTCACCAGCGTCAAAGTGAAACCAAACCCCAAACCAAGCAAGCCTGATCGTGGACTCGGGACACACGTCAGTCCTACCTTTGGTCACACTTTTTTCTTTCTGTGTCATGAATTAGTTTTGTTTATTTGAGTTTTTATTTTGATGAACCTATTTGTGGAAGAAAGAAAGGGAAAGACGTTTGTTACCGGACAACGCTGAACCTCCCTAGAGGAAGAAGGGAAGCCAAATTTGAGAGCGGCCAGGTCGGGATGGACTGGGTCTGCGAGGGGCTCTGATGCTTCAGTGGACAGCTCTGCAGAGCCTGGGCCAGGAGGGTGGCCTGGGGTGATGCCCAGGTCCCTGGTGTGGGAGCTGGCAGCCCCGGGGCCCCTGTCCTGACAGCAGCCACCTGTCTGCAAGGCCCCACGTCTCCCGCCTCCTGGGGGCAAGTGCACTAATGCCGTCCACGTATGTCCACTGACATAGCGGCTGCCAAACTTCTGAATTCTCTACCCTCCTCCGGAAAATCCCTGACTATCTCTACCCTGAAGGTGTATACTTACCTGTTTATGAATTAGGTGGAAGCGTNCTGCAAGGCCCCACGTCTCCCGCCTACTGGGGGCAAGTGCACTAATGCCGTCCACGTATGTCCACTGACATAGCGGCTGCCAAACTTCTGAATTCTCTACCCTCCTCCGGAAAATCCCTGACTATCTCTACCCTGAAGGTGTATACTTACCTGTTTATGAATTAGGTGGAAGCGTATATTTGATATCACTATAGCACCTGAATTGTAACACGCGGCAGAAACAACTCTGAAATGAGACAAAAACAAATGCACGTGATCACTGTGGAGCAGGTTCCAGGCGGGGCCTCGTGGTCCACCATCTCTGCTGGAAAGGGTGGAGGGACCGCTGAGCGGAGACCCCTGAGGCCTGGTCACCACCACGCCACCCTGCTCACGTCTGCCTCACTTCAGAGGACCAGGGCGGCAGGAAGCGGAGAGCCGTCCGCCGAGACACTCTCTGCGCCCTCCCTGCCACTCAGAGCAGCTTCTCCCTCCTCCCTCCCCACCGCGTGGAGCGCGACCGCCCTCCCTGACCGGAGACCCCTGCTAACCTTCAAGGACGTTTGTTGTTTTCCATGGGACCAGCCTGGGTCGTCACACCCAGAGTGGGTCACGGAGGAGCCAGGCAGCGGACTGTTCCCATGAAAGAGATCAGAGAGAAGGTTTTTTTAAACAGCTAAATATAGCAGAGTAAGCAAGGGCCACTGTATAAACTGCTCCTTTTCACATCAAAACTATCTGAAGGAAAGCACCCGGTGGACACTCCCCGCTCAGCTCTGAGGCCGCCCCAGTGCGCATGGCGCCCACGCGGAGTTCCTGGGACCCGGTCACCCCCACGGGGCCCTGGCGCCTCCCGCCGCGGCCTCGTGAGAAGGCCCAGTCACGCGCGTCCCCCGTCGAGGACGGGGTGGCCGGCCCCCCACCAGAAGGCAGGGGTGTGGAGAGCGCCTTCGGGGCCTCTGCTCCAGGTTCCCGGAGGAGATTCAAGACGCACCAAGACACACTCCTGACTGTGACTCAGCCCGGCCCTGAGCTCCCTCTGAGTCAGTCTTCCCTCGAGGCCGTCTGGGGAGGAGGGGAGCGCTTCTCTCCCGCACCGGGCCGGGCCTCCTCGATCTGGCGAAGGCACCGCTCTCTCGTGGCTCTGCTCTGCCCCCTCACCCGGAGGCCGGGCTCTCCCACCCCCAGAGCCTTCCTGGAGCTTCTGCTGCCCACGAGGACTGGGAGGTGGGTGAGTGGTGGTGTGGGCCGGGGCGTGTGAATTCCCACGCACAACGCACACCTACTGGGCGCCAGCCCAGCACGCTCACCCCATCAGCGCGGACAAGAATCGCAGGCTCTGTGCCAGGCCTCCGCGTCCCCGGCCGCAAGCACCAAGCTCGGCAGCGGCAGAGACCCAGGCCCTGCCCACACGGGAAGGCAGGCCACCGCCAGGTCAGTCCCTGAAAACCCGCAGCCCCGCCTTCCGGGAGCAGGGGCTCGACAGGAGTGAGCGCCTGCTGAGACGGAGCCTCGTCTTTCCCGCCAGGAGCCCTCGGTCCACAGAGGACGGGGCCGGAATTCCCGAGGACACGCGCGTGTGAAACGGCCAGCTCGCCGGGCCCTGGAGCGGGACGACTCCTCCGGCAAGTGCGTGCTGTGCCGAGTCCTTCATGAGTGCCCAGCAGGCCGCCCTCGCGGGCACCGGGCCCAGCCCCGACGAGAGGAGGGCCCATCAGGCTTTGGATCCAGGGCTGGACGCCCTTCCAGACACGCCCTCCCGACCCTCGGGCCCCGGGCACCACAGCTCAGCCCGGAGCAGCGGATGGGTCCCCGTTTTACGAAACGAGCGTCCCTTTGGCAGACGGCCAACAGCGCAGAAAATGGCAAGAAAATGGCGAGAGAACCTGGAAGAGGGCCCAGGGCCAGGGCGCGAGCATCGACAGGGCCCAGCCTGCCCCTCACTCGAGGGCCCCAGCGACCGGCACCTCTCCGCACACTCCGCATTCTTCTCTCTTGACCCTGCGAAGTCCACTTCGGGGGCTGTTTAGACAATGAATGAGCGTCCGGCAGAGCCTGGCACGCTGGGGGAGATGCTGACAGCAGGTGTAAGCTGAGGGCTGGCGCCCGGGCTTGGGGGGCAGGCGGATGGGCGCTGGGCCCCTCCAGACCTTTGCTGATCCATGCAGATGGGAAAGCTGTCCACGGTGTGAGTGTGGACACCTGAAAGCTCTAAACGAGAAGCTCATTCACGTCTTTGCTGTGAGAGAATCCGTCCCTGGGCAGCCTGCTCACCCCTCCCTGCCCGCTCCTCCTGGACTTTCTTGGGGCCCCTGGAGGTGAAATAGGAGGCCTTTGTGAGGACCGTGGGCTGGGGAAGGTGGTTCAAGGAATTCGGGACTCTCCGTGCGATTATTCCAGGGCATAATGACTCGTAACGTCCCATCGCTCGTCTATCAGGCTCATCTGTGAACAACGGCTGCGTCTCACGGTGCTGATCGAGAGCGCGATGACACCGCTGGCCTCCTCGCGGCACCCCTCCCAGCAGCGGCCTCAGTTACCGGTGTGCAGCAGGCCCCCAGGCCTCTTCCGGGCCAGATGACACACGTGCGGTCTGCGTGGCCGCCCCTTCACCGCGGCGTCTCCGAGCCCTGCCTTTCCAGCCCGAGAGCTGCTGTAAAGCGCAGACGGGAGCGGCAGGGAAATGGCCATGCCCGGTGAGCCCATCTTCAGAGACGCCCCCCTCAGTCCCCCTGGCTGCTGAGCTGAGACCTGGAAACACAACGAGAAAATAAAAGCCTCTGGGTGTCAGAGGGTCAGCGGTGCGTGATCTCAGAATCCCCACGTGGCCCCTCCAGCAGCTGCCCGCCCTGTGATCCCCACTGACTTCTGTTTTCTGAAATGTTCTCAGCGTCTCGCAGGTGGTCAGCCAGTTTCCGTAGCTTTCTAGGCGCATAGCCACACCGCTGTCCACGCTGCCCCTGGGGCCGGCCTCCTTGGAACCAACTTTACAAAGCCTGAGGCGGCTGCCATTGGCCTTTCAGAGGAAAGGTTTGCCAAGCCCCGCTCAGCTCACACCCGAGGACCGGACTTGGGATCCAGGGCCTGGCATACGGCTGCCGGTCGTGTCTGTCCCTCAGCACAATAAAGGGCCGCTATCTGTGTTTGTAAACATGAAGGCCCAGGGGCACAAGCGTGAGTGATAATTAAAATGCAGGCAATTAAGGCAAGTAGGTGCGATCAATAGTTACATCTTATACAAATATTTGTGCGGCATGTTGACTGAGTCTCCTCAAATGCCGGTTCCAGCTTCATTGCTAATTAGGACAATTATTATATTTGCTTGGGTAATAGCTCCTCGTTATCTTCCCCCAAGTAAGTTAAACGCATATGCAAATATGCATCAAATGCCAAGATGGTTTTCATCCGCTGACCTTTCAAAACTTATCTGAGCCTCTGTAAAGGTGGGGCTCCTCGGGAGGAGCAGCGAAGGCCAGGCCACTGTGAACCGCACTCCCAAACCCCACGAGAGAGACGGGCAGGTAACAGGTAAAGGTCAGCCTCAGGCAGCCACATGAAGGCACCAGCTGGAAGGTGGAATAAAATGCAGGCAAGTATAAGCAGGCACTGGGTGCAATCATAAAATGTAAGGACGCATGGCAACCAGGGAGCAAATCCACTGGGTCCTGAGGTTGGGATGTAAAAGCTCAGCATCCACAGCGCTGACACTCAGCCTGACCAGGGGCTTCTCGCAGCCGCCGTGGATAAAAGAATTGCTGCTGCTGCTAAGTCGCTTCAGTCGTNTCAAAATCCAAGATGATCCAGATCAGGATTCCTATCTCTAAACTGAGTTTTTTGATTGATTTCTAACATTTTGTTAATTGACAGACACCAGGAGTACAGCAGGAGCCTCCACATTCATGCTGTCTCAGAGCTGAGATGTTCCCAGTGAGTAATCATCACCCTTCAGCTCTGTTATCCATATCCTGACCACTTCCACACATGCCTTGCAAGGCTCTAGAGCATCATCAGTGGGTAGCCGCATTAACAAATCAGAGAAATTTTTCCAGTTCTTGTGGTCCAGATTGTTAAACATATATAAATCTATGGCATGTGGGTTTGTGCATGTCTGTGCATGGCCTGTAAGAGAAAACATATAGCTGTTAGTATGTTAGTGGAAGCTTCTAAGTAGTGATGGTATGAATATTTCATGTTTCTCCTGGCTGTTGCTTCTGTAACCTGTTTCTAAAGGGATAAAAAGAGAGAGAAGAGGACAAAAGAGGTCAGTTTCCATAGGAACGAATATAACCATGGAAAGAAACCTGTTAAAGCTAGAGTATTGCTGAAGGGAAACTGAACTCACATCACCAGAGTGTTATGAGCAACACATTTACCTAATTCAATTGCATTTTCAAAAGTCATATCTAAAACCTTCCATAGTAATAGACTACCACACAAAAATTAACTATCTGGTCTCTGAAAACAAAAAGACTTTAAATCAGTATATTAACTATATTTTTAAAAATTTCGGTTGGTACTATTTGAATATGGAGGAAAAAGCCAGGTAAACACACATATTCTAGGAGAAATTTAAAGTATTACAGAATAATAACTTTTTCTAAAATATTAACTTTGTAGTACATCTAACTGTAAACACACTAAGAACAGAAAGCCTGAAGAATCAAAAAATAATAACAAAGTAATAAATAACTTTTAAAAGTTTTCTAAATTTACAAAATGAATTAATAGCAAAACATTCAATTTAAAAGAAAAATTGTTAACTTATAAACAACTCCTGATAATCAATATAAGAAAATAAATCTGACCTATATATATATTTTAAAGGTCCAGAGGAAAATTTTCATTTTAGAAAAATAATTCTTATGTGAACTCTAAAATTTCTGCTTATAGCTTTTGAAGAGGAGTTTTTAAAATACTGACAACAGATAAGTCCTGGATCTCAGAATTATCTTTGAATTCTTCTTTCCTCTCTCTCTATGCCCAACTCATCATAAAACTCTGTCTTCTGTCAATTCTCATCCATAATCCATGACATCACTCTAAGCCCTTCTTTACCCCAGTTGCTCTATGTCCCCACTTTGCAAGCTTTCAATGTTCCAAAATTCCTTTTTGTAGTTACTTGCCCACACTCCCAGTCCTAATGAGGTGGTTTACCATTTGTTTGTCACACAGGCCTGGTTAAGTGATTTTGAAATATAATGTAAATGACTAATGAAGAGGTCAGTGTGTTATGCTTCCTACCCAGGGCAATCTGAATTTAAAAGGGAGATTTATAATCTCCCAAAAATAATGTGTTGATTGAAATCATTTAGAAATGGGAGAAACATATTTTTATTTAAGTAAACAAATAAATATTCATAGGAAACTAAATATACGATGCTAGAATTTCAGCAATAACACAGCTGTAGACTGCAATAGTCTCAATTTGCATACTTTCAGCAACTAACTCCTTCATATACAATCATCAGCTCTGCAACAAAACTTTGGAAATTTAGAAGCAACCTGATTTGTTCTTTACCACTTCTACCACATCCTGAATCTATAGCACCAGCTACCTTTAAAATGGAGTCACAATGAGGCTGAAAACAAGAGGCTGTTTAAGAATTAGCAAGAGTCATCAAATAATCTTCTTTACCATCCATTCCCAACCTCTGCAGAAGACTGAACATTTGTCTTTGAGATGGTGAGACAGAAGCTTATTTGAGAAGGTTAAGAAGTCTGTCCCTTGGAAGCACACACCACAGATGGGGGCAGAAATCCATATTAAAAGCTGAGTTAAGTCAAAGTCTATAGGTCATATACTGAATTTTGAAAACCCAACTTTTTCCCTCATTGGGATCTCAGAAATGATGACAGATAGACTAATAATCTGCAGGTCAAAGACTGAAAAATTCATTTTGCAAAATCTGACTGGCACAAGAGAAGAGAACTAAATGTACTGATAACTAGCCCAGCCAGATGAACCAAGCCAGAGATCAAGGACTCAAGACTTAAAAACAAAAATTAACAGGGCTAGAGGGAGAAATCAACAAATCTACATTCACAGGTAGTAATTTTAACTCTGTTTCTTTCTAATTGATAGAACAAGCAAAAAAAAAAAATCAGTAACAACATTGAAGTTTTGAATTAACATTGCCAAACTTGACCTAACTAACGTTTACTCATTATACAAAACTGCAGAATGTACTTTTTAAGTGTACTATGAAATGCTCACTAAGACAGACCACATGTTGGGCCCTAAAACAAATCAGGATAAATATTTAAAAGCTGAAATTATGTGTTTTCATATCACAGTTGCATTTAATTTAAAAAAATCAGTAAGATATCTAGAACATCTACAAATATTTAGAAATTAACTTCTAAGTAACTGATGGAGCAAAGAATAAACTGCAGGGAAATTAGAAAATATTTCCTATTAAATGCTAATAAAAACATAATAGACCAAAACTAGCAGGATGTAGCTAAAGTAGTGCTGATGCAGTACTTACAAAGAAATTTATGCTTTAAAATGTTCCTATTTAACTGCAAAGCCAATTATCTAAAACAAAGCACTCTGCTAGATACAAGAATACAACGGTAACAAAAATACAGTCCCTGTCCTGATGGTGAATACAGATGGCAAACGTTGCCATATACTATCATGAATAATCACCACCAGGGGTATTCATTAAAATGTAGAGTCATTAATATGTACACCAAATTACAGATTTCCCTCCTGAAGCAATTGTTGTTGCAGTATGCCCTTCACAACAAGGAGATCCATGTAGCTACAAACCATATTCAAAAGCCTACAATTTCATTACATATTAGGAAGGTGCTAATTAGAAACAATGACAATTCATTACACACCCAACAAAATAGCTAGATGAAAAGGACAGAAAATCCCAAGTGTTTCAAAGACAAGAACAACCAGAACCTTCATCTACTGTTGGTGGGAATTTAAAGTGGTTTAAGGCTGTATATTGTCACCCTGCTTATTTAACTTATATGCAGAGTACATCATAAGAAATGCTGGGCTGGAAGAAACACAAGCTGGAATCAAGATTGGTGGGAGAAATATCAATAATCTCAGATATGCAGATGACACCACCCTTACGGCAGAAAATGAAGAGGAACTAAAAAGCCTCTTGATGAAAGTAAAAGAGGAGAGTGAAAAAGTTGGCTTAAAGCTCAACATTCAGAAAATGAAGATCATGGCATCTGGCCCCATCACTCCATGGGAAATGGATGGAGAAACAAT
>SJYS01023840.1:682838-693126 GCA_006410695.1 Philantomba maxwellii
ACACACACACAGAGACACACACACAGAGACACACACAGACATACACAGAGACACACACACCACACACACAGAGACAGACACACACAGACATACACAGAGGCACACACACAGTACACACACACCACACACACAGAGACACACACACCACACACACACCACACACACAGAGACAGACACACAGAGAGACACACACAGACATACACAGACACAGACACACACACACACACACATAGACAAACACAGAGACACACGCACCACACACACACACAGAGACAGACACACACAGACATACACAGAGACACACACACCACACACACCACACACACAGAGAGAAACAGACACACACAGACACACACACAGTACACACACACATACCACACACACACAGACAGACACACACACACAGACACACAGAGACAGACACACACAGACACATACACAGAGACACACAGAAACACACACACCACACACACAGAGACACACAGAAACACACACACCACATACACAGAGACACACACACAGACATACACAGAGACACACGCAACACACACACACACACACCACACACAAAGACATACACACACCACACATATACACACACACAGAAACACACACAGAACACACACACCACACACACAGACATACAGAGACACACACACCACACACAGAGACACACACACACAGAGAAACACGCAGACATACACAGAGACACACACACCACACACACACACACCACACACACACACACCACACACAGAAACACACCACACACAGAGATACACACACAGAAACACACACAGTACACACACACATACCACACACACCACACACACAAANACCACACACCCAGACATACAGAGAAACACACACCACACACAGGGACAAACACAGACATACACACACAGACATACACAGAGACACACACACAGACATACACAAAGACACACACCACACACCCAGACATACAGAGAAACACATACCACACACAGGGACAAACAGACACACACACACAGACACACCACACACGGACACACCACACACAGAGACACACACACACACCACACACATATACACACACAGTACACACACATACCAGACACACAGAGACACACACACCACACACACAGAGACACACACACAGACATACACAGAGACACACACACCACACACCCAGACATACAGAGAAACACACACCACACACAGGGACAAACACAGACATACACACACAGACATACACAGAGACACACACACAGACATACACAAAGACACACACCACACACCCAGACATACAGAGAAACACATACCACACACAGGGACAAACAGACACACACACACAGACACACCACACACGGACATACCACACACAGAGACACACACACACACCACACACATACACACACAGACACACACCCCACAGACATACACTTGTAAATACACACACACCTAAGCAACTACAGAAAAAACCTTAAACACCTAAGGCCAAAGTCGAGCATAAATGAAGTCAGTAGGCAGACGGCACTCTGGGGCCCACACCTGCAGTGCCTCTTCTGAAAGGAACGGTCTGTAGACCAATGCCCAGCACAGACGGGCACAGGCTTCTGCAAGGGCTGAAGATGGGTGGAGACCCACAGCCCAGCGCGAAGAGGCCCAGGAAGGGAGGCGGCTCCGAGGGACACACGAGCAGCACCCGGCGAGGCAGTCGGCCGCGGGGCGAGGACGGGCAGAGACCCCGCACGGCCCTCACATGCGGTGACATCGCCGCACGGGCTCGTGGTGGGGACGTGAGGGCCTGCAGCTGACCATCTGTAATGGGGGGAGAAGCTGGCCCCCCTCAGCCAGGCCGCCCGCCTCCAGGGGTCCGGCCAGCCAAGTGAAAGCACCGGGGACCGAGGACCTCTACGGGTTGGGCGCTGCCGTGTTCATGGAGGGGGAGAGTCAGGGAGAGCCAGGCAGCCCCTCACAGAGCCGTGTGGGCCATGTGGGCACACACAGCGCGGCCTCCCAGCCTCTCGGAGGAGGGCTGCGTGGCCCGCAGGAGGGTGACCCGGCTGAGGAGCTCAGAGGCAGTCCTGCTGGGACGCGGGCAGGGTCGGCGCTCAGTGCTGCCGCTGCTGTGGCCCAGTGGGCTCTGCTCCAAGGGCGCCGCGGGGGACCGGGTCCAGGCGAGAGGCTCTCAGGAAGCTGGATGAGCCCACAGCGGGCCAGGGGGTCGTCTGGGGATTGGGCAGAGGGATTGAGTAATAAGACGTCTTCCAGTGTCCAGTGGGCGGAGCTCTTTCTCTGGTGTCTCCTAAGGCCTGACCATGCTAAGTCCCCTAACCAGAAGCCAGACGAGGGCTTGTCCAATTTCTTCAGCTAGTCCTTTTAAAAAAGAAAAGAGTTACAGGTAGACAATGTACGCTGAATATTGTAACACGACTTGCAGAACACTGAGTTATTTGTAAAGACATTCTCAGTGCCAATGCTGAGAAATTCTGGAAGAGAGACAGAGATGTAGGCAAGTCGGTTCATGGGTAAGTAGGTAGGTGGGTAGGTAGGTAGGTGGGTGGATGGGTGGACGGGTGGGATGATGGATGGATAAGACCAGGCCCCAGAAGCTCCTCTGACTCAAAGCCTAATGCTTACCCTTCCGGTTTCGGTGTGATCCTGTCCTGTAGCTCCTGGTCAGGTGTCTTTCTAAGCGGGTAATAACGCTGTCGGTCATTACTTAGGAATAACCTAGTAGAACTGAGGGATAATGTGGAAGCTTATAGAAATGGCAACACTGTCATGATCTACAGCGTGGCTATGTGAGAAGAGACAGAAGCAAACACGGAGAGTATTCCAAGATTCNTACTTAGGAATAACCTAGTAGAACTGAGGGATAATGTGGAAGCTTATAGAAATGGCAACACTGTCATGATCTACAGCGTGGCTATGTGAGAAGAGACAGAAGCAAACACGGAGAGTATTCCAAGATTCTGAGGCGGATTAGAAATAAAGGACTTGAAAAGAGAAACTGGTTGTGCTGCTGTGGCTTCAGATGCACTGAGCGTGAGATGGTCCTGACACGTCCAGGCAAAGGTGCTCAAAGACCCTCGGAGATCGGGGGAGCAGACGGCAGAGATGAGCATCTCTGATCCGAAGTCGTATCTGAAGTTGCGAGACAGAGACAGCCACCAGGAACAGGAAAGTGGGGACACTGATGGGAGCATGGACCCCGGAGAGCAGCCCCTGGGAGGGGCCGAGGAAAGGGGTCCGTCAGGAGAGAGAGGACAGGAAACCCGGAAGTCACAGGGGCTCGGGGAGAAGAGAATTCGAAGCCCGGAGTGCGGCTCCGTGCCGAGCGCTACAAGGAGACAGAGAGCAAGGGCGAGGGAGGAAGGCTCGGGCGCTCTGAAGGCAGCTGGGCCTCTGCACGAGCAGCTGAGCGGGTGAGCACAGCCGGGCCTCTGCAAGAGCAGCTGAGCGGGCGATTGAGGGGCCGCTAATCGCCAGAAGGGCTTCCCCGGTGGCTCGGCGGTGAAGAACCCGCCTGCCGACGCAGGGGACACAGGCTCGACCCCTGGGTTGGGGAGATCCCCTGGAGGAGGAACTGGCAGCCCACTCCAGTATTCTTGCCTGGAGAATCCCATGGACAGAGGAGCCTGGCCGGCTATGGTCCGTGGGGTCACAAGAATCGGACATGACTGAGCAACTGAACAACAGTTCTTAAGCGGAGACATTCTAGGGAGACCGGCTGTCCGAGGAGCGGACCATAGCGTGTTTCCCAGACCGGGGCTGGTCTAGCAAAGTAAGAGCTATTTAAATATGCCCTTTAAAGTATGTGGGAGGGGAATAGTTGATTAAAAAGTGATCTCAATGGAATGAATTGCTCTTCTAAGAACAGAAGGGGAAAACAAGGATTGAGTGTGACTATTTGAAATGTGAAAGCAACCAGTCAATACGTCATCCAGAAGGATCCGGGTCTTGAACGTATTTCCTTATCCGCCTGAAACAAAACCTTTAGGGACTATCTCCAACTACAAAAAAAAAAAACCGCAGAAAGAGCTGGCTAGCAACAGAGAAAACGCTCTCAGGGTGCGTTACACGAACATCTGCAGAAGCTGTTCCTACTTCCCTTTTCAGATTAGATTTTACAGCTTCCAGGAGAAACTTATGCAAGATGTTTGGCATAAACTTGCCAGTCAATGCTTACATTTCAAAAGCAAGAGTAATGAGTTAGCTCAGTAAACTTGCTTTGATGCCAAGGCGGGAAATGGTAACAGTGACCTGAGGAGACTCCAGCGGGATAATCTACATAAAAGAAGCGTGATGCAAGGCGGCTCGGCGCCTGCCGGCCATCCGAGCAGCTGGGCGACTGGCTTGCCGCTTTGGCGAGGCGCGGCCGAGTTCAGTTACGCAAACATCCTTTGTCAAACTCACTACAGAGTCGAGGAGCCCAGATCCAGCCCCTGCAATATTGCAAAAGTATTTTCCACACTCTTAGCAGAACGTAGAAACTGGGTCAGGATGATCATCACTCAGATCTACTCTGCCTACTTGAGATAAACCTCTGCGGCTGTCCACCTTTTTCAAGCGCACCTTATTCCCAGAAGCATTTGTCGTTGAATTTATTTTCTTTATAGATATGTAGCCTGTCTTAAAATTCATGGTAGAAATGACCAGAACACGAGTCCACGTGGCACAAATAAAGACAAGAGGCTCCCAGGCACAGCTTCCTGGGCAAGAGCCCATGCAGACAAGGATCCGTGTCGAAGGGCAGGGGCTGGGGGAGCTGGAGCTCCTTTGGCCCAGGGTCCCCGACAGCTCACATGAGCTTAGCAAACCCGCCAACGCCGGCGCGGTGACCCCCTGACACAGTCCTTTAACCCTGAGTGTAGAGGAGCTAGGGCTTGTCTTCAGTGGAATTTTGGAATCATCCCGAAGATTGGCATAGATTTCGATAACAATAATAGTCAATGAACAATAACAGCAGTAATCATAACAAACTGTGGGTTTGCCCTTGTTTGCCTCAAATCACTTTTGGAGAAAATAGCGATAATTTTCAAACCTCTCGATTTCTGGCGTGAGCTCATCCGAGTAAGAATGGTCTCACTTCCCTTGAGACCTTGAGAGAGAAAAGAGCCCCCTGACACCTCTCTAGGAGAACTGCTACATCTCCCAGCGGTGTCTGCGTTTCAGAGAGGGAGCGAGTCAGCCCCGAGTGAGGGGTGAGGAACCGAAGACACAGCCCGTGGCCCAGGACTGCAGGACCTTCGGAGACGGCGTCCGACAGCATCCGACGGGTGGCCCCCCAACCCTGAGGCCAGCTCGCCGCACTCCCGGCTCCCCTCCTCCTGAGGATTTCAGGAAAGAGGACTTCCTGAGTAGCCGGCTCCACCTGCTTATACGGCCGCTGGGGAAAGGCTCCAGCCAGGCTGCCCCCAGGACCGCGGGAGCCAAAGCCGCCGGTTGGCCCCTCTCTTTGTCCGTCAGAGGGGAGAGGGCCTCACAGGCATCCAGGCAGCGCCCACGCTGTTCCCCTCACTGTTCCATGCACCCGCGAGGTGCTGTGACTAATAGAGACGGAATCCCCGCCCCGCAGGCCTGGCAGTCTAACAGGGCAGGCAGAAGCAGCAGGCGCANGAGCCGGTCAGACCCCTGCTGCAGAGGCCCCCACAGGGACCCGCGGCTGCCCCAGGGCCCGCGGGCTCACAGCAAAGCTTCCAGGACAAAGGCACAAGCCGCGGAACGTGACACCCAGGCCTCTGCCAGGTCAGATGACTGCCCGCCACGGGGTTCCCAGAAAGGACTAATTCGCCCCCCTCTTGGCCTCGCAGATTTTGCGTGGAACAGGGTGCTCACTGCCACCCGGCCGTGACGGGGGACAAACACACAGACCTGGGCAAACAGCCCACCTGGGCCGCGGGCTGGCGGGGAGCCCACCGCCCCCGCTGGCCCGCCCCCTCCTGCAGGCGCCCTGGCCCCAGGCAGACTCACTGATCCCCACACAACAACGCAATCGCCCTGAAATCTGTGTGTTTAGAAAGAAAAAGCCACACACACAGACAAGCGCAATCACACACCACTTCCTTGAAGCAACCAGAAGGGCTGGGTCTTGAGCAAACAATGTCTGTTGGGAAGCCCACCGGCCAAGGTCAACCACTGATGGGCGAGCTGGCTCGTCCAACCCGGGGCGACTCTCAGAGCCGAGAGCAAAGGCCCCACCAAGGCCACGTCCGGGACATGGCGTCCTGGGCCTGCTCCGAAAGAGCAGCTTTCCAGGAGGGCTTTGTCAGGAGACGGGGCCTGAGGGCGGGAACCCCAGCTCCAGCCTTCTCTGACCAGGGTCCATCAGCCCTCGAGTTTCGTCTGAAATCACACTTCAGATGCGGCAGATCAACACCCACAAAGGCCTTTATCGGGTGGACTTGGACACGCGGGGCACCCCGCCCGCCGGCCCGTCTCACACCTTTATCGGCTGGGCGGCCATCGGGCCGGCTCTGTCAAAGGTCGGGCGAGAGACACAGAGGCTGTGAGACCAGGGGTCAGTGAAACATCCTCCGAAGGGGAGCGTGGCGGGGGACATTCGACGGAAGCCACACCGCGGTGACCTGTGCCCCCCTGGAGCTGGGCCCCGGCCCCCAGACCAACGCCCACCTGGTGTGCTCCTGAGCGTTTCCAGCCTGGCGTCGCCCGGTTCTTGGCAGGGGGAGCCGAGCCTCCAGGCGACAGTTGTGGGCACCAAGCAGGGTGTTTGGCATCATCTCCCTCTCAAGACGCATACTTTCCAGATGAGCCCAGAGCCACGCTTCTCCAAACACTTCATCCCCCGGGGCCGAGGGAGGGCCCCTGCTCTCTCTGCTCAGCGGCTCTGCACCCGGTCCTTTCCTGCTTCCTTCCCCGCGTGTTAACCGTGCAGCTGGAAAGGAGGAGATGTTTTCTAGGCAAAACAGTTCTGGGCAAAATAAAAAAGAATGTTTTCATCTGCAGCTGGGGCTGCCCTGAAGGATGCTAGGGCGGGGACCAGAGAAGGTTCAGGGGCCTCTGGGGAGGCTGGGACCCCGGTGGGGAGCGAGGGTGGGTCTTCCACCCACCTCTGCAGGTAAACAGTTTCCGCGCCTGCCATGAACCCAGCCCCAGCTGCGGACTTGGGAGAGGAGGCAGGGTCAGTGGTGGACGCTCATTCCTCTGGGAGAGGACGCAGGAGCAGCGGTGGACGCTCATTCCCCTGGGAGAGGACGCAGGAGCAGCGGTGGACGCTCATTCCTCTGGGAGAGGAGGCAGGATCAGCGGTGGACGCTCATTCCCCTGGGAGAGGAGGCAGGATCAGCGGTAGACGCTCATTCCTCTGAAAGGCTTTGCGCGCCTCTGGTGGGTCAGCCCCTCCGTCTAACAGGAAAGGCCCCGTGTCCAGGCTTCAGCCTCTGCGTCGCTGGCCTTTGGAGCAGATGAGCCTGTGTCCAGGGGCTGCCCTGTGTCCCAGCTGTTCTGCAGCACCCCGACCTCTACCCCTGCACCCCAAGTCGTGACAACAAAGAATGTCTCCAGATATTCACCAGTGTTTTCTGGAGAACAAACTCACGGCCCCCGGCCCCCGCCTCCCTGCCCCGACCAAGGACATAGACAAACAGTTGTAATATTGTATAAAAACTTTAGTGGTAAAGTTACGCAAAAAGACACAAAAGAAAGTCTAAGCGTCTTTGCCTGGGTGAGAAGCTGCACACAAGCGTGAGGCGTCTGTGGGCACAGGGGAGAGCCGGCCGGGGAGCCTGAGGGAGAAGCAAGGCCACGCCCCGAGGATCGGGACCCTCGCCGCCTCTGAAAGCATGGATATGCGCGCTCTGGTGTTCCTGAACTAACTCAGAGTCTCCTTATGTTCAAGGAGACTGTCTCATGTAAAGGACGCAGCGGATGCCAAGCTCTGCGGTGCACTCTTGATGGGAAACCGGAAATGGGTGTAATGAAGGCTGTGACCCTAACGTGAGTGATTCACCCCTTAACAGGCAGGAAGGCTGCTCTTCAGAGGACATTTATTCGTTGCCCACTGACTTCATAAAGTTCACGGCAGTATTCCTTGCACTTCTACAATCAGCCTTTAGTCATGCCGCTTTCTTACAGAAGAATCACTTGGATGGAGTATAAAACTCGAGTGTGGAGGCTCAGCCTTTGATCTGGCTGGGGCGCTGTCCACACAGGGCTGACGAGGCACCGTTGTGAAATGCTGAGAGGGATGAAATTCTCTGTGATGCTGGAGACAGAAAGATCATTACGTTTTGCTGTCTGAGCTGTAGCGCCTTCAGTTTAATTGGTGGCAAATCCCTCAGCTGAGAGATTCCTTTAAGGATGACTGTTATATTAGGACAGATGGAGGTATTCCGAGGCCTGGCGAGTGTGGTGCAGGGTGTAAAAGGCCTGAACATTTGATCAAATCGTAGGCTTAATCCCCTAATTGCCCACTGAGAAACGGCTTCGGGAATAATTACAGAACCTAGTCCTATTCACCGGCACAGCTAATCCTTTCTAAAATCTCATGGAGCTCTTTGGTTCAACAATGTCCTGAGGCTGAGGTTGCCACAGAATTGATAGACACTTGCTTTAAAATACAGCCCTGGACACATATACACAACAAATATATTTGCTTTCAAAGCGCTCATTGCATTAAAGTAAGCATTGACTCAGGAATTTTTGCCTGACTCCTCGGGTGTGTAACCGAGCCCTTTCTTCTCGTCGGTGAGGGGTGAACGCTTGTGAAGGTCAGACAGACTGGTGTGCCTTAGACGTCAGCGCCCCGCGAAGTCATTGCTAGAGACCTAGCTGAGGTCAGACAGCCTCGCCGCTGCGCCCTGTGGGCCCTGGGCCTCCTTGCTCCAGGCAGGCGCTGGGCGCTGGTGTTTTTGAGCAGAGAGCAAGGCTCCAGCAGGGAAATCCCTGGAAAACAGTGAGCTCTCTGCTGACCTTGACACCGGGGGGCCAGAGAAATCTGGGTGGGCTTCATGGGAATGGTGAGCTAAAGCAGGAATATCTTAGGCCACTTTTCAGAGAGTCACCACGGACTGCCTCCTGGACCAGGCAAACCTGGGGCCGCGCACAGCGGGGACGGTGCTAAGTCGGCGGATGGAGCCTGGAATGAGCAAGCCCAGAGGGAAGATTGCACGGCTGCATCTTTAACACAAAAAAAGCAGACAGGTCAGCTCTGGTAAAAACTTGTGCCGTTTTCTTTGGACCCCCCGACCCCTGATTTCTCTGCTTTGGTACTTTCCATAGAAAGCTGCTTCTCCAAAACCATCCGGTCAGATGCGCCACGACAGGGCAGTTCATTCTGGGGCGAAACTGAGCTGAGGGGTGAAGTGGCAACGGGGGTGTGAGGGTCCCCAGAAGGAGACTCGGGGGCGGGCGGGAGCGGGCCGCCCGCGGCCTCCTCGTTGCTGGGTTTAGGTTGGGTCGGTCGTGATGGGGGCGAGGCTGCCACTCGGGGAAGCTGACGCTTGCCTCCCGGGCTCCGCAGGCGGGGCCGGCGGCTCAGGAGTCGGTTGTGCCTGGCACAAGGCGCAGGAGCTGCCCCTGGTCGGCGGCGGTGGCCACTGGCGCCCCCTTGGAGGGCGGCCTCGGTTACGTCGTGACCTTGCTCCCGGTCCGTGATGTCACCACAGGACTTTCCCGGCTCTGCACAATGCGAAGGCGGAGTGTTCAGGCCGCCTGGAAGGTCAGCACATTTTAATACCTTCTTTTTCTCCCAAAATCGGCCCGAGTCAGTTTCTGCTGCAGCTGAGAATGTCGCCTGGCGGGGGTGGCTCCAGAATGGCTCCCCCAGGTGACCTCAGGGGCGCGACCCCAGGATGTGACCGAGGCTAACGCAGTGAGGGGCGCCACCTCCCGCCTCGCAGCTCAGCAGAAGCTTGACCGTCGTGTGTCCTTGCAGCCCAGGGTGTCGGGGGCGGGGGGTGAGGGTGAGTGGGGAAGACGGGGTCCGGTCTTCTGGGCCTGTGTGGCACCTCCTGCCTCTGGCTCTCAGCTCACATGCACTCCGTCCCCTGCACAACCCCAAGGTCCTACGTCCAAGTGCCAGCCCAGTGCCAGCCCAGGGCAGGAGCCCCAGGGGCGGGAGTGTCCAGGGAGATGAGGGTGCTGGATGTCCTGAGACGTGGGTCGGACATGAGGAACCAATCCATCCTGTACATGCATGACCTTGTCATGTCATAAGACCTGACACCATCCCAGATGCCCCCCAGAGGAATGCAGTGAGGATCTGACACCCATCCCAGAGTGTCCCCCCAGAGGACCACAGTGAGGTCTTGACACCATCCCAGATGCCCCCAGAGGACCA